>JAHREE010000302.1:2002397-2088224 GCA_033628505.1 Tringa tobata | reverse complement strand
GGGTGGCAGCCCCAACCATTCCTTTAAGAGAGGGTGGGTTGGGGTTTATCATTGCTTATAGATTGGAAGTATCTCATCTGGAGCAAAAATCTGCCTTTAGAACAAACAGTTTTTGGCAGAAAGATCCCCCTTTAGGAATGCTGGCACCCCAGGCAGCTATGATGGAATGGCATTTTACAGTTTATCATGTTCATTTCAGCCGCAGGTTGATCTCAACTTCTGTGCAGCAGTTGGACGAAACGCTTTGAAACCCATCAAAAAACCCCACATATGCACAAGGCATCTCACTGGCTTGGCTGCATTTTAGTAAATGAATCAGAAATGGATTCTTCAGAGATACTAAGAACCAAGTACTACCTTTTGAAGTGCAACCTGCAGCTCGACTCAGAAAAAGTAGATGCCCCCTCTTTAAGCTGGAGAGAGCAGCCTGCCAAAAGGTTTAACATAACCATATGCGAGACAAAGATTTGAAGGTTTTAAAAGAAGTTGTGCTTCTATTTTGAAAGGTACCATTGGGATGGGAGAAAGACTAAGCATACCCTATACACCAGGCTTACTCTCAGCAGAGTATGCCAGAAGAGTCAGACTCAGCACACTGATATTATGCCAAAACTAAGGGAATTAATTTTGCTTATTTTATTCCAGTGCAGACTTAACATGACAAAACTGCGAGGTTTCTATTTTTGTTCAAACATAAACAGTTTAGCAAGTTGTGTTGCCTCACTTGGTATTCAATTTATATCGGCTTACAGTTACTGATAGACATTCATGCACTTCATCTCCACCTGCCAAATTCTTTCACGTCTTTTCAGTTTTTCTCCGCAGCTGCCTCCTACCTCAGAGACCTCCCCTGCTCAGCTGGACCCTAGTTCCTTCAGCAGCCATCCACAAACTGGTGTGAAAAACTTACAAGGTTTTTGAGACCTCCTGTTTTTTGCATTCTGCAGTGGCTGCAACTGCATCCCTGGGCGCTGTATCCCGCCCCAGCACAGCAGGCAGTGAGCCATGGACTTATCAAATGGTTTTTCCATCTCGTTGGAGAACTTGGCAGAGATATTGGTGGGCTGCGAGGTGCTTTTTGGCAGGCCTTCTCTGCTGAAACTATAGGTATGTAGGTCATGAGGATAAAACACATCTGAGGATGTGATCAACAGGTGTGTTTCTCTTGGTGAAGTCAATACTGAAGGCTCTGCTAAACCAAGGATGTGATGGGAGAGGATGCCACCCCATCAGCAGGTACAAGTGGGATGCTGGGTATTCTAGGCTGTAGTTGGTGATGGCCTACATCTATGACATGACTTTCTTGTCTCCTGTGGAGCTTGAGTGCTCCAGGGCTTGGTAGGAGGTCATCATGGAGCTGCCTGTGGAAACTGGTAGGTCTCCCTGTCTCCAAGTTGATTTGCAGAGCTACAGCTTGAATCTGAATGACCAGGAACCCTTGCGTGATCCACTGTTCAGCAGGCAGCAGAAGGGGGGTTCTGAGAGGCTGCTATAGATGAGTATTCAACCCAAATGTAAAAACCTGGTTTCACCACCAAGGCCACCATCATGCAACAGCAATGATTTCATCAGAGGAGCCAGAGGCTGCACAAGAAAATCCTTCCTGGCGCTATGGAGATCTGCCCCTCGCACATTCCTCCCTCACTCTGCTGTATGGAGACATCATTTCTCTGACCGGAGACATCGTGCCCAGGGCGATCCCCAGCTTCTCATCGCAGGCAGGATGAGGGCAAGTGCTGGGCAGGAGGACTCTGCTAATCAGGACATGAGGAAGAGTCTTCAGCCGGAGGCGCCAACCTCACCCTGTGTCTTCTTCTCTTGACTTACGCATGAGACTTACCAGCTTCACAGCCCTGATACAGTTTGTATGCTCACCAGAGCTTGCTGTTTTAATAAGCGTGAGTGGATTTAGGATGCTCTATAAAGATATTATCTCAAAGTCAGGCATTTAGCTCATTGGTACAACCAGCCTCTTCTGTGGCTGCTTCAGGCAGTGTCCTGACTTTATGGCCGAGTCCCTGGTAGTGACTGAGGTTGTTTACTCCACTGAAGATGGACTCGGGCAGCCCAGTGCCCATCAAAGACAAGAAATGGTTGAAGATTATGCCCACATGGTATCCGTGGGACTTCATGGGTGATACACAACTGGAATTACTGAGAGAGCACAGCCTCTGAGGGGCTTGCTAAGAGGATGGGGAGATGCCCACTGATGCTACACCACCTACCCGCTCGCACGTGCTGACAGGGGTTGCAAAACTGCATTTTCAGAAGGTCGTGATGGTCCAGGAGAAATGTCCAGTTTGGCCTTTGCTCCCTTTCTTTGTGGCCAGAAAAGATTTTGCTCAAAGGAGGGCTTTTGCCTGCCAGGCTTCCTCCTCCCCACTCACAGCAAGGAGTAGTAGAGGTTCTATTGACCTAAATGTCTGTCTTGTTAAGGCTATTCCCTTTCGGAAAGATTTTTTGGATTAGGCAGAGGATTAGTAACACATGCATTAAGGACTTGTGGTTCTCAAACAAGCCAACTTAATTAGGCAAAGATTAAAGCACGCTTCGTTGACACCGATCTCTTTCAGGATTCAAGGCGTCAAGTTATTTTGTAGAGTTTTATACACTTGGCAACGTTGCTCATTTAAGCGCTTACACTACTTCGAGAGTAGTCATCTGGAGGATTCAAGGCAGCTTAGACATTTATAGTGCCATAAAACCTTAGGCCATAAATTGCACATGATTAGGGAGTGTGTCACCATCAGTATTTAGAGGCATTTTAAATAAACCCACCAACCTGACTTGTTGTATTTTCATCTAGAAAAAACAACAACAAACAACCTTAGAAAATAAGTGCCATAAAACTTGTTGAAAACTATCCTTGCATTCCAGGTAGTCAGCAAGCAAGCATTAGGGTAGCCAATACGTGTGGTTCACAGCCCACGGCAGGAACTCTGCCAAGGGACACATTCAACTCACGAAAGGTTTCAGAGCTCTTCCATGTGGCTGATGAGATACCCAAGTTGGCCAAACTGCCGCTGTCGACCTCAAGTGATGAGTTTCTCCGCTGTTGCACACCATGCAGAATTAATTGCTTTTAGAAAAAAACAAACAAACAAAAAAAATAATTAAGCAAATTAGTATGGATAATCCAAGTCTCTCTACTTTTCTCACTTCTCACTCCTTGCACCTTCTACAAATGTTATAGTTGGGCCCCGCTTTTGTCTTAGCCAGAGAGCTGGCCAGTGTAAAAAAAAAAAGCCAATTTTAACAGTAGCGCAGCCCCACGTGTATTTTTACAAGGCATTTCAACTTTTAGAAGACGAAGGAAAAAGTGTTTTGCTTTAACATCTTCAAAACGGTTGCTTACGTAGGCTTAATGACAGCATTCATCTTTTCTCAAGAGATCTAGGAGCATTAGAAAAGCCCCGCGAACTGCAAGTAATCAGAATTGTCAGTCATTTATTGCCTTTGTCTGTGGCAACGGGGAAGGAAAAACTTCTCCTTCGTGCAGCTCGGCACAGCAGGGGAACGGGTCTCTCGCTGCAACATTACGACGCCCTTTCGACGCTGCTGCGGATTTGATTTCAGCCGCTCCAAAACAATCCCTTTTCCATCGGGGAGCAGGGATATGTGCAGGAATGAGAAGATCCCGTGCAGCCAAGAACAGCCTGGACAATCCAATGTGTCTACCCAGTTTTTCCAGTCATGCAACAGATCTCTGTACACTGCACATTCAAATTCATCCCAAGAATTCAAATGAAACCTCCGTGCTGAAATCTAATTCTTACAAAACACTCGATGAAAAGCTTCAGTTTTCAACCCCACCAAAGGCAGTGTTGGTAGCTCCAGCATTTCACATGATGTGATGGTGCAACCCCCTCCTCATCCTTCAGGCCACTCGGTACTTGGCGTGATCTCCCTGCCAGCCTGAACAACACAACGGACCAGAATGTAACATAATGGTCTAACACGAGAGGAAGAAAAGGTAGAGAGCAACAGACCAAGAACACAATAGTGTGCCTGGTCCCCATGGCTCCCACTGCTCGGAGATAATAACTATAATTGATCCCTCCTGACACCGTACAGATTGTGGCCACAGAGGGATGCCAGGACCCCAAGATCTAGCAAGCTCTGGGGTCATGGAACCATTGTTCGAGTCGGGCTTGAGTGGAAAAGTATCTGATGAAAATCAATTGTCTCGTATACCTATAGGTAGTGATTCTACTGAAGAGCCTTTGAGCTCTTCTGGATCAGTAACTCCCCTCAGCTGAGATACCTCTCAGGCTGACAACTCAAGGTCAGGGGGGGAGAAGACCCTTGTCAAGCCTCAACTACCACCTGTTGAGGAATGCTGATGTGTTGTGAGTATTCAACCTAAATCTGAGAAAGGGAAATTTTAACTCTAGGCTGGTCTCTCTCTCTCTCATCCATCTCTCCACCTATATGGTGTGAGATACACATTAGCTTTAGGGATGTGGGTGCTTTTCTGTCCGTCTGTTAATATGTAGGACCTAAAAGTGGCACATTTTGGCTCGCTGGCATTGTTTGCTATTAAGAAATTCCCCATTGGAGATATGTCTCTGTGTGTGCCTGTGCTTATATGCTTTGCTTAGATATATGAATGTATATGTATTAACCTGTGATCTGTACCTCTGCTCATACGTATATGTATTGATTTGGGATACCTTCCAGTAAGTCAGTGTGAATCTTGCCATCTTCGAATCTGTAACTAAGTCGCCACCTAATTATTTTGTTTACTCACTTTATAAACCCCTAAACCCGTTAATGATTAAGTGCTGCTAAAATTCAACTTCTCAGTCTATCTGCCATCACTAATAAATTTTGAAGAGCTGCTAAGCCATAACTGTGTCAAATATTTTCATCTGCGACACATGAAGAGAAGCACTAAGGCTTGAACTGGTCGTGAATTTGGCAAGAGCTTTTCTAATCCGTATTGTCCCATGAGCAGATGGGTGGGAAGGAAAAGTCTCAGTGAAAAGGGTCCTTCATAGAGGGTCAATAATGAATTGAATCAATGCTGAAATGCAGCACCAGGCAGCCCCATGGAGAGGACTAACAGCAATACCTCAGTGAACGATGGGGATTCTGGCTCGGTCTCTTTAATTAAAACAAAAACTTGCAAGACTGGTAGTAGGGTCAACTACTAAGAGAGCAGAATGTGGCTAGGATCCTCTGCAGAACCGGAGAAAATCTTTTTATTGGCAGAGAAAAAAGACACAATTTGGTTTCCTCAAGACATGTGCACACACACACACTCTTGACTGATGAGGTGGTTTCAGCTTTGTGGACAGGGAAACACAGGAGAGGGATCAAGAAGAAAAAAACCAAATATTGGAAAAATGAAAACAAGTCACACAGCAGGAAGTTGAGTCCTTGGAGTCCTGAACAAATTGAAACTAAAAGTGCCCGTGAGCTGACGTTGGACAAGGTTCAAGGGCACGGGACAAATTCATGGCAGGGAAATGCATTGAGGGTTATTGAGTATGTAAAAGCCACATGGAGTTCAGAAAGTCCCTGAGGTGAACAAAACTCAGAGGAGAGGTTTTGGGGGATATATTTATATGGATTTTTCCAACCCTTTATACTTCTCCAACCAGCTGCTCATGGCCACGGTTGTGATCAGGGCACCGGGAGGCAGACCTTGGCCTGATACCTTCCAGCCACCCTGAAACCCATTAAAGAATGTAAGTCCATCGTTCTTCAAGTTACTTTAGAAGAAAACTTTTCCTTAAAGCATTTACCTCATTACTCCCGAGACGATTAAAGAGAGGAGAGTAGAAAAAACACGTTGTGACTGGAGAATAAGTAAAAATCCATCCTCTTGCTGTTGCTACAGCCTAACCCCACCGCAGAGAAGCCCATACCCCACAGCTGGTCCCCGTCTGCTTTAGGGAGCGCAGAGGAGAAGCGCAGCTGTGCAGAGACAAATAAAGAGAGGGTGCTTTCTCCACCCTCGGTTACGGGAATAGCTTTGAGGCAGAGCTGGTTGGGGGAATTCTGCTGGAACCACGCTCGGCTGAAATATGCAGTTCCACTCCAATCGAGCCGTCTAGCAGAAGGGGATGGGTCTGCCAGGGTTTTATTTGGAAAGAAAAATGAGGGGAGTGGGGGAAGAAGTTGGACTGTCAAAACATCCCATCCTATTAGCCTTGAAAGGAAGATTTTTAGTTTTAATCACTTGTTGCTGTAACTTTTTACATTACAATAGAGAACTTCAAAAGTTCCTGCTGATGCTGGATGCTTCTTCTGACAGTACTGTATTAGTAACTTACATTAGTAAATTAGTAATCCACCTGCCTGGATGCAGGTGAGTATGCGCTCAGCTAGAGCATGAGTAACATGCTCTAGCTCTGGGCAATCCTGCTTCAGCAGGGGAGTTGGACTAGATGATCTCTATGGTCCCTTCCAACTCTAAAAATTCAGTGAAATTACTTTGGGGGCAAGTTTAGTTGCTTTTTTTTTGGGGGGGGAGTATATCTGAATGGATCCCACCTGCATCCAAATTGCTCTGCTGTCTCGCCATTGCAAGGACGTGTTTGCAGACGGAGTTTGGCTGAAGCACAATCTGTACGTTGGAAGGAGGGGTAGGAAACCACCACGTAATCAAAACACACGGGAGGTTGTCCCCGCTCGTACCCTTCACGTGCACGAAGCAGAAAGGGCTGACGCCCGAGGCCAGGGAAGCAGTATAAAACCAAACCGTGCATGGAGAGAAACACGCAGGCTGAAATGCTGGAGATACGGGGGTTAATGCTTGGATAAATCATCTCTGGTTATCAGTAACAGATGCCTGAGCTGAGGTTGGGGCCTCACTGCACGATAGATAAAGGACAACCGCTATCAGGAGCAGCGCTTCAAAGTCAGCCCTGGCAAACCTAAATTAGGGTAACAGTGGCCTGAGGCCTCCCTACAAGGAGAAACAGGGGGTGTCCAGAGGACTAATTGGCCCATCATTAAGTGAGTGCCCCTTGGGAGGTTCCTCATTTGTTCATCAGATGTGAGGATGAAGGCCACCCAGCCAAATTCTCAGGGCCACCATGTGGTGGCCCCCAAAGCTCCTGAGGGTCACAACGGCCTTGTGAGATGTGTGCTCACCACGGGCTGAGCTTTGGGAACCGTTGGCACAGGGCAAGTTCCTCCCCTGCCAGAGGGTTGTTAGCGGATGGTGGTGTTAACTGGGATGAGCCCAAGTTTGCCCAGGTCACCAGGGAGTTCCCATTAAGGATGTTAGTGGCTTCGTGCCTCTGGAGGACAAAGGAGACAGATGGAGACCTGCTGGGGAAAGGGATCTGGCAGTTGAGGCTAAAGTGGAGGATGGAGATCTCTAGGACTGTCGTTCCTCGTATTTGGCCAGCGCTGAATTCACTTGAAAAGACAACAACTGCCTTCGGGGGGATGAGGGTGTGGAAAGTTGGCAGCTTTCGCTCCCCAGAAAAAAGGCATAATGAGAGCCAGTGGCTGGAAGCTGATGCGAGGGAAATTCGCATGTGAAACGGGGAGTAAATTTAACTAGGTGAACAATTAAACATGGGAGCAAATTATTTCTGAAATGGTGGATTTTGGAACTACATGAATCGCTGTTTTTTTTCAGTTCAGCCAACACACCAAAAATACTGAAAAATCCCACATTTGGCTCAGCCTGAAGCAAAATGAGATTTTTCCTCCCCCACTTTTTCCTGCTTGGGCAACAGCAAAAATTAATATTGAATTAAATAAATTAATATTAAATTAAATATCTTCTCTTCCCAGGGACAAATCCTTTTGATTCCGCGGGGGCTCCACTGACGAAAGCAAGTGACAGGCATAAAAGGTGACGTTTAATTGCCATTCTCCAAAGCAGGGCAGCAAAAGTGGTACCTTCTGTGCTTCTCAGCAGCCTGGTGAGTCAAATGCTTGCCCAGAGCGTGGAGTCCCTCCACCTCAGGACACTTGCCCAGTGTTGTTTTGGGATCCCACCCACATCCTCGTGGGTAAGGATTTGCTCCGTAGAGGCGAACAGCAGCTGGGGCTGGACCATGGGAGAGCGAGGAGGCAATATTTGGGATGAGGGAGTGGGAAGAAAGGAGGCAGCAGCTGTGAGGTCTGGCTATAAAAAGGCTGGGAGCTGCCGCAACGGGTCTTCTGGAGGGGGGTGGTCTCTGTCCTTCTCGTTGATGCCGTTCTAAATATGTCTTGGAGCTGAGATTGCAGCCAGGCTTTCTCTGTCACCACTAGACTAAAGCATTTCTCTCTTTTGCTTTCCGTTTCCCTTGAAAGACAGAAATCATCCCCATTTGGTGTTTTTTTTTTTTGGCTTGGGGTTGACCAAAAGCACATATTTCAGTGAAAAAATGCTTCGTGCTCTAAAAATGCCTCATTTTCTCTTTTCTCATTGAGGAACGGATGCCTCTCGGAAAGAGAAGATCTTGGCTGACTGGCAGGCTTGGTGCACGTGTTTGGGAGGCTCTTGGTTTGGGCCAGAAATGAATGGTTTCTCTGTACTCAGAGGTCACCTTTATTCCCAGCAGAGGTTTGGAGGCCACGACGCTGACAGCAGTGTTTGCGTGATGCTCCGTCTAGCAAAAGAACCCTGCCTGACCCAATTACGGCTGAATTCCCCCACTTCCAAAAGAGCCATAGCCATGTGCTCAACCTGCTTGGCTCGTATTCCCGAAATCCATGGCATAGTCCCAAGCAGGAGAAGGGTAATACTCCCATCTTCCCTCAGAGGCAGAAGTTGGGCTCAACATACTGGTGGAGGAGACCTCTTCCATAGATGCCTTCCTTTTGCAGGTCAGTTCATCTCTTTGTCCCTCAAGGCTGTGGTCTTTACCCTGTGGCTGGGGACATCCTTACAATCAGGTCTTTACACACAGGTCCTTGGTGAGAGGGCGAATTTTGCCTCCTAAAAATATCATGGTGTCAACTTCGAACAGGTTCCTTGAGGACTTAGTCAGGTGAGTTTTGAGTACATTCAAGGATGAAAATTCCCCCATTTTTAGGTTCCTTCTCCAATGTCTGACCACCTTCGTGGTGAGTTGAAAGGTCTCCCCTTCTCGAGGGTGAATAAGCCCCACACTTACCCTGTCTGCCTATGTCTTCTACTCCAAATCTGACCAGCTCGGTGGGCTATGCTGCATTGCACCAGTGTAGCAATGTTTATCTCGTACTGGTTGGCTCAAACTGGACCCAGTAAGCAGAGAGGGTCTCACAAATGCTGAACAGAGGAAAAAAAACTCCCTGTCCTTGACTGCTTGGCTGCGCTCCTGCTGTGACACAGTTGTGTCCCCCACCACAGAGCTTCCAGCCTGTTGCCACTCTGGCGGAACCAAAGCAGTTTTGGGAACCTTTTAATGGGAGAATGAAGAGGTAAATAAGGGCATTAATAAATGAGTTACCACTAATCACTCTTGTCTACCTGTTGCTAATGACCACACAGGCAATACTGAGATTTAAGGGCAGATCCAGAGCAGTCTTAAGGATGAACCTGCCCATCTGCAGGATGGGGCCAAAGCTGGCTCAGGGTCTCCTTATTTTGGCTCTTGGCAGGAGGGCGAAATGAACTCTTAATGGCCAAACAGGGGGCCTGAGCCTACACCTGAACATCCCAGAGGGGCAAAAATCAGCAGATTCCCCCGAAGGTCTGTGGAGATACAGAACAAAGACCCAAAATTGTGGTATTGTGTCTAAAAAGAGACAAGATGCAGCATTATCAGTGGCAGTGCTCTGAATAATGATAAAGGGAAGATCGTTTCTGCCGGATAAAGTGAATCATATGGGGGCACACAAACTTCCTCAGAGTTTCCTTCTTTTTAGGTAAGCCTAAACTTGAGTATCTACTTTTTTTTTTTTTTCCCCGCTAGTTGAGACTCTTTGGAAAAAAAAAACTATGAAAAAAGTTCACATTGCACTCTACCCAAGGCTGTTTAATCACAGCAATCACAGCAGCTAGGCACTAACAGATGATTTTATCCCGTGCTATTTCTAGGGATGCAAAGGAAAAGGAGCTCTGTTCCTTTAAGCTGGCAGAAAGCTTCTTTATATTCAGGTGGAGTCAAGCCTTCCTGGGCTATAAAGTTGCAGGGAGAGGCAGGGGCAGCAGCTGTTTTGCTTAGATCTTAGCAAGTCTCCAGCCTCACCATGGTAAGAGCATGCCTTCTATTTGTATTAGTCTAAACTTAAAATATAGAGTGTCTCTTTTTTTTTTCCAAGTATACTGAGCTAAACAGCTTATTTGCTCTTTCTCTCTCCTTTCTCTTGGGGATGTTAATTGCAAACAGCTTTGTTTGATTGCTGATTACCTTCTGGTTCATTGATTCAATGTTTGCTCCTTATAAGGGAAAAGTGAGGGACATGGTTGGAGAAGAGTTATTTAAGTGGCCCCTTGCTGCCTTTCACTCTGGGTTTGCAGTTCTTGAGGTGGGGTCTGTAGAGTTGCAAAGTTTCTATCTCTTTAATGCAAGTTGGGTTTTACTGTTTTGGGGGGAGAACCAGCACATCTCGATCCACAACTCTGTGATAGACTGAATTTTGACACTGTTAGCCCTTTTCCCAAAGTTTAACACTTCAGTTCTCCCACTGCCACAAAGAGCTAGTGCAACTTGCAGAGACCTTTAGGGTGGATTTTTTTTTTTTTTCTTCCTTAGGAGTGAGCTGCCATGTTGCCTTTGTCTGCTACAAACCCTTGGGATTAGATATTAAATGAAATAAAGTTCTCCTCTCCTTGTAGCTTTTTTAATGGAATGTTTGCTCTAAAGAGTTTGCAGCTGTGAAAGTGGAGAGGATTGATCTGGTTACTAAAAAAACTGCAAGCCCTGAGCAGGGCTGGCTGATCCAGCTGAAACTTTTTGCAAAGAATAACGCAACTGTCACCTTATTGCGAATGCAAAAAAAAAAAAAATAAAAAAGAAGTAACATGTTGGAAAATCTGATGGTGTCCCTTTGCATGTTGCAAATGGAAGAGAACTTCAAAGTAACTCCTAGCGAGTCAGCTTTTGAACTTTTCCTTTTATCTGCTGACTTCTGGAGTCTGCCCTGGCTATAAAACAGTTAAACATTTACATGGTGTTTCCAATGGGAAAATCAGCTGGACAACAATAGGCTGCCTATAGCCAGAGTCTGTAAAATACAGTTCATCTTGGTGCAAATGTTGGAGATCTGAGATCTCAAAAAAAAAAAAAAAAAAAACCCCAAAAAACAACCCTTCTGGCATATTTGAGGTGGGGGAAAAAACTTGCAGAAAAAAAGATGAATGTTTTTCCTTCCACCAGGCCCCTCTTCTTTTTTTTTTTTTTTTTCCTTTTTTTTTTTGTTCCCATTCCCTGGGCTGAAAATACCAGTGCTCCCTTGAAGCAGGTGCTGGGACTGGGGAGCTGGGAGAAGGACAGTGAGTGGAGCAGCTGTCCCAGCAAGCGCTGGTGGAGCGGCTGCGGCGCTGACCCTTGCAAATTGTGGTGAAGGAGCTATTGCAACCATCTTGCGGGGAGGGATGGGCAAATGGCACTCAGCATTTCCCACATAGTGCAAATATCAACTCGGAGAGGGAGGATTTAAACGTGGCCTCCACACCCAGCAGAACTGGTGATCTCGGCCCAGACTGGGATTAAGCGGTGTTTAGCCAGCTGTGGGTAAAAGGGTTGGTGTCCCTCTGGGTACCAGGAACGTTCATCCAGTTGGCGTCGAGCTCTACGATGGGTGACCTGGGCATGCGGTGGCCGTTGGAGTTGCTTGATGGTTGAGAAGTGTCTTGACACATCCATACTTGGAGACCAAGAGGGGAGAAGTTGTGTTGCGTCCTTCTCCTGATGACCACAAGTGGTTGGTGTCCAGGACTGTCTAGCATTACTTAGAGGGTAGTGACTTTCGAGGGATGGAGTCCCTCCATCAGGCTGGTCATACCTAGGGGTGGGCAGAGAGTGTCCTCTCACCTTTGAGACAACTGGGTTGCCAGTGGCATTTGTTATGCTCCACTCAAGGTGGGTTACTTGGAGCA
The DNA here is from genome assembly GCA_033628505.1 of Tringa tobata. Classification (NCBI taxonomy): domain Eukaryota; kingdom Metazoa; phylum Chordata; class Aves; order Charadriiformes; family Scolopacidae; genus Tringa; species Tringa tobata. The sequence continues at coordinate 2,076,244 of JAHREE010000302.1, read as the reverse complement.
GGGGACCTGGGCTTGTCTGTGGAGACCCCCAGCCCTGGGCAGGACTGGTGTGAAAGGAATCAAGCTGCCCATCAACGCTACAAATACTGGGATCATCCACACTGCTTGCCACCTCCAGGTGGGATCACCAGCTCCCTTTCATGGTGATCCCTCAGGAAGCAGCACCACCCCATGCCATGCCTGGCAGTAATTGGGAGTCTCCGCTTGGGAGAGGAGACAGGAGCCTCTGTCATCGCTGCAGCAGTGCTTTGATCTTGGGGCAGTGGAATCAGCAGAGATGCCAATTACCCAGGGAAGAGCGCAACCATCAAAAGTCCCCAGAAAGTCTCCAGAAGACACCAGTGCCTCCAATACTGCCCTGGAGTCAGTTAGAGGCTCCCGGAGGGTGACCTGCTTAAATAAGGACTCCCAGCCTCTCCCCAGGTGTCAGCCTGCCCTTGTTTTGGCCCCAGGCATCTGCTGGTTTCCTCCAGCCTCATTTCCTGCTGTGACTCCCAGCTTGGCTCTGGATTTCCCAAGCTTGGCTTTTCCCTGCTTGGTGCAGAGCTTGTTTGGATCGAGGAGCCTCCAGCTGTTGTCCCTGATGCCCTGTTTCTCTGGGACCTGGGGAACTGACAGCTGCTCAGCTCCATGGCAGGGTCCCTCTGCTCCCCTCTGGTGAGACCCCACCTGGAGTGGTCTGGAGCATCCAGCTCTGGAGTCCTCAGCGCAGGAAGGACATGGACCTCTTGGAACGGGTCCAGCAGAGGGCCACAAAGATGACCAGAGGGCTGGAACCCCTCTGCTGTGAGGACAGGCTGAGAAAGTTGGAGGTGTTCAGCCTGGAGAAGAGAAGGCTCTGGGGAGACCTTGGAGCCCCTTCCAGTCCCTAAATGGACTCCAGGAAAGCTGGGGAGGGACTCTTGATCAGGGAATGGAGCCATAGGACAAGGGGGAAGGGTTTTACACTGAAAGAGGGGAGATGTAGATTAGATCTCAGGAAGAAATTCTTTGCTGTGAGGGTGGTGAGAGCCTGGCCCAGGTTGCCCAGAGAAGCTGTCGCTGCCCCATCCCTGGAGGGGTTCAAGGCCAGGTTGGAGGGGGCTTTGAGCAACCTGGTGTGGTGGGAGGTGTCCCTGCCCAGGGCCGGGTGTTGGAACTGGATGATCTCTAAGGTCTGTTCCAACTCAAAACATTGTATGATTCTAGGGCCAGTTGAGCGCTCAGCTGCTTCCTGGCCCAGCACGAAGCCCATCACCTCCTTCCTTCCTCCTCCCCTGGGTTGGGAGAGCCCTTCCTAGGGATGCTGCGTGTGCGGCTCGGCTGTGTCCAGCTGCCCAGCAGACCACGGTTTGATCCTGGCTCCAGCTCCCCGCGGCGGGCGGAAGCCGCCTGTTTCCCTCATCATCGGCGGTAGCAAATGGCTCGAAGGAGGGCGGCGGGGGCTAGTGCTAAGTGACAGGATGTCTAAAAAAACCCCTTAACAAGCCGTTTCCCCCTTTCCAGAGGGAGTGCATTTCCATCCACATCGGGCAGGCTGGCGTGCAGATGGGCAATGCCTGCTGGGAGCTCTACTGCCTGGAGCACGGGATCCAGGCGGACGGGACCATTCCCGGCCCCAAGCAGGCGAAACCTGTGGATCCCAATTGCGAGCAAGTGGATTCTTCTTTCGAGACCTTCTTCTGCGAGACGGCGTCTGGGAAGCACGTGCCCCGGGCAGTGTTCATAGACTTGGAGCCCACTGTCATCGGTAATAGTGGGGCAGTTGGGTGTTGTGGCATCTTCCACCGGGACTCCCCATCCTTGTTTCCTTGGGGCTTGTGTTGCTGCACATATTTCCCAGCAGATCCCGCTCCTCTGCTCTAGTAAAACGTCTCCAACCGTCAGAAGGAGACAGAGTCTGCATGTCCAAATGGACCTGGGAGTGACAAACCCATTACTCTTACTACATTGACTTGTCTTCAGTTAGTCCCTCCTTTTAGCAGACCTTGCTGTCTGGAGCAAGATCCTCAGCAGGTGTAAAGGGCCGTGGGTTTATTAACCTCAGTGGGTCTGAATTACACGACCCTACTACCTGATGTGGCACATCGGGTTTTAATGCTACCTGTGAAAGATCTTTGAGCAGATGGGTGCCACGAATTTCATGGTTCTGTGGAAACTGGGTGTCTTGCTACTGCAAGCTTTCTGCTTCGCCTTCCAGGTCCATGGATGATCTCTGGGGGGTTGACTTGATCATGGCACTTTGATTTAGAGTACCTCCCTAGAAAACAAATTCTTTTTTTGCTTGAGGAACTGGCGGAAATTACTCCCATCCACCTGCATCCATCTACCTGTTTCTGCCTTCTAGGCTTTAGCTGGGTGTTTGCTCCTATCTTATCATCTAGGATGAGTGACTCATTATTTCATGTGATGAAAGGAATGTAGACTTTTGTTTTGGTTCCACTTAATTTTTAGGCACCTTATCAAGGCATTAAATTGGGAACCTAGTGAGCAAGCCCGTAGAATATGAAATGCATCCAATGTGGAGTCTGAGTGGGTTTAAATACCCGCTGGAGATGTCTCCATCCTCATTGACTGCATGGAGCCTAGAGAAACTGCTCCTAATGCCTGTCTTCATAAGGTGCCTGAAGCTGGGTTGGATACATCTAGCAGAAATGTCAACACTGGGGGCACCGTCTCCTCCTCAGTGTGCTGTGGAGCAAAGGATGAAGGTGGAGCTTCCAGCCATCTCAAGATGCTTTGCAGCAAGCAGGAACACAAGCTGCATGTGATAACTATAATCCTATAATAATTTTGGAAACATAGGCAAACTTTTTGAGGCCTGAATGTAATTTGGCTTAAAGTGGCTGCTGGGTGAAGATGGAGGAGTTATAGTAGGACCTAGATAAATTAGGTTAGATGGAGTTATTCTTACCCCTTCCATTATTCCCAGTCTGAGCTAATCATGCCATGACTATCATCTCACATGGGCTCCTGGTAGATTTGCTCTGTGTTTTACTCTGTCACGCTGATGTCCAGAACCTGTAACTGTGTGATGCTCTCCATGACTGCTCCTCCTTGTGCAGATGAGATCAGGACCGGGCCCTACCATGCGCTCTTCCACCCGGAGCAGCTCATCAGTGGCAAGGAAGATGCTGCCAACAACTATGCCCGTGGCCACTACACCATTGGAAAGGAGATTATAGACACTGTCCTCAGCAGAATTCGTAAAATGGTAAGAAAAAAACCTCCAGCCTTTCTCTTAAAATGGCACACCACGCACAATACAATTAAATTTTGGGTTTGGGGTAAAAGTCTTTAAAGAAAAACCCCTTTATGTGAGCTCTAAGGGCTGCTGCTGTGGTTAGATTTGGGGCTCAGTAAAGCAAGTGGCCATTTGAACCTGTATGTCTGTCATCACATATGAGCAACTGTCATCACATGTCATATATATATGAAGTGACACAACACTAGACCTAAGAGGCAGAAGGACTTTTGATCACAGGGAAGCCTCACCCTGGATGTGCAACTGCAGATATTAGTTCTTACTGGACAATTATTAGCCCAGCTGGGCAGACCACACTTCCACCTTTGGGAGTGAAGCAGGACTGTAACAAGGCACTTGGATGCCTCTCAGTAAAAATGTTTGAGGCATCTCGTAAGGGTCTAGGATGCACATGCTACATCTCACCCCCTCTCAGCTACTGAGGAATTGTGTTGAGCTGATAATGGAGCAATTTGCCAAAAGTTTCCATCCTACCACGCAGAGCTACCTATGGCAGCTCCATGGAAATGCTGCAATTGATTAACACGTGGACACTTTAAATGTTCAGGAGGGTGACACAGAGTGAATCCACGCTAGGGACTGGGTGCGCTCTGGCCAGGAAATCCACTAAGCAGAATTTATTGCTGTATTATTTGGGATAGTTATTCCAGTCCTTAGCAGAGAGAGGTAAATATACATTATTCTGCTGCAGGCTGACCAGTGCAGTGGACTCCAAGGGTTCCTGGTCTTCCACAGCTTTGGGGGAGGCACAGGCTCCGGGTTCACCTCCCTCCTCATGGAGCGGCTCTCTGTGGAGTACAGCAAGAAGTCCAAGCTGGAGTTCTCTGTCTACCCAGCCCCACAGGTCTCCACAGCAGTGGTGGAGCCCTACAACTCCATCCTCACCACACACACCACCCTGGAGCACTCGGACTGCTCCTTCATGGTGGACAATGAGGCCATCTATGACATCTGCAACCGCAACCTGGACATCGAGCGTCCCACCTACACCAACCTCAACAGGCTGATTGGACAGATTGTCTCATCCATCACTGCCTCTTTGAGATTTGACGGTGCTTTGAATGTTGACCTGACTGAGTTTCAGACCAACCTGGTGCCCTACCCACGGATCCACTTCCCGCTCACCACCTATGCACCCATCATCTCGGCAGAGAAAGCCTACCATGAGCAGCTCTCGGTGCCAGAGATCACCAACGCTTGCTTTGAGTTCTCCAACCAGATGGTGAAATGTGACCCACGCCGTGGCAAGTACATGGCCTGCTGCCTGCTGTACCGGGGCGACGTGGTGCCCAAGGATGTGAACGCGGCCATTGCAGCCATTAAAACGCGCCGGTCGATCCAGTTTGTGGACTGGTGCCCCACGGGCTTCAAGGTGGGCATCAACTACCAACCTCCCACGGTGGTACCCGGGGGTGACCTGGCCAAGGTGCAGCGGGCAGTCTGCATGCTGAGCAACACCACGGCCATCGCGGAGGCCTGGGCCCGCCTGGACCACAAGTTTGACCTGATGTATGCCAAGCGAGCCTTTGTGCACTGGTATGTGGGGGAGGGCATGGAGGAGGGGGAGTTCTCGGAGGCCAGGGAGGACCTGGCTGCCCTGGAGAAGGATTATGAGGAGGTTGGAAGGGACTCGGCAGATGGAGGGGGATGTGATGAGGAATAATATCTTTACCTGTGGGAAGGCAGCTTGGATGAAGCTTTTTGGATACCACTCTTGCAATTCCTTCCAGAGAAGGGAGTTGTGGGCTGGGTCTGAGGAAATGTGACTTGGAAACTCTACAGCTTGGCCAAAAGCAACTCTTTGGTCAAGACTTGTGTATGAACGAAGTTGGCTGAATAAATGGTGACCAGCAAAACATCTCCTGTCTTGATGTGCCTCCTAACTGGCTTAGAGTAGGTTGGGGTTGGTGGCTGCGGGGTGGTTCCCATGTTTCCTTAGTCACTGAGGTCCTACCCATAGGTCTTTCCTGCTTGTAGATGCTGGCTTGAGCCCTGTGAACTGGGGTGGGTGACAGCATGGTGAGTTCCATCTGCCCTGGGGTGGAACTGCTGTGTTAAAACTAATGCTGGGGTGATGATCCCACTCGGGCACTGGCTCTCTGTGTACTCCAGCTCAGCTGGCTCTTGCTTTTTGGTGCTGCTCTCTGCTCCAAGGCACACCAGGGAGTAGGATGGGGCTTCTCTGGTCCCCACAGCTGCCATGCTAAAGCAATCCATGTCTAGCTGCCAGGACTGGGAGTCCAGCTCCTGGCAATTCCAGCTGCCTGGAATTTGAACTGGAGCTGAGGATGAGAATTGAAATACCTCTGCTGTCTGTCAGAGCCCTGCAAAAGCAGCCAAACCACGTCCTACCTCTAAGATCTAAATCAAGGGGCCATCTCCTGAGTTAGACTTCTTCCCTCTTATGCTGGGTGGAGCCACCAGACATGAGGTAAGAATCCCTGCAGCCAGCTAATGAACTGAAAAAGCAGATTTAACTCGACCTCCATAGGTTCCCTGGACTGGGGCAGGCTATTTCTCCACTGGGGACTCTCCTCCCAGTAAGCGATCCAAGAAAAGGAGCTGGCTGGGATGTGGTGGGCAAGCTGGATCTGCAGTCGGGCTGTGATTGAAGGGCTGACAGTGTTGGCTCTGGGTCACACTGGAGGAGGGTTTAGACAACCTGAGGCAAGAGTGATGGGGAGGTGGTTATTATCAAAGCCTGTCTCCACTTGCCATTACTCACCTGGGCTCCTGAGGGTGGCAATCTCCCAAGGTCACCAAGGTGGGAGCTCCTGGGGGCTGTCTCGCCTCCAGCTGCCCTCTGCCTGGGGGGGCTGTGCTGTTGGGGCTGGCAATGTGATGACTGCAGAAGAGGGAATGATTAATTCTGTGACCGCCTTTGAGCCTCCTGGCTCCACCAGATCCAGTTTTATGTGCTGGGAAATGCCTCTCTGCAGGGGGCTGAGGTAGACCCTTTTGAGAGTGGCAAGAGCCCTGGAACAGGTTGCCCAGGGAGGTGGTGGAATCTCCTTCTCTGGAGACATTCAAAACCTGCCTGGACAGGTTCCCATGCAATCTGATCCAGGTGGACCTGCTTTGGCAGGGGGGTTGGATTAGATGATCTCCAAAGGTCCCTTCCAACCCCAAATCATTCTGTGTGACCCCAAGTGATTCTCAAACCTCCTTCCAGAGAATAAAAAAAGGGGATGAAGCAGAACAATGTATCTCAGGCAGGTGGAATGGCAGCTCTGCCCTCCCCTCCTAAGTACTGGGCCAGGAGCTGAGAGAGATTTGTTTCATGTTGGGTTTTTTTTTTTGGTGGGGGGAGCTTTTCTTCCCCTCAGCAGGGATGTCCTGGGACAGGGGCCTTGTTTTGGGGTTTGTGGTCTGCTCTTCTTGTGGCCTCCTGTCAAGGCAGGTCATCTCAGTGCTCTTATAGTGCAGGGCTACAGGAGGGAGGGACAGCAGCTGGATCAAGCTTGGTGGCCTGAGGTCACATCTACACCATCTGATTTTATGACACTGGATCTCCATGGATCTGTTAAACACTTTGTCTTCTTGGGGGGGTCAATCTCCTACTTGCAAAAGTACTCTTTTGGGGTTTTTTTCTTCTTCTAATTTTGGAGGCAGAGTGGTATGAGCTGGTGCACAGCTCTCAACTGTGCTGGGAGTGGAGGAAAAGTCCAGCTGTTGGTCAGGTTGGGGACATGTGCATCTCTGCAGCCACACCACTGTCCTGCCCACTGCTCTGGTGGCCTTGTAGCTTCATCAGAGCATTTTTGTGAATGCTCCTGAGCTTCAGGATCATCTGCTTGTGATGGCAGTAGGATACTATCTATCACATCTGTGTATGATATAGAAGTGATGGAGACAGTTGGTTCCCCCAGCTGGATGAAGACCACGTCCCCCTGTGGTGAAAAGCCCCCCTAAGCAGCCTCACTGCCCCAGAAAGACCACGCACAGCTCGCCATCCTGTTCTGGATGCAGTTCTTGGCTTGTATCAGGCCATGGGCTGGAAACAGGAGGCAGGAGATGTTGCTTGATCAGGGCTGGATAGCACCAAGGAAGGGGGAACTTGCCCAAGACCTTGTGAGAAGTCAGTGGCAGAGCTCTACAGGTGCCTTGACCCTCCTCCCTGCAGGACAAGGATGAAGAAATCTGCCCTGATCCCTGTCATCTACCCTTGTTGCAGTAATGAAGCAATGAATGATGGTGAGTGGGCTGGAGCCCATTTACGGGTGGAAACATGGATCCATCAGGCTGCTCCATGTGTTGCTGTTTAGTGGACACTTTTTTTTTTTTTTAATGACCAGCACACAGGTAGGTAAAATCAAACTGAAGCTGGGAAATGAAACGTGTGCCCCTCTTGGGTGTGGGTCTGGAGGATCTACCACTCATGGAGAGACCAAAGCGTTGCCTATGGCCATTGAGCTATAGATGGCCAGCTCCCCGAAAATCATGGGATTGCTCTTCTCCCCACCTTCCCCACTCACCGCCCCCCCTCAGGAAAATCACTTCCTTCTCTCTCTTAGTGTGATTGTGGGAGGGCAGGAGCAAGTCTGTGCTGATGGACATAGTAGAGTAATTAATTTCAGTAATAAGCAATTGTTCTGATTACATCAGCTCTGGGAGAAGTTCTTTCCAAGCTGCTCTCCTGCCCTTGCTCACACACACTGGGTTAACTTGGGACTCCAAGTGGGAGTGATCCTCACTACTTGTCCACCCCAGGTTGCTGTCACTGATGTTTTGGTGGGAGGTGATTGAACCAGTGGCTTCCAGCCCCAGATGTCTGTGGGGAATGGAGCCACCAGTGAATGGGGGCAGCCCTCGAGAACATGCCTGGAAACTTCCCTGGCCCCAGGAATCAGGGGGTGGAATGTTACCACCCAGAGTGGATGAGAGGAGATCCCAAGACATTGGGTTAGCCTGCTTTGTCTTAATGGACTCCATCAGCACAACCATTCTGAATACGGAGAGGATCATCCCCAGAAGGACCAGCCTCAGAAGGCAGTCTGATGATCAGCCTCTCTGTCAGCAATGGGACATGCCTAATAATTTACCTCAGGCAATCTCAGAGCAGTGAGTTGAGCACAGAGGAGGCTTCAGCCCAACAGGGATCTTCCAGGGCATCTACTGCCCATTCATGCTGTCAGCTTTGGGCTCCTTCCAACTCCAAGTATAGGACACAGCAACACGCTCATCCCTGAAACCATTCCTGGCTCTACCTCCCAGCACATCACTTCGGGAATATCTCCAGAATCGTAATCCATCAGGGGAGAGGACAGCTGTAGCTGCGTGACATGGAGGAGGTGACTCTACTTGGGGGAGAAAGATGACTCCACTTAGAGACAGAGCCCAGCATTGAAATATAGGGTAGACCTGGACCCCACAGACCTGGCTCACCTCCAAACTCCAACCATGGGCACACAGGGCTGGTTTCATGCTCACACCAACTCAACTCCTGAGCAAGACCCCAGCCCAGAGCTACAGCACTGCCCCAACAGCCAGGACTTGCTCAGGCATCAAGTACGCTTCTCCAGAGATGAGGTGAGGAAGGAAAACCCCACCAGAAAGGTGCTCTTCACCCAAGCACCACTTCCCAGTTGGCGCGGTTCAAACTGGGAATTCCTTGCCTGCTGCCAGACACGCTTCCTCTGGGCTGCTCTTCGGGGTCATAAGAGCAGCATCCAGCTCCAGACAGCCAAGTGCCTGCAGGATATAGGACATTTCCCTCCCAGCAATAATTATGGTTGATGATCTTCACAGATGACCTACCCAGAGCACACCCTTATCAGCATTTGCTGTTCTCCCCACGCAGTGGGGATCTTCCCCTACAACCAACCTGATTAAATCCACAGAACTCCAAGGAAAACCAAAAAAAAAAAAAAGTCTTTATTCAAATACAAAAGAGTTGCATAGAAGTGCACGGGTACATTTCTAATTAAAAAGTGCTTTTACAGTAAAAGCCAGAGCAAGAGTTTGCCATTTCAGCCAAAGCAGGCAGCTTGCCACATTCCCCTGGACTAGGAACCAGGATCCTCTGCCCAGGCAGGATGGGTCCCCAACACTAAGCCAGGCACCTATTCAGCTTCACTCAGCGATAAACAGCAGCGTGATAAAGCTCGGGACACCCATCGCTACAGAAGCTATGAGCACGTATAGACTACGCAAGCAGAAAAGGTATAATACGTCAAACAGTAGCACTGAGGTTCAGGATAATCCTTGGGCACCTCCAGGCACTCAGGACCACTTCAGCCTGATGACAGAGGGTTTGTTTTTCATCTGAGGTTTGACTCGATTAAGAACAGACTGCAGTTTGTTAATACTCATCCTCATCAGCCTCATCTTCTTCTCCATCTGCCGAGTCCCTTCCAACCTCCTCGTAATCCTTCTCCAGGGCGGCCAGGTCCTCCCTGGCCTCCGAGAACTCCCCCTCCTCCATGCCCTCCCCCACATACCAGTGCACAAAGGCTCGCTTGGCATACATCAGGTCAAACTTGTGGTCCAGGCGGGCCCAGGCCTCCGCGATGGCCGTGGTGTTGCTCAGCATGCAGACTGCCCGCTGCACCTTGGCCAGGTCACCCCCGGGCACCACCGTGGGAGGTTGGTAGTTGATGCCCACCTTGAAGCCCGTGGGGCACCAGTCCACAAACTGGATCGACCGGCGCGTTTTAATGGCTGCAATGGCCGCATTCACATCCTTGGGCACCACGTCGCCCCGGTACAGCAGGCAGCAGGCCATGTACTTGCCACGGCGTGGGTCACATTTCACCATCTGGTTGGAGAACTCAAAGCAAGCGTTGGTGATCTCCGGCACCGAGAGCTGCTCGTGGTAGGCTTTCTCTGCCGAGATGATGGGCGCGTAGGTGGTGAGCGGGAAGTGGATCCGTGGGTAGGGCACCAGGTTGGTCTGAAACTCAGTCAGGTCAACATTCAAAGCACCGTCAAATCTCAAAGAGGCAGTGATGGATGAGACAATCTGTCCAATCAGCCTGTTGAGGTTGGTGTAGGTGGGACGCTCGATGTCCAGGTTGCGGTTGCAGATGTCATAGATGGCCTCATTGTCCACCATGAAGGAGCAGTCCGAGTGCTCCAGGGTGGTGTGTGTGGTGAGGATGGAGTTGTAGGGCTCCACCACTGCTGTGGAGACCTGTGGGGCTGGGTAGACAGAGAACTCCAGCTTGGACTTCTTGCTGTACTCCACAGAGAGCCGCTCCATGAGGAGGGAGGTGAACCCGGAGCCTGTGCCTCCCCCAAAGCTGTGGAAGACCAGGAACCCTTGGAGTCCACTGCACTGGTCAGCCTGCAGCACCAAGGAAAAGATCAGAAGGACCAAGTTAGTGGACTTAGTCTGGTCTCTCTGGACTTAAATTGAGCTCAAGTACTGTGTTCAACCATCAAGTTCCATCAAGTTTAAGACTTTGTTTTGGTTTTTTTTTTTCCCCCACTACACTTCCACTTCTAATGCAAAAAGATTAGACACAGCAAATGCAGCTGCTTTTAAATCATCTCCCATTTTACCAGGAAGAAAGGCCTGGCCTGAGAGAGTCTCATACTGGATCAGGGAGAAACCCATGACAGTGGCAGTCAAGAAGATTGGGAGAAGTCTGAAGGCCACTAAGACAACACCTTTACTCCCTTGTTTTCCCCCTTCAGTCCCAAGCAGAAAGACACACACCCACGTGCATCCCATCATGTTGCTCCAGACTACAGTGGCACGGTCGAACCGACCAAGATACTCTTCCCCCCATTGCATCTCGATGGCCAAAGCAACAGCAACTGGAGCGCTAATGCAGAAGACCCTCCAGAGTTACCATTTTCCGAACCCTTTCAACAACTGAGTCAATGATCTCCTTCCCAATGCTGTAGTGACCCCGGGCATAGTTGTTGGCAGCATCTTCTTTGCCATTGATTAGCTGCTCTGGGTGAAAGAGAGTGCGGTACATCCCGGTCCTGATCCCATCTGGAGGAAGGGAACATCTCATGAGGGTCACTGACACAAGATCCGCTGTCTGCCATGTTACTTGTACTAATTTAAATGCAGTTTCACATGGAAGCTGGCAGCCTCACCAGCAGTTTAGGGGGCCAACACTACACTTCAGGATAGAGAGGGTGTTCCCCACCTCTGTTCCACCCCCAAGAGGTTTGGAGACCTTCCATGACTTACCAATGACAGAGGGCTCCAGGTCAACAAATATTGCTCTGGGCACATACTTCCCTGAGCCTGTCTCACTGAAGAAGGTCCCAAAGGAAGAGTCTCTTTCCCCTGAGGATGCCGTGGTGGAGATGGTGCCATCTGGCTCAATGCCATGCTCCAGGCAATACAGTTCCCAACAGGAATTGCCCATCTGGACGCCAGCCTGGCCAATGTGGACAGAAATACACTCCCTCTGCATAAGGGACAGAAGAGAAGGTAATGAATGTGCACTGGAGAAATTAGACTAAGGTTGGTGCTTCTTGGTGTCTTTACAGAGCACATGGCCAACAACCAACAGACAAGAGGAGCATTAGCCCAGCTTGGTAGCCACCAGGGCTTTTTGTCCATAGCAGGCACCCAAGAGCAGTTGAACTAGCAACAACAAAAAGCATGTCTTCAGAGACATGTTGCCATCTCCCACAAAGGCAGATGCAGAGATTAGTGCATTACAGTTGGTCCCTCTGCAACCCAGCACTCTCATTCCATTGCTCAACAGCCTTGTTCCCAGGAGCAGGCCACCAAGCACAGCACATGACAGCTGGCAAGTCCAACTACTCATAGTTTCTTCTCTTGGCTCTGCTGCTCCTGCCTTGGGGCAGGAGACAGGGCACAGCCAGCCTTCCCAGGTACTTCACCTGAGGCTCTCAGCCAGGGAGGAGGGAATGATTCAGCCCAGCCAGCAGTGCAAAAACTCCCCCCAGGACCTTCCCAGGGAGGTAGGGGCAGACCTTTCTCCACCCACATGGGCGGCAGAGGACCTCTACCTCTCTGTGATGGGAGAAGCCTGTGCTGTTGGGCTTCAAATATTGACTGTCAGAGCAGTTCCTCATCTGCATTTAGACCAGATGCAACCATACAGGATCATCTGGCTGGAAACAGCTAGAGAGGATCCAAGGTAGGATGGGTAGGGAACAATTCTTCATCTTCTCCATGCAAAACTAGGAGTTATTCCAAGAAGCAACTGCTCCTGGCTTGAGCCAAAGGGAGGAGTCCTCATGCAGAAAGTCTGGTTGAGCTCTTGAACTCGGCACAGGATGCTGTGAAAACCAGGCTTTTGGGTTCAGAGAGGCTGGACTAGAGACTTCCACTGAGGCTTACTGGGGAAAAACCCCACACATGTAGTTCAGAAAGCCCTGAGCTACAAGGTAGGGAAGTCTCAGATGGAGTTACTAAAGGCTTAGTCTGCCTTTGTTTAGCCATGGCCTAGGCAGGACAATGGGCTGCTGGATACTCAGCACAACAAACTCTCAAATTATCTTCTTGCAAGAAGCCTGGCACAGCAGGACCCCTACCAAGCACAGAAACAAAGCAGCAACGGCCTACATGAGAGCAGAGGGTCCTGCCCTGAGGGTTGAGATCTAACATATCGTCCCTCAACCACCACTGCATTTCTCTTCTGACACAAACATTTCCAGGACAGCCATAGCCACCCACCACCCCAGGGCCAGACCAGAGATGCTGAGCCAATCTCCACCTTCACCCCCTGTTCCATATCTGCCCCAGCCTCGCATCTGATCCAGACAGGGGGCTAGCTTAATCTTGGATCAGATGTGTCACCATTTAACCCCACCAAGACCTTTAAACTATCTTAATGCAGGGGAATAGGCAGGCCTGAAGTCATTTCAACAGGGTAGTCCTGGCCAGGAAGAAGGGGACACCAGGCTTCCAAGGCAAGCCCAGCTCTGGAGACCAGCTCCCAAGCACAAGCCCTACACCCCCAGGATTCCCTTTTCCAGGGCTCACCATATGCTCCTGTATACTCCAGAACCGCTTTCACCCACAAGAAAACCCACAGCCAAGGGCAAGACACCTTCTTCTAGCTGAAAAGAAAAGCTCCCTCCAACTCCATCCTCCAGCAGAGCCAGGAAAGACCAGCCATGGCTCTCCAGGAGCAAACCCAAGCCCCACAGCTACTCACCATGACTCTGAACCACCTAGGCTCCTCAACACAAGCACAACCACCTCACTGAGAGCACACCATACCTGCTTCCTCATGGGCCTTTTATAGTAGGTAGAGCTGGGGTTGCTGCTGAGGAGGAGGTTGTCCCTCCTCCAGGCACCTGCTGGCAAAGGGTTCAGGTGTTTCTGTGTGGTCATCCAGGTGCTTTCAATGACTTGCACCTGCAGACCCACGGAGTTTGGAGTTTCTTTGGCTTTTAAGTACTTATGCAGCATTGTTTTTCCTGTGATGTCTAGGAGCACTTTTTGTGAAATCAGGAAAAGAGCTTTGAATGTTTTTTTTTGGGGGGGAAGAGTATCTGGCTTTATTTCTTAAAGAATGAGACTCACTTTTAAGAGTTTCTTTTCACTCTTCAGGACTGGAAATGTGCTTTCTACTTTCCATCTCCCTTTTCCAAGTGCAAATAGCACATCTGTTGAATCTCCTGGGGATGAACAGGAGTTGCAGGAGGGGGCTCCTGCCTTGGGGTAATGTCACGGGACTGGGATGGCTTCTCCAGCCCTGATGCCACGAGAAAGCCAGGCTCTGAAGGCTCCAGGGCAGTGCTGCCACCCAGATACCCTGGCCATGTCCATATTTTCCAGAATCCCCCTCCCTGGCCCCATGACACAGACCGTGCAGAGACCAGAGCTCTCCCTAGCCTGCCCCATAGAGCTGGGTCCCACAGCCAGACAGGAGCCCAGGACCTGCGTGCTGCTGGGACACTGGTGGGAGAGGGGACTTCTCTGTTCCTCACTGACCCTTCCGTAAAATTGGGATAAGAGCTGTTAGGTGGCAAAAATTCATCAGGGATGCTGAATCTGCTATGTGATGTGGGGCTCATGGATGTTCTGGAGGACTTGGGGCAGCTGTGGAGAGAGGTGACAGCACATGGCATAATGCCAGGACTTAGAGACGCCAATGAGACCATCACACTGCAAATGGACAATGGTTTTATTTTCCATGCAGCATACATGAATGCAGGAAACTCACCGATGCGGGATGTCCCAGAGGCTAGAAACACAAGTTTTAGAATCTGATCTAGACTTAAGACATGGAGGCTGCCTCTGTGTGTGAACACAGCCTCACCTGGCCCAGCTCAGAACAGGACAGGAGCAGGTTAGGACAAGCCAGGACCAGGGCTGGATATCCCAGGAGAAGGCTCTCATGCCACCACGGATGGCTCCTTCTAGGTTTATCTGCAGCATGAAGTGCATCTTACCCTCCTACTTAGGGCTCAGCTCCTGATGTAACTCTCTCCAAGGCCACCATGTTCTTCGGGCTGCTCTCTGTCCTGAGGAGCATGGGCTAACTCTGCTCATGGCTGCTGCTGGAAATTAGCTTGGTTTATCTAGCCAAGACCCCAATATGTGAATGTGGGTACATTTTCATACAGCAAGAAGGCATTTTTGGCCAGATGCTCAATACCCGTTGAGTTATGCTGCCTGAATCCCTTCCTCACCAGATGGGCATGGGGCCTCCTTGATCCCAAGATGGGATTCAACCCTGGAGGTTGCCTAAACCACTGCAGCATCTGTGGTTTGCTCTGATGTGGGTGAAGGAGACCTTTGAGCATGGGCAGGTGGAGGAGGAGAAGGATGACAAGAGGATTTCTGGAGGCCAGGGAAGAGCTGGCTGTCTGGGGGAAGGCTTATGAAGATGCTGGAAGGGACACAGAGGTGGAAGGAGAAGGATGTGTTGGCCAGAGTGAGCATGCAGAGGCTGCACAACCATGTCTGAACAAACCACTCTTTTTGAGTGCGATACCGAGAGTTTGGGTTTCATCATCCCTGCATGAAATGGCAGGAAAGACCGAATCCTGACCTGGCTTTAACAAACCTGCACATTTCACCCCAAACAGCAACGCTGTCCTTCCCAAGCACGGCGGCCTTGGCTCCTCGTGCTCCCAGACCCAGGCGGGGGCTGATGGAGATTTCAGTGCTCCTATTTCCATCCAGCTTCCTCAGGAAATCTGGCTCCTCCAACCTCCACCTGTGTCTCAGCCCCCCCAATCAATCCCCAGTCTCATTTGGCAGAGGTTGAGAAGGAGGATTAATTTTGGAAGGGTTTGTCCAAGGCAGTGCTGGCTGTGGGTGAGACTCCCCCGCAGGGATGCAGCTGGGGAAGGAGGATCTCTGCTTTCCCCATCACTCGCTGTCAGCTGGTATCTGCTGTCCCCATCTCAGCTTTGCATGTGCAAGCATGGCCTGGTGCCAGAAAACACCTCGGCTCATCTGCTCCCACAGTGTCGCTCCAGTGTTAATTGCCTTCGTTAAAGGGGAGCAGAAGAAAGACCCAGTGAGAGCCTCAAGCATGTGGTGTGCAACCTTTGGGCAACCTGGTCTGCTGGGAGGTGTCACTGCCCAGGGCAGGGGGCAGTGGAACTGCATGACCTTTAAGGTTCCTTCCAACCCAAACCATTCTATGACTCCACATTTCTATGTTTTCATTTCCAAGCAGTAGTACAGGGCTGAGATATTCCCCTTGTCTAACTTGGTGCTGGGAAAGGACCCAAGCAGGGCTGGTGCAGATCCTCATGGCAGCTGATGGTGAGGAAAATCCTGTTCTTAGCCTAGACGAGTGCTTTACTGGCCCTTACTGGGAAAATCAGGGGAAAATCTCTTCAACTTTCTACTCAAAGCAATATCTCTGTCTGAGCAAATCCCTCTATCACTCCTTGCTGTGCCAAGGCTCCTCTAGACAGCCCTGTGCATCAGAAAGGCTGAGCCTGGACAATGTTGGGGCACCTCTGGCCAAACCCACAAAGGGATGAGGGTGCATCCAGTGGGGATGCACCTGCCCTGCTTTGCCTGACCAGATGTGAGGGCATATGTGTACCCCAGTTTCCCTGGGTGTTAAATGGGGGTAATGCCTCCATCCTGCTGCAGAAGAGCTCAGGGGTCGGATGTGTAGGCTGGTGGGTCATAAAAATGTGTAAAGCTATATACAGTGTACGTAAACGGCCATGTAGTCCAAGGTTACTGCAGATTTTAACAAGGAAAGATGTCACCTGTACACCCTTAGAGCTGAGGCAGGAGGGGGTGATTGCACAGAAATGCTGTGGGTATGTTGGTGTGTTGCCTGCTGGAGATGTGTGCCATGAGGGGAAGATACTGAAGGGCCTGGTCTATTGTTTGGTTTTGCTTTTCAGGATTAAGTTGAATTTGGGTCCTGAGTTTGGGTCAGCTAGGAGTCTTGGACACCCTACCATGGGCTTTCTGGGGCTGAATTCAGCCTCTTCTGGGTACCCAATGGGGCAGAAAGGAGATGCCACCAGCTATGGCTCTGCAGATGGCTGGTGGGTCTACTTGCTAACCATTCAACTGGAGACCTGTGGCCCATCTTAATGCCCCACCTGGAGTGTTCCCCACGGCTATGCCCTGCGCAGGGCTGGTGAGAGGTGCTTTGCTGCTCTTGGAAAACATCTCATGGGGAAGGAAGAGACAAATTTCTCTCCACTTCCCACACCTGCTACATGCAGGAATGGAGGCCAAGAGGTGGAGTTTCCTGTTGGAGCTGGGCTGGGAGGTGAAGAAAAAGGGATGGGAGCTTGGTGAGCTGGGGCTTGGTGGAAGGTGGAAAAGAGTGAGGTGAACAGGAATGGTCCTGATTGTTGTCCTGGCTACGACTGCTGAAGGTGCTGATGGGGAAAGTGGTGGTTGCAAGACAACCCTAAAACCTAAATTGTCCCCAGGAGGAGAAATAGGGAAATCCCTCGAGTGCCCTGACCAGTCTTGCTTTTCCCTTCCCAATGCAGTGATGATTGTGTGTAGGAACAGCTTGTGTATGGGGATGGAGTAGGGTCTGAACCGTGGTGGGGACAAGGCCATGAGGTTGAGCTGAAGGGATGTTTTGGAAAGGCTACAGGCCCAGACAAACCTGTCTGAACCCTCTGTGGAGGTGATGGGAGAACAAAGCATTAGAAACTCAAGAGATTGTAGCTTTAATAGGGACCTTCCCGAGGCGGCATGTCCCCTTGCCCGGCTGTGGACATTTCCCCACGTGTGGAAATTTCCAGGAGGAGGGACGGAGGAGATCGGGAAGGAGAGAAGGATGGAGAAGAGATATGAAAGTTAGGTAGCTCTATGGGTCAAAAATATACAACACTGATATCATACACGGTCATCAGTCCCCTCTGGCTGGCAGGCTGGGGGCGGGTGGTGGCCCTGAGCAGCCAGCCCTGCTCCGAGTCCCCCCTGCCCCACGAGGGGTCACTTCCGCCGCCCGATTTGGGCCATGAGATGCGCGTTGGCAGCGGCCTTCGCCCGCAAGTTCTTAGCTTTGGCGATGTTGAAGAGGATGTTCATGATGTTGGTGGGGACGTCGAGAGAGAGGGTGACCTTGGTGCGGCGGTCGCTCTTGGCCCGGTTTTGGTACGTCTTCCCCTTCACCTGCGCCTGGGAGACGTATTTGTAATGGCCTTCCCCCGGGAACGTCCTTTTCCCCATCTCTTCATCCATCACATTCTCCCCCTCCTCCTCCTCAGACACCTCCTCTGGTGATGGGGAGTCGAAGCCACGCTTGTCCAAGACGGCGTTTTCCTCTGGGAGGCTCTTACCGGCTTCGGCGAGGGCCGCGTTGAGGCAGCTGAAGATGGAGGCGGCGTTGTAGAGGCGGAGAGCCTGGCCGGTCTTGGCGGCACAGAGGAGGGTGAGGAGGAGCAGCAGCCTGGTGTTGGGCATTGCGGTGGCCTGTGCGGTGGAAAGAGTGAAGGGAGGGTAGAGATGGGCATGAGCTTCCCACGGGGCCCGGGACAGAGCACTATCATCCCCCCCATTCTCCCACATTCCATGCTCCTGGGCTCACCTCCCAGGTCCCTTCCTCAGGTCCCATCTAATGGTTAGGGCAGGTGGGAATGAGTTGCCTTGGGGCCTCCTCCTCTAAGGTGCAGCACCCCAGCCCTTATATTCGGGGTTCTGGGTGGGAAGTGGGATGTCCAAGGTGCTTTGCAAGGCTGCAGCCTCCATGGAGGGGAAGATTTGGCCAACCCTTTGCCAAAATACAAGCGCCTGCTGCAGGAGAGCTGGTTTCTACTATGCCCCCTACCTGGGGCAATCTCGTGTCAGTTCTCACAGAGCCCTTTCCACCTTGCTAGCACCTCCACAGAGTAACCGGGTGTACCACCAGCTGCTGTAAAGGTTGGTTTTCCTTTCAACCCCTTTCTGGTCAGCCTGAAGCCACCAGAGATGTTTCTGTGCTCTCTGAAGTTGGCAGTTGCCTCTCTCACCCAACTTCGTCTGAAAAGGGTATGGAGAGTGGAGTATAGTCAGCTCCAGTGCTGAAGGGGGAATCCAGCGTGATGGGCTCACGTCCCCCCTCCAGCCCTCTAGTGCTCTGGGGTTGCCCATTACCACATGGCTCCATCCCCAGGACTCTCCTGCACCCTGAGTGAAGGACAGGACATCCCTGGAAACATTCCAGGTCAGGCTGGACTGGGCTCTGAGCAACCTGATCTAGTTGAAGATGTTGGACTAGATGACCTTTCAAGGTCCCTTCCAACTCAAACTATTCTATGAGTTTATGATTCTATGCCAGGCTGCCCCATCTGATGGCATATTTGGGGTGCAGCCCCCCTAGTGGACAGCCCTGCCTAGGGACCTGGGAGCAACTCCCAAATTCAGAGCACAGCAGTGTCACTCCCTGCTTGAAATATGGTCATTTTTAGGTCTCATGAGGGCTGAAAACCTTGGGATAACCCTCCTGCTCTGTGAACCTCTCCATCTCCGAGTCCTGTCTCTTTGGGAAGATACACGTCTCCCTGTACACCCACCCGACTGCCCCAAAATGCCACCTAAAAGCCCACAGGAGATGTACCAGTGGGGGGGGGTCTTTGCCCATGTGGAGGTCAGACAAGTGTCCCCGGGGCCAAGGGTTTTCCAAGCACCGGGAGATGTGCTGGCATTCCCAATCTTCGGGCCCCATCTTGTGGCAAGCACATCGCACGGCAAGCCCTGGCCAGGGGACAGTCCCCAGGGGTGCGGGACCCTGCCTGGGGCTGGTCTGGGGCTGTGAGTTGCTGAGTTATTTCCCATGGTGAGGGGAGTGTGGAGGGGCCAAGGAGGCTGGGGAAATCCTTGGGCAGCTCTTGTGGAACAGGATGGCTCCTGAGAGTCTCCATGGACATCCGTGTCTTTGGGCCACCGCTGAGGGATGGAGGCTGCGCCTCGCTGCGTGAGGGGCTGCTGGGTGGGGAAGTGTCCTCAGACCCATCCAACATCAAATCAACTCCCCGTGTCCCCAGGAGCCGTCACTCTGGACCTGTTCTTCTGCCACTGAGCCACTGTCCCTAAAACTGCCGTCATCTTAACGCCTCCCTCGGCTGTCCCTTGGAAAGGGAGATGGGGTCACATCATGCAGGTAGGATTTGAGGGAGCTCCTCGCTTTCCACGTCCTTGCCTCACTCCACGAAGCTCCCCCAGGCAAAAAAACATGGGGGAAAAAACCCTTAACTCTGCCCCGTGTCCAGAAGGACCTGCAGGGGCCACCACGCGACCTAAGCAGTGTTGGCAAAGTTGTCCCTGTAGGATGGGGCAGGAGAACCCTTCCGAGGCACACAACCCCCATGCAAGGGTGATTCGGGGCCCAAAACTCTCCTTCCTTCCATCCCAAATCAGACTTGGAATTAAAGCTTAGAATGAAAGCTTGAAATTTAGCTTTTTTCCTTACGAAAGCTTAACAGGACAAACGTCTTTTCTCCCACCCTTTACAGCTGCCTTTCAGCCCCAGAAGAAGCACACACACACACACACACACACCCACCACATACACCCCCCCAAACCTGCAAACCCCTTGCAGCCCCTGTTAGCAGGATGGGACCCTGGGGGCATGAATTTAGAAATGACCAAATTTCTCACCCTTGCCTGCAGCCCCCGATCTCCCGGGGGATGCTCTTTGGCCCCGAGCTGCTGGATGGAGAACGGGAAGGTCTCCGAAAACCCTTGCCAGGGCTGCTGGCAGCGAAATGAGATGCTTTGAGCTGCCGCTGCCCTCTCCGGAGCTGGTGGAGCAGCATCTCCACGTCGCCTCTCCCCGACAGCGATTTCACCGCTGCCTGAAACGGCTTTTTCCTCCCAGCAAAACTCTTTGGGGACCCCGGCCGAGCGAGGGGAAAGGCAGAGCAAGGGGGAAACGGGGCTGGAACACATCCTCACCCCGCGCCTGCTTTGCTGGTCCTTGGCTGTGTGGTGGATATCCTGGCCAAAAAAAAAGTAAAAATCGAGGCAAACCAGCAAAAAAGAAAAAAATATGCAGTGTCCGGCTGTGCCATTGGACAACATGAGCTGATGTTTTGGGGTTTTGTGTTTTGGTTTGTTTTTTTTTTTGCATGGGGTTTTTGTGCCCTGGCACAAAAAGTGTTGTGGGGATTTTTAGTGGTTTGTTTTTTTTTTTTTTGAGCAGAAAGCAAGCTGGAATCGGGTTTTGCTCCCACCCCCCTAAATAAAAAAAAAAGCAGGAAAAGAAGAAAAGGCCACCTGGGGTGGAGGTGAGGAAGTCGGAGTTAAATCTGCTGCTGCCGGGTGCCTGTTCGCTGAGGGTGGAAATTACCGGGATGCCCGTGACAAATTTTACAGGCATTATATCGAGACGGTGGTGACAGCCAGGGCAGGACCATCTGCATGGGCTGAAGATCTGCCTCTTGGCTTTAACGGAGAAAAGTAAATCGTGCCGGCGAGGCAGCTCCGGCAAACTGGGGACAAAGCAAAGGACATCTCGGGCTGCTCGGCAGCGGAGGCGACTGGATTAAGCTAATTTTTTTTTTCCCCCGTCAAAAAAGTAAGTCTGGAACAAAATAACACTGTGGGTGAGACCTGTGGACTTCTTAAACTCTTTCTGTCTGACGCCGCCTCCGCTTCCCCAACGAATCTCTCCCGACGATGCTGATTTCCCAGGGCTCCAAAATCCAAGCTACCCCTGTGGGGACAGTGCCCTCCTCTCCTCCCCATCCCTTTAACCACAGCAGTGATTTGTCTCCCCGCTTTTTGATTTTTCCCAAGATTTCCAAACCCTCCCCGTGCTGCCCAGCCTGATCTGCCTCTAAAAATTGTTATAATAATAAAAACCGGTATTTCTTTGGTTAAGAGGGAGGGTGGGGGGGAGCCTTTTAACACAGGATCTTGAACTGCTTTTCCCTCTCCTGCCTTTTTCTTTTCTTGCAGAGAAACGTGAGGACTTGATCTCCCAAGGAAAGCACTGAAATATTTAAAGTTTGTGCAAATGAAGCCAGTTGCTGGTTAATAAATGAAATCCAGGCACTCACCTGGGTAGTCGTCGGTGGTCGGGGTGGGAAGGGGTTGCTGCAGTCTCACTCCGAGGAGAGAGGCATCAGGCGCGTTCCCCTGAACTTCTGCACCCTCGCTTTTCTTTTATTGTTATTAAGAGGGCTGTGATAGTTTTTTCTCTCTATGGAAACGCTTTTTCCCCTCCCTCGTGTATATATAAAAATGAGCGATCACGGGGTTTGAGTCGTAACTCCAGACGTGGAGCCTTCGTTTGGGCATGATTTCATTAAAATGAAATCAGAGGGAGCTGGCAACGTCACGGGGTGCGGTGCCTCTCCCCATTCAGAAGGGAAAAAAAAAAGGTGGGGGGGAAGAAAAAAAAAAAAAGAGATGTCTGAACCCGACAGCCTGGTGAGAGACACCCAAAAACTGGGTTGTCACTGATGCTGGGACTTCTCAGGATCACGCAGACACACTTTTCCCCTGGTCCTCCAGGTAGCCAGGTACCCAGTGCAAGGGTATTTTAAATGCAAAAAGGTTTTTATGCCTCCTGAGGATGCCTGTTGGGGATTTCTGCATTGATTAACAGTGTTATCCCAATTAACGTGTTTCTATTCGAAGAGGGGGCTGGTGCAGCAGCATCTCGGCAGGGTTTCGCCCCAGGACAGTGCTCATAACCCGCACCTGCAGTGGGGACGGGCTTGTCCCACTCACACTGCTTTGCCCTCTGCCTGGTTTCCCATCACCGGGGGGTTTTCTCCTCCCGGGCAGGCAGGGAAACATCTGGAAGATTGAAATTTGGGGGACCTTCTTTCAGGACGTGGCAGCATGGTCTCAGGTGCAGCATTTGAAGAGGAAGGGGGTAAGGATGATGTGCATCTCGAGCAAAAACAACGTTCAAATTCCCCAAAGGCACTGAGGACCAGCAGAATTAAGTCAGATTGCCCCAAGACAGCAGCCAGGCTGGAAAATCCTCCAATCCGGGGCCCCAGGACCACTCTGGTCTCAGTGTGGTCAGAGAGAGGTCTCCTGCAATGCCCCATGGTGCTAGTTTGCAAGCAAAAGTGCTCTGTGCTACAAAGAGGATGGGGATGGAGATCTCCCTGCTGGAAACAGGGGTTGCTGCATGTGATCCTGGGCTGAGACACCCGAAGGAGTCAGGTCTCTGGTGGAGGTTCCCTCCAATGGCCACTGCAGATTTGTGGCTGGGCTGGAGGCTTCTGGTGGCCTGCTTCTCAGAGCTCCTCTATGAAACCTGCTTTGAAATGTCACCATCACCTTCTTCTGTCAAAGGGTTGGTGGAGTGCAGTTATCCCTGGGAAGTGACAAATCCTACCAAAGGTGGGGAAAACCCCATGAGCCTCTCACCAAAAGGTAACAGCAGCCAGCAGTGACCCTGGATGGGCTCTGAGTTAGGATGGGGAGATGTTCTTGCTCTTGGAACACACCAGTGATGGTCACAGTGGCTCCTTTGGAGAAAAGGAGCCATGGCTGCATATTCTTGGATGAGCATCTTTGAGCTTCTCACCCAGCCCCTGAAGATGCTGGCTGTTGTCTGAGAGGCAGTGACCAGTGATGCTGAGAGTTCTCCTTTGGCTTCAGTCCTCTGTTTTCCCCTTAATCACCTCCAGCTGTTGGCTGAGACACGTCGGGTTCCACCGCTCCAGCAATCCGCTCCTCTTTCATTTTTGTTTGAAGCTTTCATCTCCTGGACCCATGTTTTCTTTACCCCTCCTTCACCGAGACCTGGAAGGCAGTTTGGTTACTCAGATATTTGGAGCCTTTGGTCATAATTTTGGGCAAGCAAACCCACTTGCAGACTTCAACCCAAAGAGCTGGCTGAGTTAGAGGGACTTCTTCCCAGCAAGAGTGAGGAAAATCACCACCTGGCCCGCAGTTCTCACTCCTCTCCCTCTGGCAAACATTCGTGGCCTCACTTGTTGCAGAGGGACCATCTTTCTCTGAGGGCTGCATGGTCCCTGGAGCTGATGAAACCCCTGAGCTCATGCTCTGCAGTAAGAAAGCAGTGATAGATGAGAGCTATTTCCAACCTGTCCCCCACGGTGGAGGTCCATTAAAGATGAATTCCCCTTGTGCCGTTGCAGATGCTCAAGTGCTGATTCTCAGCAACCTTCAGCTTCCCCCAGCTTGGATCATGTCCCACCTTTCCTTGACCTCCACAGGGTAAGAAAGGTGTAAGTCAGCACCGTTACCTGGTAGCTTAATTAGTGTTGGTGGACTAAGTGACATCACAGGGAAAAGCCTGAAGCTTGGCAGAAGGTATCTAAAGCTTTTGAGAACATATGCAATTCCTTTGGTGGTGCTCCACCCAGGTTTGACTCAACCCGGGTTTGACTCAACCCATGGATGAAGGGTGGACAGTGAGGGCTTTGCCAGCGTTTCTCTCCCATTGTGCCTCCTTGGAGAGATGTGTTTTCCATTATTTTGCTCTTCGCGGGCTGCAGATTTTGACTGTCATCTTTGCAGAAAGCTCAGAAGACCTTTGGACCCTGTTTAGCTCCAACCACTGATAGCCCTGCATGCTTCAGAGTGGGTTAGGGACTCACCTCCTTGATTTTCTTGTCTGGGGATGGATGAAGGGGGTTGAGCATGCAAATACACGTGGGATGGAGCCTCTGGGTGCTGACCTGGCCAAGGGGTACTTTATGAAAGTTGTGTGGACACTTAGAAAATGGATTCCTCTCTTCCTACTGCAGGGGGATGACACCATCCCTGCTTTGGCATTGCATCCCATTGGGGTTGTGAAGCACTTGAAAAGGGCTGGGAGAACCATTGAAAATATCTCCAGTGACTTTTTGGACTCAGTTGTCACCTGCTCAGAGGAGATCAGCCAAGGAATACGAAAGATGTGGAAAGGTTATTGCTTCTGGCACAGAGCATGGGCTTGGCATCCCCAGGCCCCAAAGGCCGGGCAAAACTGGTGCCCCAAAAATCAAGGCAGCTCTCTGATGCAAGGACCTGGTCTCCCTGATCACCTCCAGCTGAAGCCCTGCTGAAGCCCTGCTATTGCCAAAATCATGGGCAACCTGTGATTCAGGTACTAGGGGAAGGGAAAATAGGTTAGGGAAAGGTGTGATGTCAAAGTAGATTAATTAAGCTCTCCCAAAGCCCCCTCTCTCAGAGGTGATGAGGTTTTTAACTTATTTCAGTGCATCTCCAAAGTGAATTAAACTATATGAAGACCATACTTTGGAATGGGATAAGGTCTATTTAGCTGCATCCACGCAAGTGATGGCTGTTCCGCCTCTGCAGCCATCCTGTCCCTTGTGCTGGGGTGGTGGTCCTCTCTCACTGAAGTTTTTCTGGTCTTGAGAGGAGAGTGTGTGATGGAGGGCAAAGATGTGAGTGTGTAGTTTTTATCCATTGCCATTGTCTCAGTGAATGCTCTGAATGGTTGGAAATGAGGTGTTCAGCCCTTCCTGGCTGTTAACTGCGATGAGATGACTTGGGGACATTGGGAAAGGGCTGACCCACATGCCAGAAGGTCCTGTAGGACCCTGAAGGGTTGTTGGTCAGTACCAACTCTCACCTGGGCTCTTCAGTGTCTGCAGCTACTGTGGTAGCCTGGCCCAGAAGGGTGACAAGTTACCCACCTCCACTGTGGGTCCGCCTTCTCATGGTTAGGGTTGAACCTCAACCCATGGCTGAATTGGGTGGCAGTGGATCCCAAAGGTCTCAAGGGACTGGGGTACAAGAGAAGACTGAAAGGCAAGGAGAGACTTTAATGCTTAACAAACTGCTTTCCTGGGCAGCCAGGCTTGAGACAGATCATCCCCGCAGCTGCAAAGGTGAAAAGCAATCAAAACAACCCTAAAGACGTGCTACATTGTAAGGAATGGGGTATATACGTGGGTCCTCCTCAAAAGTCAATCCTAATGCCAGAATGACCCATGTAAATCTATTTATTTTTGTTCTGCAGACAACAAAAACTACCTGAGACCAAAGCTGTAGCTTGGAGGCAAACGCCTTTCCCGTCATCTGGCATATCAGCACTGGAGCCAGGCGGTGAAACCCACCTCCATCTCCTGAGCAGATACTGGGGTGTATTTCTGTGGTTTTATTTAGCCATAAACCACTTTGCTGTTAGGAAAGGGTCGGTGCAGGACACCATCCTTTCGGCAGGCAACTCCGCACGCCGGACATGGAGTCTTCACGGTGATTTTATTAGGGGAAACTAGCAAAGAGAAGGCAGCGCCTACGAAAGAAAGACGAAAGAAGTCGAGCTGCCTGGTTCATCCCTATCAGTCTGCTTTAAGAGCAAACTGAGCCGTTTCAGCCATCATCAGCTGGCTACCGTGGCTCGCAGATCCCTGCTTCAGTTTGCTTTCGCAGGGGATCGGAGAGGAGATTTTTTTTTTGCCGCAAATCTGAAAATATAACGCCATGAAAATAACCCCAGCTGACCCTGGGGAGGGAGGGAGCCGCGCTACAAGCAGCCTGGGGCACCCGGGGGGGCTGGCTGGCATCAGCGGGGGCTCAAACTCCTCAAAAGTTTCTCCGAAAATTACCAAACTTCTGAAAAATGCAGGCTTTGTCACGAGTGTCCTCGTGCGTCTGTCTCTCCAGGAGCAGGACACCGTCCCACCTCTCCACAGCCTGCCCTCGCTCTCCGCCGAGCTCAATTTCCTCCCGTGAATCATCGTTTAAAGCCAAGATGTGGGCAGCTGAAGAGGATCTTATTAAAGTTTCATCACTACAACCACTCTGCTACTGGGAAAAATAAGACACAGCGACTCGTGGTCGTTATTGCGCCTTGAAAGCAAAAAAAACAAAACCCCACACGTCCCAAATACCATCAGAGAAGTTCTTCCCAGCCTGAGGAGGCAAAAACAATGTGATCCAAGGTCCTGTTTTCGGCTTCCAGCCCCAGAATTGCATAGAGGATTGGGACACGGATGCACTGCAGGTCCGTAGAGGGGCAGAAGGGAGTTTTCTGGTTTGCTTTGCCCCTTCTTCAACAATCTCTAAGACTTAATTTGCATTTTCAAGGCTGCAGAGGGAGGAGGACCGTGCTGTGATATGAGATTGCCCATCTCCCCGTAACCCTACAGCGAATGGCCCTTCCTGTCCCCTGAGGCTGGTTTTTGGTGGGTTTCTCTTTCCCATAACCCCATTTTGGGGATGATTTTCACTCCTTCCAACAGCTGAGCAGCTGCAAGTCCCTGCATGTCTTTCCAGGGGGGCTGGATAGTGGGTGCTGAGAGCTTGGAAAGCTTTGAGCCAAAACCTTGGTAGAGAGAGGAGAGGAGCTGGGGACACAGAGTTTGTTAGTTTTGCAGGAATTGAATTATTCTTTTGTCTTTCTTGCCCTTTTTTTTAACCTTTTTCAGCCCCGAGTCTCTTGCTGCTGCTGCTGCAGGGTCACAGGGGATTTACAGCCCTGGTCGTATGCAAAGCACTTGGCTGCCTGTAACGAGCAGTTACCCACCCCACCTTCAGCCTTTCATGTTCCTGGCAATTAATTAGCTCTGCTTTGAGCTTTTGATGCAAATGTAATATCAGAAAACCTCTTTGGGATAAAATGGGCTGGGGCTATTTTGCAGATCGCTACATATGCTTCTCCAAGAATCGCTTGGGCCGAACCCAAAGACCCACTTCACCACTGACAGCCTTCAGGCATGAGGTAAAGCTTGGTTCTTGATGCTTTCCCTCCAAAGGAAGAAAAGAAAAAAGCTATGGAGAAGAAAAAATGATCTTAAATCCTCCAAATTGTCATCCCCAAGTGTTTGCTGCAATATTTTTATCTGTTCTCCCTCCGTTGCACTTCCAACCCCTTCTCCAAAGAGGTGTTTGCATTCACCTGTACACATGGTATGTGCTTGGCCATCACATCTCCAGTTGGCAGGAAACACCTAAAATCAACACAAAATGTAAAGGGAGGCAGCAGGGGCCTGGATCCTCGTGCAGGAGCAGCGCTGGCCTTGGGGCATTTATCCTGACAGTGGGTCTACACAAAAAACCTATATATACCCCATGGAGTGAAGTATAAAAAGAGCTGCTTCTCCTTTTTCCTGCCTCCATAAGCAAGGATGAGGCTGCAGCAGCTGGACGAGGCGGGTAGGAGAGACATTGCTCAAGAAATGCAATGGTTGCTTCTCTACAGATGGGTTACATTGGTCCTCCAGCATTTCTTTGCTGTGGGTTGACCCCTTGGCTTCACGATCCATGGGGAGGTGCTTGGGGTGGTTTGAGGGGCAGGTTGGGACACATCTGGGGGATGCAGGGCCCACCAGTGGGGATGCCCAAGGCAGGAGTCATCCAGAGGAAGCCTGAGGGAATAATGGGACTTACTGGGGTGGTTTGGGGTGCAAAATGGGGCAGGATGGACAGCCTGAGGCAGCTCCTTCAGGAGCACCAGCTTCCGGATGGGGAGAGTTTCTCCTTGGGTCTCCCCCTAACCCACACAATGATGACATCAGGGGCAAATCCATCCCCATTTTTGCTCCTGCTTGTCCCAGCTCAGACGGGCAGAGCTGCCTTCCTGGCACAGAAGGTTTTTCGGGCTTTTTCAACAGATTCCCTCCTTCTCAAGGGTGTTGTGGCTGCTGGGTTGGAATTCCACCCTTGCAGTGGTGAGGGGAGAGCGGCAAGAGGCTGTGTGTTGCAATATTGAATACTATTGCTCTGAAAAGCTATGAATATCACCCAAAAGGGCTGTGGGAAGCACACAAACCTCCACTGCAGCCCACAGAGCCCAAGCATGGAGGATGTGGTGGAGGGTTTTGCAAGATGGACTTGCCGGTGCTCAGGTCCAGCCCTGCATTAACTCATGGCCATTTGCCTCCGTGGCATCTCCAGAGCCTAAATTACTCCTGCTCTAAAAATACTGCGTAATTAATTAACCTAGCCGAGCACAAATCATGCTGGTGACGCGACGGTGAACTTTTTTGTTGCCTTTGACTCCATCAGGAGCAAAGATGGGGGGCTTTTTGGCAACTCCCTCCCAAACAGCCTGTCCGTTCCAATCTGCCGGAGGACGTTGGATGATGCCCGGGGCCCAGCTGTCAGCGCTGGCGGCCGTTTCAGGGGCTGTATCATTATCAAATTACTAAATTACGCCGGCCCAGCCTCTTCATCTCTGGCGATCCATTTTCTTTTGTCGGGGTTGCTAAGGAACCGCCCGCCGACATCGGATGCCGCGAGGAGGTGAGTTTCTCCTCCTCTCCGCGCCTCCTTGCAAGACTTCTCTGGCTGGATGCACGAGAAACCCTCTCCTGCAGAGGGGCTGGGCATGCTCAAGCTATAGATGCAGGTATATCCACAGATATACACATCCATGGGGATGTATCCATAGATACACACCCATGGGCTCAGCTCTGGAGTCACGAAATCCGTAAAACACAAGTGATGGGTGTCACTTGTGCTCCAAAATCGCCCTCCACTTTGCCAACTCCAGGAGGATTTGGGAATCTGGTTTTACGTGCATTAAACCCCTCCCCTCCCCAGGTTTTCACATGCTTGAAACCTCTTGTCGCGATGCTCTTTGCTTTCTAAGGCCGTTCTCCAACGTGTGTTCAGGAATCTCCTGGCTTTCGCCCTCTTTGGAGCAGCCCCAGCTCCCCGCGCCTGGAAAGCAGTCGGCTCGCCAAGTAAATTGTTCAGCCTGAAAAGTAACCCCCCCCCCTCCCCCGGCCCTGCAATCAAATAATTTCAAGAAACTCAATTAGGGTGACCTGACATTTCCAAGGAAACACTGAGGATGCATTCCGGTAATATTTTGGCCCCGCCAAAGCAGTTCAGATGGCAAATCAACAGTAAACATTTAAGCCTAGATGTATTAAAAAAAAAAAATAATAAAAAAAACCCCCAAGTTATCAATTTCCCATTATGTCTAAGCTCCCAGAGCACTGATGGGAAATTCAAGCTGCATTTAATACACCTAGCAGAGGACTGAACAGCTTGGTCTTATATACTTGCCCACAATATCGGTTTTCACATCTCAGGTCTTCCAGTCGCTTTGTAGATCTGAATTAAGTCACCTGGCTCCCTGCTGAGCTGCTGCTTTGGCCTGTACCGTAAGCGTGATTTATGGTGAAGAGTTTTCAGCCAAATCCATCCCCCCGCCAAGAGCTTCTGCCCCCCCCTCCCTTGGCTACACTTTGGCCATGAAACCAGGTGGCCAAATTTGTCTCCCAGACTTGGCTTTGGGATTCGTGCGCTCCTCGCCAAGCTTGGAGCCAAAAGCTGCCAAGAAATTCTGCACGTGGGGAGGTGAAGGCCTATTTTAAGTGATGGCACTGGACTTAAAAGGAAAAATGAAGGTGGTGTCTCGTTTTGGTATCTGGGATTAATGAGGCAGAAAGAGAAAATCTTCGTGTTCTCCAGGAGGTCCTAGGTCCCCCAGATCATTTGCTCACCTACTGCTGCCTCCAGACCCTCACTGTCCTGCTGATTCACAGCAATAAAAATGATCTTCATGCAATTACTATTATCTCTTCAGGCTGGATGTCAACTTACTATGCCTGCCAAGGGATACCAGCCCACAGCAAAGCACCCTCCTCTTCTCTAATGCCCTGGTGCAACTGACAGTTGGAGGGAGACAGGGAAATGCAGGTCTGGGGTCCCTGGGAGAGTAACCACGGGATGGAGGAAGGCTTTCTCCTCTGGGTTTTGGTAAAGTAAGGGCTGCTTTGAGTTATTCATGAGGTGTCTGGTGGCAATGGTCCCCAGGTGGGATGCTGTTGCAGCCTGAATTGGAGAAAGGCTCCTGGGAGCATCTCCATTGTCTTGGTGGAAACCCAACATCACAGCACACAGGGAGGGCAGAGACAGGCCAACCTGAAGCCTTTCATCTCAAATCCCCCTTCTTGGGAAAAACCTCCCTACCTTGTTGGGCCAAACTCCACAGTCCTGGGTAGGGCTGGCCAAATGATGGACTCAGGGAAACATGCAGTCTTGGGCAGCCCAAGAGGAGCCACGAGCACGGAGGCT
The DNA here is from genome assembly GCA_033628505.1 of Tringa tobata. Taxonomy (NCBI): domain Eukaryota; kingdom Metazoa; phylum Chordata; class Aves; order Charadriiformes; family Scolopacidae; genus Tringa; species Tringa tobata. Next base: position 2,045,711 of record JAHREE010000302.1, on the reverse strand, counting down.
GGTTTGTGGGGACATCCAGAACTGGGTCAGAATTGAGCTGGTCCAAAGCTACTGCAGCCCCATAAACACAAGTTTTGGTTTTGGCCATTGCTAGTAAAACGCCACAGGCTTTGCACTTACCTGACACCCTGGGTCAAGTGGTGGTGGCCACTTGAGGATGAGAACCCCATAATTCTGCTGGACACCACTGGTGCCTTCACTGGACGGATGCTGGCAGGGTGAGCACCGTACCAGAGAAAAGGGAGATGGTAGGAGGCTTTTTTTGCTTTTAATAACAAATAGTATTCACGACCTTTTTTATGTGTTAATTAAATAGTGAGAACTGTCAACAGTGGGTCCCCTTTTACCCATACAGATATTTTTGTTCCAGTCCAGCTGTGGGCTGGTTTGCATCAGGAAGGATCATTTGGGGAACAGGGGTTTGAAAGTAGAGATGTCCAAAATCAGATCAACGTGGGTGAACCTTTCTGGAGGTGCATCCCCAGCCCTCTGTATGTCTGAGTTCCTTTCCCCCTCCTCCTCCTCTTTTAAAGCTCTGAAATGTTTTCTCTGCACCTTTGTGGCAGTTCAATGAATTGTGCCCCTTGGCAAGGTCCCACCTTAATTAAATATCTTCATACCAGGGTGCCAAATGAGCCCATGAGTCGTGCACTCTGTTAGGTCCCTGTTATCTTGTGCACAGTGATTATTTTTGCCAATGCAATTTAAGAATGAAGGTTTTTTTTTTCTTTCCTGCTGGTTGCAAATGCTTTGCTCCCCTGGATGGTCTCAACTCTCCTGGGCTGGTGGAGGAGCTGGGGTTCAGGTCACCCCATGTCTCCTGGGCTGCTGAGGGCCAGAGGCTGCAACACCTGTGAGGTCCCCAGCCCAACCATGGCTCTGCAGACATTGGCATCCTTCAGCCTCCCTTACAAATTGTCCCTCTTCGCTGTGATGCCGGGAAAATAGGAAAATGTGGGATGTTTCCTCAGAAAAAACACCAGTTTCTCAACACTGTGGCCTCACCTGGAAATGCAGAAATGCTTTCTTCTTGGTGACGCTGCACCCGCTGTTTTGCTTAGATGGGAACATTTTGTTTCTTTTCTGAGGGGATATTTTTCTTGCCATGATACAATACCTGAATGTTTTTCTTGCCAAAGTACATTTCGATACAGAACAACATTTCAAGAGGGGAGGCTGGAAATGTCAGTCTGAAAATGGCACTTGTCTCATTGCCAACATTTACCAAATTCGTTTTCTTTTTTTTTCTTTCTTTTTTTTTTTTTCTTTTGAGTAAAAAAGATTTTTGCTCTTGGCGGGAATAAAAATTCCAGAAAACTCTGCTGGTCCCTCCTTGGGGCTTGGGATATTGTGGATAAGGGAAATCCTTCTTCTGCCTCTGCTACCAGGAGTAATGAGGTAACCCTGATGGGCCAGGGAAATCGAGCTCAACCTTATTAAACTGTGCAGCCAAACTTCTAATAAACCCCACTGATTTTCTAACCATCTCCCCCCCAGTCCCACTCCAGCATGAATCCTCATTCAGCCATTATGTTCCCACCAAAGGCGTTTGGGGGAGGAAAGCCAATTCCCAGTGCAGTCTTTACTGAAGATACAATGCAATGTACATTCTTTGATGAAAACATTTTTTGTCAATATGGGGCAGAAAACTGACCATTTATAGAAGTCACGAGCACATGCATTGGCAACCTGTTGTGGAGAGAGGAATGGAGACTTGCACTCATGGATGCTCACATTGATGATGTGTGCTTGGAGGAGATGCTATTGGATAGGACCTCTCTCAGTGGGATCCATGTGGCCACCAAAACCCAGAGGTCTATCTTTCACACCTCTCTGGGCAGCAGTTCCAAATGCCTTGAAGACTTGGGGGTGGCATTTTTCAGGGAGAAGCTGTGTCTGGCTTTGAACCCTGTTTTTTTATTTACCATACAGTTTGGGACGGCTCCTCTTCACCTGCCCATGGAATGGTCAAGTGAAGGAGAAGGTGGGACTTGCTAAAGATCATAGAGATGAGCTGAAAGCTCTGCTACGGGGTGGGGCTCAACCTGCACACCCGGTCTGACACAGGGGAATGGAAATTCCCAGCTTTCTCTCTGCCCTTCTCAAAGAGTTACTGCTTCCAGGTGAATTATGAACTAGAATTACGCACAGCAGCATTACCACACCTTTATTTTACAAAAATAAACTCAGGAGTATGTGTCTCCCAGCTCTGCACAGTAGTCCTACGGGATGAGTGGTGCAGTCATGAGCCTCTGGACATCTCTGCTTTCCTAAGCAATCAGATGTTTCCCTCTACTCATACCACCTTATTTCCTGCTCATAATTACCGTTTTCCAACATCTTTTTTTCAAACTTCCTTTGCCTCTTCATGTTAAATGGTTTTTCTTGCTTGTCCAGTCTCCGAGATGCCCTGGAGACACTTCTCACAGCTCCACTTCTTTTTTACTTAAACATGATGATTGCAGCTGATCACCTCCCTCTGGCTGGTTTTTGAAAGCGAGGAAATAAAAAACAAAGGGATATTGGAGGTTGGCTACAGCTTGGGCTTCTTCTTGGACCTCCCATGCTCACAGTAGCTTGGGAGGTCCCTGACATGATGGGATTGCCTATGCCATGTCACAACACATCAGACATCCATAAAGCAGACATCCCGATCTGGGCCACGTCCAGGCACCATTTAGAATCAGCCAGGAGAAACAGGCATGTAGAGGACACGTGGACCTGGCTTAGTTTTGGATGACTCCCACTCCCCAGTGGTTGCTTCTCACCACAAAGGGAGTGCAGACCCAGTGCTGGAGGTATCCACAGCTGCTTTGTGAAACCCAACACTATCTCTTAATGCTTATGTCCTGGGGTAAAGCATTGGCTGGGAAGAGGTTTATTTATTACCTGGTGCTGCTGGGACTGGACTTAAAGCACTGAGTGGCTTCCCCTCACACAGTACATTGCAAAAAAGCGGGCCACCAAACATGGGCACTGACCAGGCCAAATGGGCCAACTGGTCTACCTTGACTGCCCTTATCAACAGTGAAGAAGTTGTGATGCTAACCCTTGTGGTGGGGACGACAGTAGAGGGCACTCAGTCCGGGCTAGCTGCACTGGGGCAGCAAATCCCTCCTTCCTGGCCAGTCAAAACATACTCCTTCCCCCCAAAGAGCACTTCAGCTCTCCACGATGTCCCTGCCTGTCCTAAACTGGGCTGAGAGCAATCAATATTTGCACTGCAGAACAGGAAGCCCAGGCTGTGCAAAGTCCATTGTGTATCAGAGAGATTCAAGCGGATGATAAAATATTGTGCAATGGTCTTGAGTTTATACCTAATAGGTGCCAGCCTAAAACGCAACCAACAAAACACAGAGCAGCTGAAAACTCTGAAATGAACCTCAACTTATAGATCTCTGCCTTGAATTTCTTTCTCTTTTTAAAAATGCCTTTGAAGACAGAGCAGATGAATCTCACCGGGTTTGTTGGGTTTTTTCATACATCGTTGAGAACTAATGCATTTCTCCTCATGCCCAGAGGGATTGTCTCCATACAGAGGAAAGGCTGAGAGAGGAGTATCTTTCTAGGAAGGCTGGTTTCAGCCACAGCTTGTGCACTGCTCGGCAGCAGCAGTGTTGGCATTACTGTCAGGGCCAGTAGAAGCTCACTTTCCCTGTAGTGAGATACCACATGTCTGGAGAGGAGGAAGAGCCACACACACTGACCCCACAAACCCTAGATCAGGCAACACGAGCCCAGATGGGCTTCCAGGAGTGAGTTTTGCCCATTGAAACCCTGGATGAGGTATGACCCCAATGCATGGGTGCTTGGAACTGCTCGTGGTCTAGATCTGGGGAGCTCCAGCAGCTTCAGATTCTGCCTGAAGCTTGGAAGAGGTGCTTGGATGGACCAATCCATGGTTCAGAGGGCACCAGCCTCCAAATACCTGAAAACCTCACCCCTCAGAATGCATGAAGTGAATAAGCTCAGGGTGTGCAAACCATCAGGACCCAGTGCTGGTGCCCACAAGGACCTTCCTCATCACCCACAGGTCCACCTGTATCCCATAAGCAGACGTGGCCCAAGGGAGGAGATGTCCAGGATCTCCTAGGGGCTGGCAGGGACCAAAGTAAGCTGAAAGTAGGAGGGACCTTACAAACTAGAGGCATCCCTCCAAGTGCTTGTTTGATCCTGGTGGGGCACCATAAGGCAATGGAGGTGGGCGGGTTCTGGATGGGTTTTTTTCCTGCTTTGCCCTCACTCTTGGTCAGAGGAAGAGGAGGGTTGGAGGGCTCAGGGGCTGCCTTACCTGCTGAGGTTTTGCACCGCTGCTCGCATTTCCACTTGGTTTCGAAGCGGTTGCTGTTCCCTCGGCATCCCCCAAAGATGAAGGGCCGGCAGGAGTTTGCCTCCGGGTGGTAATACCAGAGCAGGGTGTAGTGTCGGCAGGAGCCCTCATCCATCGGCTGCAGGCAGGGGGCTGCAGGGAAACAAACCCCCACACACACTCGTCTGTTGGAACCGGGTGGGAAAAGGCCACACTCTGCCACCCCTGATTCTCCCCCTGGGTGAATGTGTGGGGCTGGTCTGGCCCCACAGTCAGCACCTTACTCCAGAGCAACGAGACTGTCAGAGCAAAAGGGGCAGCAAAGAACCAAGGAGGGGGGGGGCATCCAGCAGTGGATTTCCATAGTGGGATGAGCATGAGGGTCCTTGTTGCTCCGTGGCACCATCCGCCCCTGTGGTACCCATCATGGTGGTCTCTGACCTTTGAAAAGGGGAAATTAACCCCTGGGTCCTGGGAGGGGGGTGTCTTTGCAGGGGTGGGTGCATTCAGGAGGGACTGGGGGACTCTCACTGTGCATTTTGCTGGTGAGGGTGGACAACACGGGATCGGGTGAAAACTCCCTCCAGTTTGTTCACCACCAGCTCAATCTCTTGGGGCAAAAGAAGCCGTTTTAAGCCCAGTCCAAAACTGAGATTTGAGGCTTTGCTTGTTGGCACGTGGAAATCTTTCAGTGCCGTGTCCCCTCGATCTCGATGCCAAAAAGCACTTCCCACCCGGGGAAGTGACTTCCTTAAATGTCACATAATTCAGTGCGTTTCACCTGGTAATTGACTGTGGGCTCCTCGCCGCTTGTGCTGAGAGGGACCCGTTATCTGCTGCGCCCGGGGAGCTGCTGGGGAAGCAAATGGAAATCACGCGTAACGAGGGCACGCAAACAAATTAGCCACCATTTAAATATAGATCATTGGAGCCTTACATGGCTTTCCGCCGGCTAACAAGTTCTCTTAATAAATGTCAGAGAGCAATTGGCGAGGGGAGGGAGAAACCGGCGGCAATAAAATTCTTAATGGCGTTAAACAACTCAGTCAGAAAGGTTGGGTGTTAGTCAGAGAAAATGGAAGTATTTGTGGTTGTTTGCAGGAGATAAATGTCAGGCCGGAGTTTTGTAAATCTGCGAGCTTTGAAAAGCCAGGAGCGATTGTAATCTGGCAGTAATAACCCTCCGATTGCAGAATCCTGTTAACATTTAGAGCGCCCATCCGCACTCATGGCTTGGCGGGGCGATTTATGAGGCCTCCTGCCTCAGACCCGGGCCGTAATGGGATTGTCGGCTGGCGACGGCGGCGGCGGCTGCGATTCAATAAGGTGTGGTATGCCCCATCCATCTGAAAACCGCCCCGATCCCCAAGGCTGCCTGGATATAAAGTGAGTTTAAACCCAGACGGATGATGCCTGTCGACGCATGACACAGACATCGGGAGAGTGCTTGAGGGAGGGTTCAGTAAGGCCAAGTGCCGGGCCTGGCATTTCGGTCACAACAACCCCAAGAAAAGCTACAGGCCTGGGGAAGAGTGGCTGGAAAGCTGCCCAGCAGAAAAGGATCTGGGGGTGTTGGTGGACAGCCGGCTTAACATGAGCCAGCAGTGTGCCCAGGTGGCCAAGAAGGCCAACAGCGTCCTGGCCTGTCTCAGGAACAGTGTGGCCAGCAGGAGTAGGACAGGGATGGTGCCTCTGGACTGGGCACTGGTGAGGCCTCACCTTGAGTGCTGTGTTCAGTTCTGGGCCTCTCACTACAAGAGGGACACTGAGGTGCTGGAGCATATCCAGAGGAGAGCCACCAAGCTGGTGAGGGGTCTGGAGAACAAGTCATACGAGGAGAGGCTGAGGGAACTGGGCATGTTTAGTTTGGAGAAGAGGAGGCTGAGGGGAGACCTCATTGCCCTCTACAACTCCCTGAAAGGAGGTTGGAGAGAGGTGGGGGTTAGCCTCTTTTCCCAAGGGAATAATGACAGGACCAGAGGAAATGGTCTGAAGTTGCAGCAGGGGAGGATTAGATTAGACATTAAGAAGAATTACTTTACTGAAAGAGTGGTCAGGCACTGGAACAGCCTGCCCAGGGAGGTGGTGGAGTCACCATCCCTGGAGGTATTTAACAAGAGGGTAGATGTGGCACTTCAGGGCATGCCCTAGCGGCTGAGATAGTGGGGGTCTTTTGTGTGTGTATGGTTGGACTCGGTGATCTCAGAGGTCCTTTCCAACCATGAAGATTCTGTGATTCTGGGAGTGGCCAGGAGGAAGGTGGTGTTGGTTTGGGTCTGGTTCCAGGCTTAGCTAGGATTTTGGGGGATTTGTTTGATCCTTAGGAGATTGCACAGGGGAAAAATGGAGGTCTGCTCCATCGTTGGTCTGCAGAAAGCTTTGCCCCATAGACTGGCCCTTTGGTTTGGGCCAATCTGTTGTAGGGGCGTGAGATGTTGCATTTCTAGATGGCTCCCTTTGGCTGAGATGCATCTGGCCCTGTGAGTACCTATTTCCCTGAGACAAAGTACTGAGGCTGTCTCCCTGCCTGTGTCAATGGCAACTCCATTCATGCTACCCAACCCTCCTCCTGCTGACAAAATCTGAGCATCCACATCTTTATTTCTGACTTGCTGGACCTGGAGGAGGGCAGCTTATACAGGTCCTTCTGAGTGAAGGTCATTTCCAGGTTGCTGCTAAAATTTAGAGCAGAGCTACCCTGAGACCCCTCAAGCCAGTCATGTCAAAGGGTGCTTGTTGCCTCCTTTAGCATCTCAGAGACTGGCAGGCCCATAGGGCCTGGAAAAGCCACCCACAAGCCATTATTCCATATGGTCAGGAGAAGAAGGATATCCAACTCTTCTGTGTCAAAAGGACCATATTGTTCATCAAGTCTGCAAGAAGTTGAGCCAAGCATTCCCTCTCCATAAGGCTCACTACAGTGGTTCATGGTCAGAAGAAAGGGTAGACAATCTGAAATGCAGCTAGACCAGCCCCATCCTGTCCTCTCCCTGGAAAGATGGCTGTTCTCAGCCAAGCATTAATAAATTTCCTTGTATCCCTCAGGCTCAAATCCTGGTCTTTTCCACTGGGACAGTGTGTCCCAGTGCCTGCCAAGGTGGTCATGGAGCCTTCTGGGGAACCATCCCATCGGCTGTGCCTACAGAGTGGGCCATGAACCTCCCTCCAGCCCATGGGCAAGCAGCAGAACAGCGTTCACCTCCCTGTGCCTGAGCAGCCTTCATCCCCCAAAATGATGGTCGCACCTCGGCTGCCTGGTAATGCTCAAGATCTTGCTGGGAGCTTGATAATACCTAAAAGTGTGGCCAGTCTTGGATCATACCTCTTGCCCTGTCCAGTTGCCTAGTACAGAGGTAGATGCAGTGTGAGAAGGTGCCACAAACGCACTGGTGTTTGTGTACAGGCAGGTCTGTATTGCATTTGTCCTGACCTTGGCCCTTCTTTCTCCCTCTCTCTCTTGGGCAACACAAAGGGACAGAAATAGAGCTGGTTGTTTTCCCATTAGCTGTAATCAGTAGCTTTACCCATTAAAGGGTTCATGAGGCCCCAGGCAGAAGTAGTCTGTAATAGCTCAAGTGTTCGGTCTCAGAGATGTAATTTCTGGCTGGTAGAAAGCTTTAGTAGAAGTTGCAATGGACATGGTGGGAAGAAGGGACCAAAATCAGCCTGAAAATGTCTGTCTTCTTCCAGCCTTTCAAAGTATATCTGTTTGTAGGTGGTGATCATCATTGGGCCACACATATTTGGCTTTTTTCTCTGCTGCCAACACTTCTAGGGGCATCAGCTCACCTTGTCTCGAGGCCACCAGCCCTTTTGGGCACAGGGGATCTCAGCATGGGAGCCCTCATTGGAAATCCCACCACTGCCTCCTTTCTGCCCAGTCCCAGGGAAGAGGATTTAGCACTGGGTTCATGGGGTGCTCTAGAAGACACCATCTGACATAGTTGGAAAGACAGAAAACATGCAGCTGCACTTACCTGCAATAAGTGAAGGTGGCTCCACGATGGGCTTCACCATTTTCATCAGTGTAGTCATCCTCTGGGTTTTGTTCAGCATTTCTTCCTGGCTTTCACCGTCCCTTCTGGTGCGTTCCCAAAGCTGGAACTTTTGGAACCCTTGGAGCTGCCTGTTGATTTCAGTTGCCTCTAGGCCTGTGGATTTAATTGCTGGGTCAGTGATGATGAAATCTGGTGGCCCAGTTTGAAAGCCACCATGCTTTGAAAAACAGTAGTATCTCAAGAAAATTACTGTCACTGCGCAACACAATGTGGGAGACAAGTCACAACACGATGTTTTGTTGGCCAAAGCCTACAGACCACTGAGGTACACAACCATATTAGCAGCCTTACCCCTTTCCACGAGTGTCCTTCCCAACTCGCCTCCACAGTCTGCAAACATAAGACAGACAGGGCATAGTTTGTTTGCTATTTCTTTTTTTCCTCATGTAAATAAAATTTTTCAACAAAATCATTATTTTTACAGGCAGTACATGATTTTATGGAATATTTTTCATCCTTTTCCACCCCACTTCAAAGCATTTAAATGCCCCCTAACATCTCCAGGCAGAAATGAGTGCAACTCCAGCTTAATGGCTAAAGCATCCTGGCAAGCGGTGGTGAACCCAAACACTCCTTGGCCATAGAATCATAGAACGGTTTGAGATGGAAGGGACCTTAAAGATCATCTAGTGCCACCCCTCTACCATGGGCAGGGACACCTCCCACTAGACCAGGTTGTTCAAAGGGCCCATCCAGCCTGGCCTTGAACCCCTCCAGGGATGGGGCAGCCACAGCTTCTCTGGGCAACCTGGGCCAGGCTCTCACCATCCTCAAGAGTGAAAAATTTCTTCCCCAGATCTCATCTAAATCTCCCCTCTTTCAGTTTAAAACCCTTCCCCCTCCTCCTAGGGCTCCCCTCCCTGACCAAGAGTCCCTCCCCAGCTTTCCAGGAGCCCCTTGAGGGACTGGAAGGGGCTCCAAGGTGTCCCCGGAGCCTTCTCTATTCCAGGCTGAACCCCCCCAACTCTCTCAGCCTGTCCTCCCAGCAGAGGGGCTCCAGCCCTCCCAGCATCTCCATGGCCTCCTCTGGCCCCACTCCAACAGGTCCACGTCCTTCCTGTGCTGACCCCAGGGAGTGGGGCAGGAGTTGGGCATCTCTGTGCTGGTCCTCAGGTATCTGGACCTCTGCAGGGCAAGGAAAGCAAGACCCCAAAAGCCTGACACCCTCGAGATATTGGGATTCTGGGGTAAAAACCATCCCTAAACGCAGTGGGTTTTGTTACTGGTGTGGTGCTGGTTGGGAGTTATTCACCACCGCAGAGGAGAGGTCTATGTGTCAAGAAGTGCCATGAAGTAGACAGGAATTAAAAGGTTGTTATTAAACAAAATGCAGCTCCAGACTTCCCCCCCCCCCGTGACCCAGCGCCTTTAGTCAATCAGCGGGGAAATGGAGACGACCAGGGAGGAAAGATTTGCTGACAAAACCACGGGGGAAGAAATGGGAAGAGAGAGGGTTTAAAGGGAAAAAATTAAGAGTTTGAGTAGGAGGTCAGGACTATGGCAGAGACCTCGTGGCCCAGAAGCCTGCACTCATCTCCGAGCGTGGAGAGGGGACGCGTCTCCGCTTGCTGCTAATGGGGTGATATTTGCTCTGCCGAGCCAGCATGTGCTGGCACTCAAATTGCTCCAATTTAGTCACTGGCAGGTGTCAGAGTGGTGGCCCCAAGCACGTCTCGCCGGCCGACTTACCGCATCTGCCTCTCATTTCACTCCTGACCACCGCCTTCACCTCTTCCTCCTGTGCCGTGGGGGGAAAGCAGAGGTTAGTGGTGATTTTCTACCCTGGCACCATCTCCTTCTACTCTGTGATCTGGAAGTGGCTTTTAGGACCACAAGCGAAGCCATCTCAGCTTGGGTATGGTCGAGATCAGAGACGTACGTTTGGTGTCACAGGGACCTTGGTTCAAGTTTTGTGCCTCATCGGGGAAATGATTCCCTTTGCAAATTCATGGACATCCTCTATCTGGCTCCTCTTGCCCTAAGGAGCTGAGACCCTCGAGCCCAATGTGACGACCATGGCACACCTCAAGTCTGGGTTGGCTTTCCAGTGAGTCTCCACAACCTTTTGGCACTGTCCCTGAAGCCATGGTCTCGCAGATGTCCCTCATCTCTGAGAAGCTTCATCAAGCCACCTGCACCTATGCAAAGGGGCTGCTCAAATCATACTGGAGGGTTGACCCATGGAGATGGGCTGTAGCACTAGATCTCGACGAGATGTAGCTGCACCACATTTTGTTCTTCTCCTCTGTCTTTTTACAAGCTAATGATGTTCCCCACTGAGAAAGACATCTGGTCTTAGGGATTTTGAGTGTATCCCTGACCCTCGGGACAGCCAACTGTTTCAGCTGAGCATCTTCCATGTGTGACAGTTGGTATCCTACTGCACTTCACCCGGTCACTACCTTTTATCCCTTCTAGGGATGACAAATTTTGGGGCAATTACTACACAAGGAGGTGGGATCTTCAGCAGCCCACACATAGGGCACTCTTGCCCATAACACCCATGCTAAAACTCATCCTACCTGTCCTCCATACATTGGAAAGGTGGAAGTACCCTGTCCTATCAGTCAAGTGACACAAAACACATTTGCTCAGCCAACAGGATGGAGACCCTAATGTTAGGGAAGCTGCAACAAGAATTTTTTCCCCCACCCATGTGGGTCAACCACTCCTTCTTCAGGCTTTGCAAACCCAGAGCAGCAGCTTTTGCACTAATGCCAGCTCCCTAATCACTTTGTAAATGGGGCAAATTGCTCTCTCTTGTTCTTTGTCTTTGATCAGCCCTGTGGCATTGGCACTGATCCTATCTGCCAAGCGTGAGTTTGAAGCATCCCAGGGGTCATGTCGATGGCAGAGGGAAAATGTGCCTTGGGCTCTGGGTCTATTTTTTGGGCTTGGCATCATACAGCCCAGCACCTCTCCCACTCCAGCCTATGCATGTTTGACGTCTCTGGGTAATGACCAACACTCTCATTTCCCGGATATTCACTGAATGAATCTGTTTCTCAGCATTTCCCTCCTCTTCTACACCTCTTAGGAGTAGTTTGCCCTATTTTCTCTATTCAGGCTTGTGTAATGGGATGTGATCTTGGTCTAAAGTACTCACAGAAAGACCAGGATCTCCCTTTTCTCCTTTCTGGCCGGCTGGACCATTTTCACCCTGTTAAAAACACTTAAGTCATTACAAAAGCTCAGTAGATTGACCATTAAACGCTCCAAGAATAAGTTGCACCTTAGAGAGGAAAGGATGCATTAGGAAGGGAGATGGGGAAAAGGGCTCACATGTTTTCCCTTAAATTCTAGGGATATCTGTGAGTAGCTCACTGACCAGGAAGGAACGGAGTCATCCACACGCAAGGAAGTAAGAACAAAAATGTGTATCAGAGAGCTGGGTGCAAGCTCCCAAATTTTTTGGGGAACACTGCTCTATCCAAACAATAACCTACAGTTTAAATCAGTTTTCTTTGCAATTTGTAAGGTACCACAAAAGCTGAGATGGAGGTGTGAAAGGGATCTGGCCTCCAGAGAACTTCTGGGAACCAGACAAAGCAGAAGATTGCAACTGGGATTGCAATCCCAGTGCCGAAAAGGCGAAACACAGGGAGATGCTGAGGTTTGCCAACAGGGCTTTCTGCCTCCTAGGAGAAAATACCTTGAAAAGTTTTCTGACCAAAACTGGTGAAAACTGGATTTGTTGATTAAAAATATTTAAAAATATTAAAGGAAAAGGAGCACAGGAAGAATGATCTGAATTTAAACTGCGATGGTCATTTTTCTCAACCCGTGCTCACTTAGAGGGGCTGGAGCGCAAGGGACAAATTGCATTACCCAGCACCGACACATGGAGCTAATGCAAAGCCACCTCCTGCTGCAAAAAGCCCATGAGTCAGTGCTGGCAGGACCTGCAGTGTGTCGGGATCAATCCAGAACATGGGTTGCAGGTTGGGATCTTGAGATTAAGCTCTTATTTGGATACTCTGATGTGCTGAGCGTTACCCCTCTGTACTGAAGCATTGCACTGAGTACTGGTTTTACTCCTGGTCTGCTGTGCCAAGAACAGCTGAGGATGTGCTGGCCCAAAATATGACATTTTCTCAAAGAAGTCTTATATAAATCAACTGGCAGCCTACGGGGCTCACCACAGTTGTCCCAGTGGGAGAGATCTTCAGGCAGAAGCATAGGCAGCATTGCTCATGTCCAATGCCTGGCACCTGGGGGTAAAATTCTCCCTGTGCTTTTGCTGTTGCAAAATTTGGAGAACCGAGAAATGCAACCTGTAAGAGCCAGAGTTCATCCAGTCCCAGTGCAGAGCTTTGCACTGCTGCAGGATGGTGAGGAATGCCACTGGGAATCGAGGTTGGCTCATCCAGGGTACTGCTGGAGAGGGTACAGGAAAGGGCTACAAAGATGATGAGGGGACTAGGACATCTCTCTGATGAGGAAAGGCTGAGGGACATGGGTCTTTTTAGTTTGGAGAAGAGAACACTGAGGGAGGATCTCCTCAATGCCTATACTTAAATGGTGGGTGTCAGGAGTATGGAGCCAGTCTTTTTTCAGTGGTGCTCAGTGACAGGACAAGAGGAAACATGCACAAACTGGAACATAAGAAGTTCCATCTAAATGTGAGGAGGAACTTCTTCACTTTGAGGGCGGCAGAGCCCTGGAAGAAGCTGCCCAGATGGGTGGTGGAGTCTCCTTCTCTGGAGACATTCAAACCCCACCTGGACACGTTCCTGTGCAACCTGCTCTGGGTGGACCTACTTTGGCAGGGGGCTGGACTAGATGATCTCCAGAGGTCCCTTCCAACCCCTGTGATACTGTGATTCTGTGATCCCCATACTGACCATTTCTCCTTTTCTTCCATCCATGCCTGGGGGTCCCGTGAGGCAGAGCTGAGGTCTCCCTCTTTTCCCTCGTGGACCCTAGAGAGGAAGAGTACAGCTCAGTCAGCGGTGCCCAAGTACCCTCCAGAGATATCCCACACCACCAGTTAGGGTTTTCCCACTAAATCCCAACCTGGGCATCAGTAGGATAAGATATTCAGAGGTCTCTGGATTTCAGATGCTCCACAGACAGATCAGACGTGATGGGTCGGAGCCCTGGGCTTTGCCCTCTTTGCCCTGGGAAATCATGAGGATTTTCCTGCAGAAAGGATGGATGTTGCGGGGGTAGAAGGCTGTTTCTCTCCTTGACACTCTGTCTGTCCTGGCACTAATTTAAGAAACGGAATCTCAGCAGGGGGAGAAGGACTTGCAGATGGAGATAATACCCTCCCACGTTAGAAACGAGGGTAGCCTTGCTGCTGCGGTTCAGACCCAGGGACTTTCTCTTTTAATTTAGGAAAAAAACAAGTTAGCAGTGTGGGTGTAGAAAGTGGCACCTCACAGTCTCTCTTTAATCAGCGTCCAAACAAAAGCCATTCATTATCTCATACATGGATTTCTAAGCATGCAGTGCTTGTAACGGATAATATAAAAACTTTCAGCCTCTTTAAACATACATGAGGGGGCCTTGTACTTTCAGCTCTTTCCTCCCTTCTGTGATTCTTTTGATATATTTTTCATTGCAAGGCACAGCCTGGGGAGCAAGGGAAAGAAGAATAATGTTGCTGCTGTGGTCTGAAGCTGGATCTAGTCCATTTTTTATTGTTCTGGAAGGGTCTTTCTACACCTGCCACCCCTTTAGGGAAAGGTTTGGGGCAGTCCTTCCTATAATCACCCCGTCAGTGGTGTAGAACTGGGTGGGATTCAGGTGCAGCTGTAGGCTCCTGAACAATGCAGGAGGCCCAGAGCATCCTCTGTGCCCTTGTACCACGGACCAGATTGCTCTAGGTCAAAGTTTTATTTGATGACGTCTGAGAACGCAATACAGACGTTCCATCTGACCGTCACTGCAACGCGGACCTTGCTGCACCACTTGCATTCTCCTTTCCTTAATCACATCTTCTGTAAGACTTAACACTCAGTGTTGGGCATTTTTTGTCTTGCAGCTCCAAAGAGCAAGATACAGACTTTCCCAACATGTGATACTCTTCCTCTATACGGGGGAAAACCAGGTTAAAAATCATTAAAACCTACATAGACACCTTTATACCATCCAAGTCAGAAGTCCTGCAAGGGGCTCTAGGACAGGGAGATCTCTGAGGCCCAGGAGAGCTGATCTAATGAGGTCCAGACTGATTCTGACTTCCACACAAAATGGGGTTTGAATTGGCCCAACTTCTATCCTCAAAAGCCAAAGCAATTTTCACCAGTGTGTCTTTACCAGCACAGCCCTGATCTGTCAGATGCAGCTACTGAGCAGCTAAATTCTCCATGATATTGTACATGCTTCTCACTTGCTGAAGGATAATCATTGGTGATCGGAGTTTGGATTATTTGGCTTTAATTCAGCAGTTTACAGAAGAAAATCCTGCCAGAATCTCTGCCTCCTTTCCTTGTTTTCAAAGCAGCAGCACAATTTAATTCCCATGTAGCAGAAAACTCAAGTATTTTACAAGCCATATGTATGGACGCAGACTTTACATACATGTGTGCACACACATGCAGATGAAATCCTTACATGTAGTGATGTAAGGACACATCACTCAAGGGTGAAACATGGCACACCAGATGTTTGCCAGACTCACAGGCTGTCAGGAGTTAAAACAGGGCTAGCCCTGAGACAGCTATGGCAAACAGTTGGTCTTCCAAGTAGTCACCCAACTTTAGCTTCTCTTTTGTTCTCGGTTCTTTCATGTTAATTTATGTATTCTCTTGTCCAAGCCCAAAACTCAGCCAGTCCCACCAACACAGCTGAGAAGGGTATTTTAATTTCCAATTTTCTTTCAGTTGAAAAGTTCTTCATTACTTAATGGATGCTGTCTAAGGGTGGGTGATTAGCATTAATCTCTAGTATCTGTCCCTCCGCATTGTGTTGGCAGCAGCAAGACACTCCTCATTACCATAGAATCTGGGGGCAGCATGTTCCTGCTCATAAACAGTATTAGCATGTCTCATTTCCAAGCCTTTTTGTTAGATTTCAAAAGGTGCCCAGCATGTCTCGCATGCAAAGACACTTATTAAGTATGGCCCACAAATGGGGTCTGAAAGCCACCAGCTCCTTCCGAAACCTTGGCATCCTGCTCCCCAGATAATTAGCAACAGGAGGGGTGCACTTGATGCCCTGATAAATTGAAATTATCAGCCTTCCTTTCTTCACTGAGAGGTCACATCTTACACTGCAGATAGGAAAAGAAGAGAGGAAAGGGGAAAAAAATATCTTCAGTGATAAATGCAGCAAGAGATGAAGTAAGTTGGCCAAGGTCCCATAGAAAGACAGCAGACTTTGCAGCCATCTCAAGGTGGGACACCTCAGGTGCCAGCTTGTAAGAGATGGGGAGATGTACGTGCACACGGTGACATGTGGCAACACATCTGGGGTGCTATGTCACATGAGGATGTGAGATGCAGATCTCAGTAGGGTTTAGAGCATGCTATGGAGCACTTGCTACTCACCTGGGGCCCTGGTTCGCCTTGTGGCCCTTGAGGTCCATATGGTCCAGCGACTCCAGTCTTCCCAGGCCATCCCATTTGTCCTTTGAAGCCTCCCAAGCCAGGAACTCCTTTGGCTCCCTGAGAATCACCAACAGAGAGCAGTTCAGAGCTTCTATCTAGCACAGGTTGGTTTAGATATGGGCCAGTCAAACATTATCCAGATATTTTCATTGCATTGGCAATAAGGGGATACTCTTTACATTCTACTTTGTCTGCTGTTGGGCTATCAACAGAGCATCAGTAGGTTGGCAGAGATCACTTTAGCTTTGCTCTCCACCTTTACTTGTCCAGAAGGCACCTCACTACTTGGTGACATGGATACCCCTCCCCAATAGTTTCTAATGCCCAACTCCCCTTGAATATATAAGCAGAGTCCTTTAGTCTGCAACCCTGGAGGGGTCATTATAATGACTTTTACTTAACTGTTGAGCTTTCTCCTGGAGCTGCTATGAACAGAAAAGGCTCCCATGAAACACAGCAGAAGGAAAGACCTCCAGTCAGCCCAATACCCAACCTTCAGCAGTGGCCGAAAGCAGATGTTTGTTGGAGAGGAGAAGAACAAGAGAGGAAAGGATGATATTTCCCCAGAAATAATCTCCCAGCCTCCAACAATTCACAGCTCAGAGACTTAGTGAGCCAGAGGTGTTACTTGACATGAGGACTCTTAGTGTTTGACACAGATGACCACCAGGGGATGGGGACCAGGAAAGCTGTTATCAATAAAAGCAACAAATTCTTTAAGGTCCCAGATTAGCTGGGGACTAAATGGTGGAACTGAATCTGAGAAGGGCCAGAGGGGCTGGAAAATTCCAAATGATGGAAACTGCTGGGATTATTGTGTGTTTTTCAAAACAGTTTCTGTTTTAACTGAAAACCCATTTTTATCCCCATA
Organism: Tringa tobata; assembly: GCA_033628505.1. Classification (NCBI taxonomy): domain Eukaryota; kingdom Metazoa; phylum Chordata; class Aves; order Charadriiformes; family Scolopacidae; genus Tringa; species Tringa tobata. Next base: position 2,028,917 of record JAHREE010000302.1, on the reverse strand, counting down.
GGAAGGTACAAAATTTTAGACTTTTTCTTTTGGAGAAGAAAATGAGAAATTAGACAATGCAGAGAGGCAAAATCAGTGGGGAGTGATCAAAGTGGGGTCTCCTCAGGGAGCTGAGAGCAGAGTCCAGGAGCAGGTCACTTTGGAGACCTTTCCCACTCCCATGGCCAATGTCCCCAGGAGGCAGCAGTGTTACCCACTGTTTCTGCCCCACAGCACCCCAGGCACCCTCTACCCTGGGCGTGGTGGTGTTGAATAAACTCTGACAATTAAGGGTTTGGATGGCTTTTCCTCATACTAATCAGGCACCCTCCTGGGGTTTTGCACATCAGCAGAGGGTGAATTTAAGGAGACCTCCGTCTCCTGCCCTTTCCAACTGCAGTCCCAGCCTTAATGCTCCAGACAGTTGACATTTGCCCACTGGAAAGGGTACCTGTGATGTAGAAAGTGTATAATTTTGTTAACTTGACCTGATGGATGTGGGATTTATTCCTTTATAAATGGCAGCTCGATGCAGTTTGGTGAGTACTAACCTTTTCTCCTTTCTCCCCAGGAATCCCCGAGGCACCATCGTCCCCTGATGTTCCCTTTTCACCCTGGAAGGAGCCAAGATAAACTCAGGGAGTTGGTAAGGTTGTAATTTGCTGGATGAACGGTCTCTTCTTCAGATTACAGTATTATTTACTGAGTGGGACCCAGCAGCTCACACATTGGTGGAACTCAAGGAGACTGAAAGAGATTTCATTAGAAAGCCCCGTTACTTGACACAACCCATAGTGCCTGTGGAGCTTCAGGGCTGGGGTGGATGAACCCAGTTGGGTCTTGCAGAGGCAAGTGAAGAAGTCGCCACCCCAGATGTCCAAGTGTCTTCACCCAGGTCTATGCTGGCTTATAGGAACAGATTCAGAAAAAAAACATTTGTGCCCTTTGAAAGAAAGAATGATGTTGCAGAGGTGGATTTGCAGCATCTGCAAAACTTTTAGGAAACGTCCTACTTGTAGGCAGATGCATAATTTAGATATTCACCTTTTGTCCTTGCGGTCCATCCGATCCTGGGATTCCTGGTTTTCCAGGACTGCCAGTTTCTCCCTGTGGGTGGAAAAAGGACTGGATGGGCTGTAAGTGCACACAGCCCCTAAAACATTGGGACAAGTGGCTCCGAAATGGCAAGGTAAGTGGTGCTTGAGGGGGAACATGACACTCCTGGTAACAGAAAGCCTAAGTATAGGCAAAGTCCTACTTCAGACCAGTATAAATTCTAGACTGCCCTGATTCCAAGTCCACCTACATGAAAGTAGGTGGGAAAATCACTGAACAGTACTTCATTTACCCAATAGGCCAAGGCTGATGAAGGGAAATATCAATAATAACAACAATAACAATAACAACATATCCCATTGGCTCAGCTACCAACAGCTCCCTTACTTCTTATCAAGCTTTTCAAAATCCTTCATAAAAGAGACCATTAAGGGTCATTATCCCTGTTTATGGAGGAAGGACCAATGGTGTTGACAATTAGAGCAATGTGCCCAGCAGTAATTGCAAATCCAGTCCAGGCAGTTGCTAAGCCACAGACCAGGAAGGGATTTGGGCTGGGTCTGGGCGTTTTTTTTTAACCCCAGACAATAAAAAAATTCTCTGCAAGCCTTAAAACCTCCCCATCCATGGCTCCCTGTGTGGCCATGTCCCCCTGTACTGCAGGCTGCAGCCCCAGGCCACCAAGAAGGACTTCTTCTGCCAGATTTAGCGTGGCTTCTTCATGTATGATGTTATCCTGGGGTTTAGTGGGAAACACTGCTGGAAATGGGGCAGGTAGAGCAGGACAGTAAGCAAGGCTTAGCTCACCTTCATGCCTTTAGCTCCGGGAGCACTGATGCGTCCTGGAAGCCCTCGTAAACCCTGAGGAGAAAGCAGATCACAGGTGGGGATGTTAAACCAAGGTGAGGGCAGGAGGGAGGAACTCTGTGTGTGCACAGGCCTAACCCCGATCTGGTGCTGCAAGCTCATCCCTTGCTCACAGTATCCTCCACCACCCTCACTCCAGCTTAGAGCTCTCTTCCTTGCTTGTCCCAACCTTTATTTCACAGAATCATGCAGAGGTTGATGTTGGAAGGGGTTAAGCTAGGGCCACCTAAAGCTGGTTGACCAGGACCATGTCCAGGCAGCTTTTGAATATCTACAAGGATGGAGATCTCACCCATCTCCTACCTTTGTTCCTTTCTGTCCAATGTCACCAGTGGCCCCAGGATCACCTTTTCCTCCCTACATAAAAAACAATACAGACAAACATATCATGCATAGCCTGAAAGGTAAAGAATAGCATCATCTCGTGTTTATATTGTGCTTTTAACCACCAGGGGCTCCTTGAAAATTTGCAGATCATGGCCACCTACTGCCATCTCTGGGGTGGGACAGGGAATGACCTTGTAGAAGATGGGTGACTGTGACACAGGGTTTGTAGCTTATGCTAGGCAATCTTTGGAAACTGACCCTTGAGGACCTGTGTGCTGGAGTGAATGTTACTGAGGTTTGGGAGCTAATGGAGCGGCAAAAATCATGAGGACCTGCATCATGGAGATGTTAGACAGTCTCCCTCAGCTCTTGTGTTAGTCACTGCCACTGGAAATTGGGTCTGTCATTCAAAGTCTGGAGGTCTGGCACTACCTGAATGATCTAGAGGATGTTCATTAGTTTCAGTGAGATCTTCCTTTCCTGCTCCCTCCCAAAATCTTCTACTGGTTTGTCATTTTTTTTTGCTCTCATGGGAAAACAAAAGAAAAAAACACGACCAGATTTCAGCTTTTTTCCAGAAAGTAAAGTGAAGACATGTTCCCATTGAACATCACTTTGGAGATGTGTTTTCAGTAATAAGGGAGTGAAGTCCCATCCATGTGCAGCAACTTATCTGGGGGCAAGGAAGGCGTCTTGTCATGACAGAGAACCAGCTTATCCCAGGAAAATAAGGTCCATAAGAGCTTTGTTCCCTGCTCTCTCCATCAGGCAGTTTCAGCATCAAACAAAACTGGACTTGGTACACGAAGGAACTAGAAATTTGGGCTTTGGTAAATAACAAAGAAAAAGTCATGCTGAAAAACATGGGAAAATTTAGAAGTCTATCACTGGAGACATAGACAGATTCTCTGCTGGCATCCAGAGAATGGCTCCTCCTAAAAATCAGGCCAGGACGTGCATTAGAGACTTCTCCAGGAGGTTCAGAATGCAATTTCTTCTCCTTTTTGGAAAGTCTCATCTTAAACAAGAACCTGACTCCAGTAATGAGGCACGTAGGGTGTGGAAGGAGAAATGAACTCAGGGTTGAGAAAGTCACAGAGCCTCTTTCTACCTACCAAATGAACCAGGTCCTTTCCTGCTACTCACCGGCTTCCCCTTCTGCCCCTGAAGACCTCTGTCGCCTTTGGCTCCCTTGTTTCCGTTCTTCCCATTAAGACCTGCTGCACCCTGCCAGAAAGAGGAGAAAAAGTCATTTCTGCATCAGCTCTTGCAGGGAAGGTGGGTGAGGAGAGTCATCAGGATGGAAACTCAATAATAAGAGCCTGAGTTGCACATTCCTGCAGTGCAATGTCAGAAGCTACCCTACTTCTAGCACCAAGACCCGAGATTGGGATTTAGCACCTCATGGGCTTGTAAGCCACTGGTGAATGCAACCTGTAAGTTGATTTATTTATAATTACAGCTTGGGAAACAGAGGCACGCAGCAGCTAAAGAGTAGTCTTGGGCCAAGAAAATTTAGGTGGTGATGGCTGTGGTTGAAAAGAGGAGCAAGGGCATTAAGCAGGCAGCATCACACAGAGTGACTTAGAGGGACAACAATCCTTGGCACTGGGTCTGCAGCTTCAGATCCAGTTGAGGAGAGCAGCGCTGGGTGGTGAAATTTGGTTTGGTGAATGAGGGGATCCAGGCATGGGATTGCTCACAGCAGCGGTTCAGAGAAGATCTCCCATCTGGGGAGTTGAGAGCCAAAACAGAGATCCTCATCCAGCCCAGAAAGAGGTGCTCCTCCAAGAAGACACCTTTTTGCCACACTTTGGAGGTTCTCGGCTTGGGGAGCCACTTTGCAGCTCAGCTCAACGTGGGACATAGGGGCCTCTTTGCACGATATTTTCCACTGTTTTGGTAGCAAACTAAAAGCTACTGGAAATGCCCTCTTCTTCTTTTATTCTTTTTTTTTTTTGCAAGGCTGCCACAGTCTAGTCATCCATTCTGGCCAATTTCGATGTCAGTTTTCAGAACCTGGATGTGAGATGAAATTGGATTTATCCCCACTTGAGGTACTGATTGCAGAGGGCTCAGCTCATCCAGGGGAGAATGAATTGGCTGTTTAAGCAGATCAGGAGATGAACAAGGGGCATTCCCTACTCGGAATTAATTTGCAGTATGTTGTTGAAAGGAAACACATTTATTAAAAAGAAATATGAAAAAAAAACCACGACCAGCCACCAGATTTTTATGCCAAGCAGACTCATCACCTTTCCAATTCCTCCTCCTCTCAGTGATGGACATTTCAAACACGATGGCAGCAACAAGCAAACATCCCAGATGCACCCGGGCAGGACGGTGCTGTCCCTGATGGTGGGGTCAGACTGCAAGCACGGACCCACTACCCAGATACAAAAATTCAGCTCCTCCTCTGGGGAACGTGTTCTCTTCAGACCCCTCCCTAGTCCTCAGCAGATTTTACATTTCAGAGTAAGAGGAGTATTTGGGAGCCAGTCAGGTGCTTGGCTCCACGGCTCTTGCTGGTCATGTCTGGATCAGGTAAAGCCTGTGTTCCTCAAGCTCTATCTACATGATCAGGCACAAACATCTAATGCAAACCCTTTTATTTATTGACACGATCAATATAAAGCTCCATCTGAGGAAGCAAAGGGACCATAAAACCCCCAGCTAGCTAGAGTTTCTCTGTTTGCTAGGACAGATTGCTTGCTTGGAGGGCAATAAACCTTTTGGTTTGGTGGTTAAATCTCACAAGCCCAGGATACCTTCAAGTGCCTGGTGTTTTTGAGGTAGCTTTGAACTGGGTACAGATCCATCTGGACAGGGATTTATACACCTGTAACTCAAAGGGATGGGTTAAAAATCATTCCTGAGCACTGCTCAAGAACCTGACACTAGTTAGAGATTTCTGAATTAGCTTTAATATTTCTCTTAGTTGTCCCCAGTGTCTCCTATGACAAGGAGAGACCTTTCCTCGTTTTCCTGTTGCTTCCCCACCAGCCCATCTCTTCCTTACCTTCATCTCTTCTGTCTGTCTTAGATCATGAGATGTTTCTTGCCTGCACTTGACCTAAAGGAGCCCAAATAACTTAAGGAAGAGTTAAGCTCACAAATTGTGCTGGTGGGTTCAAAGGCAGCTGCGTCTAAGCCTTGATCTGGTAAACACAAGTAAGATTTTGACCTGGGTCTTATCTCACCGTAGGTGGACTCCTACTCAGGAGGGTTGAAGCCCCTACTCAGGGGCTGAAGAAACTTTGTCATAAGGACTAGAAGGTATTTAATAAGGCTTGGACATGACAGCAGGTCTGTCCCTGCTTCAGCTAGGGGGAGAGAAGCAGGTCAGCGGGTGGTGCTTTTACAGGTCCATCTGCACCCAGGACAAGAAAAAGATGGAACAGGAGAAAAGAGAAAAAGAAAAAAAGAAAAAAAAAAGAAAAAAAGAAAAAAGAAAAAAAGAAAGAGAGAAAGAGGAAAATGTCTGAGCAACAGGCAATGGGAAAAAGCCGAATGGAAATTTGTTCCCTCAGATTTACATCCTATGTTCTGCCTGGCAAATAAAGGCTGGGCAATAAAAGCTAGTAAAATGACAGTTTAAAGGCAATTACTGGTGGAGTACTGGAAATGGCTCTTGCTATTTGGTTCTGTTATTAAAGCGTTGCTGGAACAGGCTTCATTTAACTGCGAAGACACCAGGTACCACGAAGACACGGCAACGCAGAGGGCTTAGTCATAAGTCCTGAGCGCTGGCTCTGATGCAAAGACGTCTTTGAGGAGCCGAGGATCTCTGCTCCCAGGCACGAATTCCTTCGAAGCCTTGGGCTTGGAGCCAGGGAGGAGCCTGCCTTGTCTCCAGGCTTATAGTTTACACTCAGATGAAGGAGCTGGGGAATCGGCTGGGTCACCCTGGGAAAGCGTGAAACCCATCAGCAGAAAGGTTGTCCCCCCAACGTATGCGCCCCGAAAGGATCAATCTGTTTGAAGACAACACATCAAAGGGCTCATGCATTTCCAAACCGTGGTGTAGGCTGCAACCTCTGCTAAAAGGTTTCCCACCTCCTGGGCTTCAGTGCTCAATATTTGATGGGATGATGCATATGAAGCAGCTGGGAGTCTCAACCTGAGAGTTTCATCTCTGCTTTTATCCCTTCCCTGCTGTGTCTTCTGTCTAGACTGTCCTGCCCACAATGATTTGCGGCAGTTCTGAGCAGACTCCCTGAAAAGTCCCCAAATTCTTCGGTTTCTGGACCAGTGGGAGCTGCCACTGGTCCTCACAGATATAAAGAATGTTTGTTCTCAGGCACTACATCTCAGAGGTGGGTCAGCCTGCTCCAAAGCCTCCACGCCTATCTTGGAGAGATTTCCACCCATGGCCAGAAGATCTGGCTGACTAATTTTCCTTTGACCAGCCTGGACACATCAGAGTTGCTCAAGGCATTTCTCTCAGGGCCCTGAGACTCATCTCAGTGCTCAGCAACTCATCAGGGCACCCTTTGAGGGCAAGAACTTCTTAGGAGATGGCTTTTTCCACTCTGAGTGGCCAGGACTTGTAAAGCCCAGGACGGACCCCTACACCTACACCCCTTCCTCTTCTTTGGCTTGAAGTGGCCCGCTGCTCTGCAGGCAGGAGAACTGAGATGCTACGTGGGTTCACTGAAGTCCCCACAAAACCAATGAAAGGAGGTAGAGCTCTCTTATTGGGACCCTGAAGAGCTCTAAAGAGTTGTCTGTCCCACAGTGTTATCTATATCGAGAGCTCTTGTGCTTTTAACATGTATGGTAAAGTTAAACTCCTCCTTATAACCATTCTCACACCTAACACATTCTGGGTTACAGGGCCTTGGTTATCATTTAAATCTTCAGACCCTGCAGAGTGCTGTCTGTTTTTGACACACTGTGTTGTGTAACGGTGGCAAAAGAGTGTCCTTCAGCCTTCTGTTAGCCTTCCTGGACTGGCCATACTTAGCATCTGATTGTCCCAGTGTTCAGCAGAATCCCCTGACTTGCTCTCACTTCTTGCTTTGTCTTCAGGTGTATGACTTTGCTTTCACACCTTGTGAACTCCATTGCTCTCAATCTTCAAAAAAATCCTTGATTTCTCCCATCCTTCCTCTCACTCACGTGCTGGTGGCTCTGCTCCAATGCCAGCTTTGGCAGATGTGCTCTGGGAAGCACTAAAGAATGCAGCACATCAGAAATGATTCTGGGAGCAAAAGCAGAAGATCCAGGGAGCTGGTGGGTCTCCTGCTCTCCAGGCAAATTTAAGAAGGACACCCAGGGAACAAGCACGTGGCTGTGAGGATGACGCTACCGCACAGACCCTGGCTTCCTCAGTTATAGGGCAAGGATCCATGAGCTGCTGGTCAACTATAGAGCCCACCTCACAAGAGGAGAAGAACACCTCTGAGCTCCAAGTTGTACACCTAGTGAGGAGGACTGCAAACCAGGATGGTGAGGGCCAAGGCACACTGGTAATTGTAGACCCTGGAAACACAAAATAGGGCATAATGGCAAGAGAGAAGGATCCAGAATAGAGCTTTAGGGAGAATAACAGGTTAACCTACCAGTATTTTAATGCACAAAGCACGGGAAATAAAGAAGAGGAACTGGAAACCTTAATGCATGATCATGATTGCAACTTAATAGGCATAACACAGGCTGCAATATGAATATGAAAGGGTAAATGACGGCAGGAATATCAATGTAAAAGCACGTAGTGCTTTTAGAAAAGACGAAAAAGGAGGAAGAGGTGTCTTGAATATCAAGAATATACTCATTTGCCTTGAGACCCAGTTGTGAAGTTAGATCCATTGAAATTCTCCAGGCAATGATTACAAGAAGAAGATATAAATGCTGTCACTTGGCTGGGAACTCCCACAGATCCCCAAATCACAAGAGTAAATGGATGAGATTTTTTACAAGCTGGTTAAATTACTCAGAGTGAGGATAGAAAGGGGCCAGCAAATTTTTTTTGCAGTGAGTTAGTGGCAATTTGTGGCTATGAAAGATGGAATTAGAGAGAGCTGAAGGAAAACAGGAACTGCTAGCCATTGCCTTTGAGACTTTGCACAGGACAGATTTGGTACTGGTACACTAGACCAAGTAGTGTTTGCCTTCAAGAAAAGGGGAGAAGAGGACTTGGGGAATGACAGATGAGACAGCCGAGCCTGGCTCTCCAGAATAACTTGTGAAAAAAATAATCAAAGTATGTGTGAGCACTTAGAAGATAAAGTGAGACCTGGGCTTGTGGAGAACAAGTCACAACAGGATGTTGTGTCCTAACAGAGGTGTCTGAAATAGATGATGTGACTCATGTGCTAAGAGTACCCTAAAGCTGCCAATAAAACAAGTCCGAGCACGGCTCGCTCAGAGGTGGAAAGTGAAGGTGGCAGACACCTAACCTGAGGTCAGATGAATTTCATCCAGGATGTTGTATATCACAGCTCTTCCAACACGGCCCCAGCTCTGATCTGACTTTTGCAATTTTAGAAATTCAATGAAGGGCCAAACCCAAGCTCTATTATCTCAGTCTCACTCCAAGCACAGCAGTTACCATTAACCTGCACCAGCAGAATCCCTAAATATTTTGTAAAGAAGGATTACTTAGTTTTCCCTCTAATACTGATTGACAAAATACCATTTTCTGGTAGTTAACTCTATTATGTGCCCATCCCTGTGGGTGCCAGTAGAAAACTGCACATCATCCAGCCACGATGGGATGGTTTCTGGCCAGGATGGTGGAGTCCATCTGTGTTTCCTTTGCACTCAGCAGACTCAAAAAATGTCTTTGCTTTATTCCTTCGCTACCTCTGGTTATTACCTGTGGATTCAGGTGTTCACTACAAAGCAATTTCAAAAAATGTGCTCGATCCCATGCCTACGTGCGGTGGGTGATCTCAGATGCTGAGGTCTGACAGCACGTTACAGCCTCATCGCTTCAGGAAAGTGCTCAGAAGGTTGTTAACAATTAGGCAGGGGTGGAAATACTTAATTGAATGAGGGCTGTTTTCTCAGTGAGCAATTACCAGGCTTGTAAATAGTTACACAGCTGTGACCAGCAATCAGTGGGCAACGCTGAGCAGCTGTGGAGCCTTCACAACAACAGATAGTTGCTGAGATTCGCCCTCTCACACACAGAATCTTAACTGGGGAATAGGTTAAGGAAACACCAATATTTATTAATGTAATAAAACAATTGAACAAGCTCGTATTTCCATGACCTGAGAAAAAGTGCCAGCCACCATTCTGTGTTCCCTCCCCTCCTATTTCTTCCTTTCCCAGATGAAAAGAAATGAGCAGGGACTTTTTTTTTTTCCACTTTGGACAACCCCGGAGACCATTTTTTCACTTAGTGGTTTCTTCACAGAATCACATGGGGCTGGAGGGGACCTCTGGAGATCATCTAGTCCAACCCCCATGCCAAAGCAGGTCCATCTAAAGCAGGCAGCACAGGAGGGTGGGTTTTGAATGTCTCCAGAGAAGGAGACTCCACCACCTCCCTGAGCAGCCTATTCTCTCCAGAGAAGGAAATGCCTTGAATGTCTTCCAGGTGAAACACTGGAGTTCAAAGGCATGTAAACACTTTTGCAAACCAAAATGGCTTTTTTTCCCTTTTTTTTTTCCCCAATTGCAATTTTTCAGGAAACAAGGTGAACTCAGAGATTATCCAGGTACTCCAGCAAAACTGTTTTCCCTCTGGCCAGCAACACACACTCACTGAGCACTGAGAATAGCCACTTGTAGCCTAATCTCTGAAGGATATATGCATTTCTTACGGGATATACAACCCATAATCACAATTCTTAAGTTGTTTGAACATGAAACATCATCTATTCATGTCTGACAAGACCCCCTAATATACTAAAGGCATTAAAATAATAAATAAATGCATATTTCACATGTTCCTTGATGCAAAATACAAGATCCTATTAAAACATACCTCTGGCTGTGGTCCCCTTTGCCCACAGCTGGTTTTCCAGCAAAGCCTCTTTGAACGTGGGCTTTGGGGAGCAGCAATGGAGCCAGCATTACCTGCATCCCACCCCACAACCCACACATATGGCTGTGGGGAGAGGATCAGCCAAGCAAGCCCAGCTCCGCACCCAACACTTGCAAAGGCAGAAAAACATGCTCCAACTCACGGCAGAGCCCGGCAAGCCTGGTTCTCCTGGCTCCCCCTGCAAGGAAAGAGGTGACAAATTACCATGGTGAAGAGCTGTGCTTCCTCTGGAAAAGGGGGTTGCTGTAGGAGATACCTACAGCTGTGGAAGAGGAGACAAGGGGACCTTTGGGGACCCCTCCGCAGCAGCAGCTGGAGGGGACAGGTAGGATACCCCAAACATCTCAGTGGGTCAAATGAATGGAGCCCTACATCTCTGCTGGCTATAACTGGAGCTTAGACAGCAGTTCACACCTCACACCTGAATACTGACATTTCAGCGGGTAATTATTGACTGTTTTAGCCCAGGAAAGATGCAAGAGCATCCTGCTGGTATACAAAATGGGAGAAATCTTTAGGGCTCTCCTGGAAAAGCACAGCTACTTCTGCCCTCTGGCAGCCCCATAACATTTCAATCACCAATTTTGGAGTGTTTAGAATCATAGAATGGTTTAGGTTGGAAGCAACCTTAAAGATCATCCAGTTCCAACCCCCTGCCCTGGGCAGGGACACCTCCCACCAGACCAGGTTGCTCCAAGCCCCCTCCAGCCTGGCCTTGAACCCCTCCAGGGATGGGGCAGCCCCAGCTTCTCTGGGCAACCTGGGCCAGGCTCTCACCACCCTCAGAGTGAACGTAGAATTATATTCTGTAAGAAAACTGTGATGGGGTTTTACATGTTTACATTTTTCTTTCATGGTTTTACACATTGGTTCTTACAGGAGATGCCTTAACATAGGTGTTCACTGTACTCACCTTCTGTCCCACTGGTCCTCTTGTTCCAAAAAGCCCCATCACTCCCTTGGAGCCAGCTTCACCTTTGACGCCCTAAAATTTTAAAATCCCTGTCAAATACATTTTGAGTACCTATTGCTCTTAAAATCACCCTTCCCAAGAGAGACCAAGTAGAAGAACCCATGGCAACGGCAGAAGGGATGACAAAAAGCACCATTTCTATAGCAGACTTCAACCCCAGGGAGCCCAAAGGTCTGATGGTGGCCAGTGCCAGAGAAGAAAGCCACCAGCTGTGGAATGGCTTGGCAGAAACCTCAGTGAACTGTCCTGTAAAAGAGTTGGTACCCAGTGATGGGGACTGAAGAAAAACAAGCAGAAAAGGGTCTCAGCACCTCCGGCTGAGCTGTCTCCTTGAGAACACAGTAAGTCCAGTACTGGACTTCCTGGTGTTGGAGATACTATTCCGGGGCTTTGTCCAAAGTCACTCAGATATTAAGCCAAGAGGTGCTCTTGCTTTAGGAGATTATTTTTGCTTATGTATTATTTTTTGCTGAGAAAGCAATTTGACAGATATCACGTATGGACTTTCATCTGACTTAAAAAAACAGGTACCACCCATGAGAGCATCTCCACCGCTTTCTTTTGCAGTCCCTGGGGACCTACTCTGTGCAGTCAGTCATGGTAAGGACACAATTTACCTCTTTGCAAGGGAGATGCCCACACTGGATCAGGCAGTTCCCACCTTGAACTACACTGATTGTACAGGTCCCCAAGGGGAAAAACAGGAGCTAGATGTCGAGCTCAGAAAGGGATGCTGCTGTTGTAGATACTCTTGGAGGGAGAGGGAGATGTGGGACTCTTACAGTGCTGCAGTAATTGAATGGTCACTTTTGTGAGAGTGACCATAGAATCATAGAATGGTTTGGGTTGGAAGGGACCTTAAAAACCATCCAGTGCCAACCCCTCTGCCATGGGCAGGTACACCTCCCACCAGACCACGTTGCCCAAAGCCCTGTCCAGCCTGGCATTGAACACAGAATGGTTAGACCTTCAGGGATGGGGCAGCCACAGCTTCTCTGGGCAACCTTGGCCAGTACCTCACCACCCTCAGAGTAAAGAATTTCTTCCTGAGATTTCATCTGAATCTCCCCTCTTTCCTTTTTAAAGCATTACCCCTTGTCCTATTGCTCAATTCCCTGATCAAGAGTCCCTCCCCAGCTTCCCTGTAGGCTCCTTTGAAGTACTGGAAGGCTGCTATAAGGTCTTCCTGGAGCCTTCTCTTCTCCATCTCCTCCTACCCTGTACTGCAGACATGGTCCCAAAACTACAGACTTGATACCTGGTAAAAACTGGATGCACGTCACGTTCCCAAGCTCCAGCCCAGCACCCACCTCTCCCTTTCTGGGGTAAGAGCTAGGAAACTGTGTTCTTGCACTGCATTTTCCAGCAGGCACATGGGAAGGGAGGATGTAGAGATATCAATCACTTCCTTGTGCAACCAGTGACCTTTTGCTGCCCCTCTTAGTCCCACGGGAAGGTTCATACCTTTTCTCCTACAGGCCCATCCTCTCCTTTCTCGCCTTTGTCTCCATCAAAACCTGGCAGGCCCTGTTCACCCTGAAAGGTAAGATGGCAGTTAGTGGATTGTGCCTCTCTCCTGGAAGGACCCAGCTCTCAGCCACTGGCTCTGGAGCAAAGTCCTGGTTCTCAGCGTTTATCCCAAGCTGTGCTTGGTGCTGAGGCCACCAACCTTGGGAAAGAGACAGCTTAATTTGTCAATAAGAGTCAAACTTACAGGATCTCCTTTACTGCCTTTATAGCCCTGCGGTCCAAAAATAGTCATGGGCTCACCCTGGAGAAAGGAGACACAGAGAGATGTAGGCACCCGGTGACAGATGAACTCATGCATCCCATCAGATGGAACCACAGTTGTTATGATGAACAAAATGGTAAGTCACACTTCTACAATGAAGCTAAGCATTTCCCAAAATGTAGTCCCTATGTTGGGGAAGGCATGAAGGCTCCATAGCACAACATTAATTGTTACAGCTCTTAACTAAAAGCTGGATAATGAACAAGCACAGAAGACTTTAAGAAGTCCTGAGGTTTGACAGTGATCTCTTGCTCCAAAAAACGTGGGGCCCACTGGCATTACCACAGTGAAGATGTCATGGCTGGAAATGGAGCTGTGCACGGTATGACCCTGAGGTTCAACTCCTGATCTGAGGTTGTCAGTGGTGGGACTGGTTCACATCTGACACGGTGGCTTGGCTCCTTCATCACTGTATGTCACTCAGGATGCCAAGGTTTGATTTCTTCCCAGGTGTGGGAGCTGGCCACAGGCAGGATGGCAAATGGGTCTACTCATGGTGTCCTGATTTATGGACATAGAGTTGGAGCTAGGGAAGGGGAGTGGCACTTAAGGCACCCCTCAAAGGTAGTTTTTGGAGGCTCAGACCCCCCAAAACTGTCCTTCCGACAGAGCCAGTAGCTACAGGCATGCAGTAACCCCATGGACACATCTGTGCCAAGTCTACTTATCAGATCAGCAGCTGAGGAGGGACATTTTGCTCCTCAGAGGTTGAAGAAGCTGTAACAAGGCTAATCCCATGCAAGAAATGGCTCTGCTCTGGTTGTGTCTCCAAAGTAGTGATGCTGTCCATAGTTCAGAGGGAGGAGGGCTGAAGTCACCTTCTAATGGGCAAGTGTAGCCTACTTGAGAAGGACTTCCTTTACACCAGCTCTTTTCAGTTCAGGGTGCATTGCTGCTGGAGTCTTAACAACCACACATCAATCAATATTCCCCAAATCTTGACACTCTTTTGCAGTTTATCCAACCATCACCATAGGACCGTGATCAAATTCTGGCTTAATAAACGCTCCCGCTTCCCTGCTCTGGAGGGTTTCTAATGAAGACATGATAGGGCTCGATCAATTTTGGGGACAAAAAGGACAATAAAGATCCCGTGGTTTGATCCAATACATAGCACAGGCCCTGGGATCCACACAGTTACTCCTGTACTGACCAAGGGAGAGTTAGAAAGAAAGTTAAGCTGCAATCATGTGGAACAAACCCAAGCCAATTATCCCCCCGCCTCCTGTTTTATCTTGCACTCTACCATATATTTTATTAAGGTATTCTTTGGAAAATGCATTACACATTCCTTCAGCTTGGAAAGTGTTTTAGGGCCTCTTCACAAAGCAGATTAAGAATTGATTCGTCTCTGGAGCAAGTCCCCTTTGAAAGTAGCTTCCTTGGACACAAATCAGCCTTAATCATTTAATACTGCATGACTCAGAGGCAGAATCGTCATGTAGGTTTTCTAAAATTCATTTTCTAACAAGCCATTTCAGCCAGGAAGGAAGTTAACAAAACACTGGGCAGAAGTTCAGCATTTTCTGTGCATTTTCCAGAAGTGCCTGGGGAGTTATTTTCCCATTACCTGTTATGAGCCAGCTCGGGCTTTTTAAGATTGCAGTACGCTTTGGGGTGAGCTGGTTACACCAAAATCAGTGGAAATTTTCTCCCTCCCTTAATTCACAGGAGGTATTTTTGTGCCCCAGCAAATATTTGCCAAAATTACTTTTTTTGTCATCTTGTAGGATGCTGTCAAAACTATCACACAAGCTCAACCCGGAGCTGTGTGTCCAGTGCATGGATGGTATCGACAAAGTGGATTGAACCTGGTGGAGATCCCTGAGAAGGACGGGGGCATCTATGTGTTGTCCTCCACAACCTACATGGGTGCACAATATAGAGAGGATGGATCCAGGCTCTTCTTGGAGGCACACAGTGAAAGGACAAATTGCAAAAAGGGAAACTCCTGTTAGACAGAAAGAAAAACCCCTTCACCCTGGGGGTGGCCAGATGCTTGAGCATGGACATGGAGAAGTACACATGAGGCCCTGAGCTTCAGTTCCTGAAGATTTCATTGGCAATGGGATCTTGATCCAGGCAGATAGACAGCACTGCACACAACACCGGGTATTGAAGGTAGGATTTAAAGTTCTCTTTGCTGAAAGGCATTTGTACCCCATCATCTGGGACCACAGACTCACAGAATGATATGGGGTTGGAAGGGACCTCTGGAGAACATCTACTCCAACCCCCTGCCAGAGCAGGGTCACCCAGAGCAGGTCCCACAGGAACGTGTCCAGGCGGGTTTTGAATGTCTCCAGAGATGGAGACTCCACCACCTCTGTGGGCAGCCTCTTCCAGGGCTCTGCCACCCTCACAGGAAAGAAGTTCCTCCTCATGTTTAGATGGAACTTTCTATGTTCAAGCTTGTGCCCCTTGCTCAGTGCTCCCCACTGGGTGGGCGCTGCTCACCCATGTGTAATGAGACAAATTCTGTAAAATCACTAAGACCGCAGATATTTGAAAACACATATAAATATTTTTTATCATTTATGCCTCTACCTTGTAAGATCACTGACTCATTTAAATGATTGTCCATCTGCTCACTGCTAACTATAAAATCCTGAAAGCCTTTTATCCTGTCTGCCCCAGAAAGTCACAATCTGGAATTTCCTTACTCTTTCTCCTTTGGGTCCCAGAAGTCCCCGATCACCCTGAACACAGGAAAAGGAAAAAAAAAGACAGTGAGCAATTCCCTTTTTCCTCACTCTTTTCGTGTTGCTCAGTCCACTCATTCGCACGCCAAGCCACTAAGATCTATCACAGCTGGAAGTCAGTTCCTCTGGGCACTCTGCAAAATTATTAGATTCCCAGAAGAGATTGTGTACTAGAATTTATTGCATTGACCAAAAAAAGTAGAAACCCAGAGGACTGAAGTGGTTTGCCTGACACCACAATCAACACATCCATGATGTGGAGCTATTGCTGGATGATTTTGATCTCCCAACAGGATGTAGTGTCTCCACAGTGCAGAGATGTGCCTATGCTACACATCTATGGCGGGAAGGCAACCTAAATAATACAGGATTTCCCAAATTTTGACCTCAAATCTGGCATGCTTCACTGAGAATGTATGAAATATTAGCTGTTCCTTGAAGTTTTTTACAACGGGCATGGGACATGAGGCTGAAGGGCAGGACCCATTCCTGATGACACAGAATCATGGAATGGTTTGGGTTGGAAGGGACCCTAAAGACCATCCATTTCCAACCCCCTGCCATGGACAGGGACACCTACCACTAGACCAGGTTGCTCAAAGTCCCATCCAACCTGACCTTGAACACCTCCAGGGATGGAGCATCCACAGTTTCTCTGGGCAACCTGGGCCAGTGTCTCACCACCCTCACAGCAAAGAATTTCTTCCTAATATCTAATCTACATCTCCCCTCTTCCAATTTAAAACCGTTCCCCCTCATCCTATTGTTACAACCCTCATCAAGAGTCCCTCCCCATCTCTCCTGTAGCCCCTTTAGGGACTGGAAGGGGCTCTAAGGTCTCCCTGGAGCCTTCTCTTCTCCAGGCTGAACAACTCCAACTCTTAAGCTTCTCCAGTGCTCAAGACTGTGTGGTGGTGCGGTGTGGTGACAGCAGGAGAACGGGGAGTCTGCAAGGAGTGTGAGGTGACAGGAGAGCAGAGACAGGCTTTAAAACTGCACTTGAACGGCTTGTGAGTGGCAGAGCAGTATGTGGTTCCCTCCTCTGGTGTCCCATGGCCACCCCTGACATTTGGAACAAAATCTGCTCTTCTCAGTAGCGCAATTCCCAAGGGTCGCAAATGGGAGGTAGCAGGAGACTGAGGGGACTCCTGCTCACTGACAGAAATTAAAGGGTATCTGTCTCCTGCTGGGCAGTCATTGTCCTAGTGATGCTGTAGGTCATCTGCTCCCTTGCCCTCTTCCCCCCAACCCTGCTCATCTGGGGATCAAGCAGAGCATACTAGGGATCTCCTTCTGTCCAAACTCCCAAATTTTCTTCCAAATAGATCTAGGCATGAATAAAGACTGTGCACTTTTGTCACCGCCCAGCCATTACAGGGGGGCTGCTAATTCCACTTCACACTTCCACACACTGATAGAGGTCCCCTCCCAGTCCACCCCCAGAAGACACCGGGATTATTCCCACTGTTTTAACAGGAGCATCAGCAGCGTGGGCTGCTGCAGAGAAAGACTCCCCACAAATGATGCCTTCCTCCAAACAGCTCTGTGTAGATAAGTTGACTGTTGCTTACTCTTTCCCCTTTCACACCCGGGAAGCCTTTTAGACCCTGCAAGAACATAAAAAACCAAGTGAAAATAAATACCAGTGGGGGGAAGGTGTTAAGAAAGAGCATCCTCCACTTGAACGAAGAGGTGCCTCCAAGGATGGGGTCCAGCTCAGAGAAGCTGCTGGTGGGACCAGCACAGAAGCCTCTACTCTCCTTTCCTTCCCCCAAAGAGCAATTTGAGGAGAAGTGTATCGCAGGGGTGCAAAGAGAAACTTTAGCCTTAAGCTTCTGCCCACCACAACTCAGGATCTCTTGGCATATTTATAAATTTAACCAACTTCCCCCACTTTGTAAGCCATGAAGTGTGCTTTTTGTACTCGTAACATTAGCGAGATGCAGCCCCCACCTCTCAGAGGACATAGGGGAAGGGTTGCTCCCACAGAGCTTCTCCTAGATGGGGGTTATGGGGATCCCAGGTGTCCTCCAGGGAAGGTGGAAGCCCCTTGAGACAGACTTAGGATGGGAACCACATCTGGTGAGCTGAAAAGCCATGGTGGTCACCCCAGATGTAAACCGTTTGCAAAACCAGGGACCCATGACCTCCCATCAATATGCAGAGAGGTGGCACCTTCCACTTGCAGAACTGGCAGCTCATCACAGGGGTGGGTATGGTGGGCAGGATGGATGGGGAAGAGACAGAGCACAGACATTTCCCAAAGGCCACAAAACCTGGGTTTTTCCATCCCCCTGTGCCCTGCACTGTTGCTCTGACCACTGAGACACATCACCTTGCAAGCCCTTGTGGTGTAAAGGCCAGTCTTGCCGAGAATGAGCCCTTCAGGAATGACATCTCAGAGTGAAACCTGGTGCTACAACCACCCTTGGCCTTCTGAAGAACTTCATAAAGGCCCATCCTGCTCGTAATAACAGATTATTTCCATTACAGCTAACGGCCTAATAAATCAAAAGGTGTTTGCTGAAATGCCGGCTGTGATATGTGTCTCTTCTGACTCAGTCTCCTATCAATGAAAAGGGAATTTAACAACAGAACAAGACCCTGAAATTGCTGCAGGCAAGCAGCCCTGACGAAGAAGAACGGAGAGGGAGTGATATCTCTGGAGGACTTCAAAAGCAACCCGTAGATGACTCAGCCAAATGGACAAGGTCATAAAGCAATTGTGCTCTGCGTGACACCTTGTGTCTCACGGCTGCCTGCAGGTTTTACACTCACTCATGCCAACAGAACTTGGGTTCCCAAAGTCTCTATTTCCCACCGAAAGCATCAACCTATTTTAGTTTTTTTCCTTGCTCTTGGGGATTTTGCCAGCCCGGGGCCCACCATTGTCCGTGCTGTAAAATCAGCCCTTGTTGCTATTTTAACACTCACCGTCATGCCGGTGGGGCCACGGACTCCAACGATGCCCTCATCACCCTGTTGGGATGGAGAGAGGGTGGTGATGGTCATCACTAAAGACAATTGCACCATGCACAGTCCCAACTTACAAACCATCCCACTGGGGACACAAGGAACTGCTCAGCATGCAAAGCCCAGATCCTCCAAGGACTTGTCCAACCTCTCCAATTATACCTCCATCAGGATTAGGTGCCTTAACGCTCCTATTGATCTGAATCAAAGAGCCTAAAGGGCTTGAGATAAACCACAAGTCACTGCAGGTAGACACTGCAGTTTTTAGAGAATAGTGCTTTAGTCAGATTGAAGCTTCAAGCTTCAGCTTCTCCTCAGTCTCTGAGAGAAACAGGCATTTGAAAGATGATTTGCACCTGATTTAGCATGATATTCATCATTCCCAAAAGGTGTCTCTTCCTCTTTGTTGGTAGAGATGCCCTGGTAGGACTAGTTCAGAAGAAGCCATCTGAGGCTTCTGAATGACCTAGTGAGCCCTCCCCAAGATGTATTTTCATCTGACAAAGGCACATCCTACAGAGGTCTGAGATGTTCCTGGGACAGAGAGATTTCTCCCCCCAGAACATGATTTCAGCAGGACTCACCACAATAAATAAGGCAGCCAGAAATTCACTTGGAAGTCATACCACTGACTTGCAGAAGGAAGAGGCCACCAGTCAACTGCTCAACAGTAACTTGCACCTTTGGAGACTAATGTGAAGCTTATCTTCACTTCCAGCTGTGGCTTCCAGAGGCTGTAGACCTTGTTCTGAGCCTCCCTTTAAGCGTGCTGTTGGCTCCTTATAAACCTTGCTATAAGGGACAGACATGCTGGTGGGTCTATGAAGTCCTTGTATGACCTCCCTTGGTAGATCCTACAAGACTTAGCTGTCTTCAAGATGCCTAGGCTTAGGCATTGTCCTATGAGGCCAAATTTAGATCCCTCATTTAAAGCCAATGCAATTTGAGGTTCTGTGATTCACTTTAGATTTATGCTGGAGTCAGAAGAGCAGAAACATTATTTCATCATTTCCTTCAGATAATGAAGCTTGAGCAAGGTTTACCCCAGACCTTTCACAGCTGTTGACATTCTCATTAAGTGTTTTGTCTCAGGGGCCTCATCGAACAGTTCTGCTGGCAGATGGGGAGTTTGTCTAAATGGATTGCAGCATAAAATCAGTTTATTCGTGGAACAGCCACAGAAGCAGCAAATTGAAACATGGCCTCTGATTACGACTCAAGAGAGTCTCCCTAGGGTCTTTGCCAGAAGGAGACCAAAAACTTTTCAGCAGCATGAGGAAAAGAGAACGTTGCTGCCCCAAGGATGATGGGGGCTGGCTGCCCTCTGCCAGGACAACAGGGGGGAAGAAGGGAACGAGGATAAAAAAAGCTGGAGGCAGATTTCTGAAGGAACAAGCTTGCAGGTAGAATTCCCAAAGCACACAACACTGAGGAGGTTCCTCACCAAGCTGCTAGGATCAAAACGTGCAGGTGTAGAGGGGTTAGATGTTGCTTTCAACACTCCCATCTACCCAGTGAGAGCACAGTCGGTGGAGCAGGATTCACTTGGCCACGCAGTTGGCCAGTACGACCTGGCTGTCTAATTATGGAGATGCTAATTGCAGCCTGTGGACAGATTCTGGTCACTGCCAGTGCTAGCTGGGCATAGGAGTGTCCATCACCTCCAAATCTGGCTGGTGAAAAAATAAGGAGGGCTCTGAAATCAGCCCTTTAGGCACCTTCTAAGAGGGGTGAGTGGGAGGTGATGGTATAAAGTTGCCTCCAAAAGAGGTTAGACTGCAGAAAGCCAAGCCAGGAATATTTATGGAGGGACCTACCCGAGGGCCAGGCAGTCCACGAGGACCTCTTGGGCCAGCTGCTCCAACGCCGATTTCTCCCTGAAGAACAGAGAAGCCCAGAGGTCTCACTTGGAGCAAGGGCACCACATCACATGATTGCTGATTTGTTTGGCCGTGGTTTAAAAATCACAGGAAGAGTCAGGAGACTCACTTCCATTGACTTTCTGCTGCTCTCTCTGGAGGATGCTCCAGAAACCACAGGGAAGAAGGGCATGAGGGTGAAAGAGGGATGAAGTGGCTGGACCGGGTCAGGGATAAGGAGCACAGGGGAGGGCAACGGGCTGTCCCATTCCCACTCCAGGATCTCAGCTACTTGTGACCTGCCTGGCAGGTTGGCACTGACCTTGTTGCCTTTGGGTCCAGGTGTCCCAGAAATCCCCTGTAGGGCAAGGAAAATAAAATAGAAGGGCGGACTTTGCTTAGCACATCCTTGATGCCCTCCTGTCCCAGTGCTCCAAGAGGGTGAAAGCACACCCAGCCCAGGTACCAGGCCCTCAACCTCTCTCCCCAGCCATCCCTCTGCTGCTTAAAAGACATTGGGGTGATGTACAAAAGTCACCTCTTTTCCTGGGGATCCCGTTGGTCCTGAGGGCCCAGCAAATCCATTCCGTCCCCTCTTTCCACGCTCTCCCTTGGAAACAAAATAATTTAAGGAGAACACCCTGATGGAAATGTCCTGCTTTCCCCCACCCAGCCAGAAAGCAGGAGCTGGTGGCCCTAGCTGTTCCTTGCACTGGCTACAAGCAGGAGGAATAGCCATTGGGGTGCTCCCCATGTGGGCCTCTTCTCATTGAGAAGAAGGGACTCCAACTACACCGAGATCCTGAATTTAGGCCCCTTGCTGTCCCCCATCCCACTGCCAGCTAAGCCTCCATGTCTTTGCAAGGAGACTTACGAATTGCTCCCTCTGTTCCTGGAGGCTAAGGACCCCAAAGCCCCTTGTTCACATCCCCTGTGCTATCGTGACCCCTTTTCTTCCCTGTCATCTCATCAAGTCATGTCACTAAATTTAAAGAAGAACAACAGGTCTCCACCTTGCTTGGAGCTCCACTGTTGTTTTTTCTTTTCAACTTGAAGGACATCTTCCTGCACCAAACCTTTTGCTCTGTTTTCTTCCCCATCTACACCAGTTGGTCTAATAAAAGCTGGTATCTCTCCTTTTGCAACCAGGCTTTGTTCCTCCTCCTCTTCACTGCCTATATAGAGGCTCAAGGTCTGGTGACCTGTGTAGCTGGGCTCTTGACCCACAGCAGACACCTGGTATAGACAGTCTCAGTAGGACCATTGTTGTTCTCACACCTTGAGGTGGCTAACACAACACATGCAGTCCCCTCACCACACACCACCTACCTTCTGTCCTGGCATCCCAGGCAGACCTGGAGCTCCTCTGTCCCCCTGTGACCCGGGGGTGCCAGCATTGCCACGAATTCCCTGGATTCCCTGAGCTCCTGGAGGGCCTGGGGCCCCTGGCTCACCCTGTTGAGTGAATCACAAGGAATTTGGCTCTTAGATGGGATTAACTGTCTGTCACCCCCTGCAAAGGTCCTGAAGAAAGCCTGGGGTGTATCCTTGAATTCACATCATGAATACACAGAATTGGGGCCACCCCCTCCAGCCCAGGCCCATAAGAGAGACCCTCGGGTTGCAGAAAGGGCTGTACCATGGCTTTCTAAGTGAGGAGCCCTGACCTGCAGACCTTCAGAGCTCTGCAGTGAATTCAAACCCCGCAGACCTGCAATGGCCCAAGGCATTGCAGAAATGCATCTCTGCTGAAACCACAATTCCCTGGATTTTTTTTCACAGCCACATTTATCCTCTGGAGCCCACCTGCTTTGAAATGGCCCTTTGGAGGACACAGAGCGCTGCCTCTGTCCCATATCCACGTGATGGTGTCCCTGCCTTCATGGGCTGGGACTGGTTTTGGTGCTTTATCCTTGAAGTCCCAGCCAGCTCTGTGCTCCACACCCAGTGGTGGAAAGATCAGTAAGGACTACAAAGAGCAAGACCCAGACAAAACAAGTGAAGTCCTATTTAGAAGAGAAGAATGGCTTACTTTAAATCCAGGTGGCCCAGCCTGACCAACAGGGCCTCTGAACCCAATTCCTGGTTCTCCCTGCGAAGAGAAGAAAGTCAGGAAAAACAAGATCACTCCTTCCACTGTGGGCTGATCAAAATCAGAGCCTGCTTCATGCTGCTCCTTGGACACCCAGCTGAAGTCCGTCAGGGCTGATCCTACATGTAGGGTTTCTACAGAGCCCCCATTACATCTCCTCTAGGTGGTGGGAAGTCTTATCCCACCTGGGGAGACAAAGCTGCTGAAAGCATTTAAACAACTTTAGAAGAGAGGCAGTTTAGTTGCAGGAGATGGTGTCAGAGGACTCATATATTCTGACATCACTCATTTATAAGGTGGGTGTCCTGTCAATGTGAGCCATCTGGAGTTCCCTCCTAGTCAACAGAGAGACACTGGGTCCCCAACAAGTGACTGGCCACGCTGAGCCCATATCTCAGGAGGTTACCTGGACACTTTCCACCAAGATGGAGAGGTTAGATATGGCAAAAGGAGAAGGGAGAGCAGAAGGCAAGCTCTCACAGCGTAAGAAGAGACTGCCCTGACTGTGGTACCAATGTTGTTCTTTACCTTTTGACCATTTTCACCTCTGTCTCCTTTGGTGCCCTGAGAAATAAAGAGAGAGTTACCAACCCTGTGCAAGAGATCAATGTAAAACACCACCACAGCACAACTCTGAGCAAGAGCAAAGGTTTCCAGTTGTGCTCATAGCCTATGGCAGCATGGAGCAACTGGCCCTTCCGTCCTCCACCTCTTTTCCCTAAAGGAGGTGGGCAGTAGCTGTGTGACCAGGGAAGAGCCAAATGCTCTAACACAGAGCCAGACCACTCCTAGGAAGGAGATGGAGTACTGGGCTGACCCAGTAGAGTTTGACTTTCCCATGGCAATCTCCAGTGCTGGATTTGGGCCACTCAGCTGGTAACGCCATCAGCAGCTCCAGCTGCTGATACCGACTCCACAGCTCACCTTTTCTCCAGGTTCCCCCATCTCCCCAGGCTGCCCCTGCAAGAAAAAAAAAACGTCCACCTTCCAGCCACCTCTTCTTCCTCCCTTCCTTCTCATGCCTGTGTCCCCAGGATGCTGCACCACACGGGGTGTATAAACCCTTGCCCATGCAAAGTACCCCTTCCCCACCGGGCTGTGCCTTTTACCAACCACCTTGCCTCATCTGCCTTTCTGTTTCTGAGTATCTGGGTCCCACCACCTTGGGTCTGCCACTTGGTCCCTACAAGCCTTTGCTGCCAAAAGTGTTGGTGAAACAGTGTTTTGTGCAGCCCTTCCTCCATCTCCGTCCTTGTGCCAGGGCTGGCTTTTGTCTGTCTATCAACTGGTTCAATTCGCTGATCCAGCAGAAGACAAACATCAGGAAACCCCCCTGAATTTTTGCATTTACTCCTGAGTGCACGGCAGATGCATCTTAGAATCACAGAATGGTTTGGGTTCGAAGGGCCCTTAAAGACCATCCAGTTCCAACCTCCTGCCCTGGGCAGGGACACCTCCCACCAGACCAGGTTGCTCAAAGCCCATCCAACATGGCCTTGAACCCCTCCAGGGATGGGGCAGCCACAGCTTCTCTGCACAACCTGGGCCAGGCTCTCACCACCCTCACAGCAAAGAATTTCTTCGTAATATCTCACTAAACCTCCCCTCTTTCAGTTTTAAAACCATACCCCTCATCCTATTGCTACACTCCCTGATCAAGAGACCCTCCCCACCTCTCCTGTAGGCCCCAAATTTTTAGCAATCCCAATTTACATCATCACAGTCTCCCATAGACCCTGAATGTCCTCTCCAGTAGCACATCCAGTCCCAGTTGCCTCTCCCCTTCCCGACCATCTTAGCTCATAGAGCCTTCTTCTGATCTCAGAGGCTCAGGCCAGAAGAGCAATATCATTACCTTTTCTCCTTTGTCTCCACGGACTCCCGGAGCTCCCATTTCTCCCTGGAAAACAACAGGCAACCCCTTCAATTGCAAACATGCATTGCTACAAGGAATTTTTCCTTCCCTCTTTGGACCAGCTGGGTGCTGCCCTCGTTCCTGCATCAGCTTTTGGAAAACATGTATGGAGGAACCCCTCATTTCCACCACTTGTGGTCTGAGACCAGACTGGGGATGTCCCTAACCCCATCCCTTCTATCTTGTGCAGGGAGAGGAAATATAAATTGCAGGGTAAGGGCCAGATATGAGTGGCAAACTGAGGGTCTCCCTGCCCCAGGACACAGCAGATGTTAAAGGATGCCATGAGTTTGAGGGAGCCAGGAGAGGTCCACAGAGGACAAAACTATTGAGGATCCCAAATCCACAAAACCCTTCCTTGGTTCAGCTGTGAAAGGTTCAAGCCTGGAATCTGCTCATTATCAATGGCCAAAATTGTTGATTACTGCCTCTTGAACCTACTGGCTCAGCCAGTTTTCACCTGTGATTCCTCAGCATCCAAATGAGACTACTCTGGGAGATGGATCACTGTCCTGGTTCTCCCCAGGTGCTGTTGGGCATCTGCATCTGAAGCAAAACCACTGACCTTTTGGCCATGGGATGGTGGATCTGGTGGACCAGCTTCCTCCTTCTATAAGAAAACAAAAAAAAAGCACATACGGAGTGAGGCTGGGATGCAGCTGGGAGGCTGGGACCAGCTCCACCCTCACCTCATGTAGGTGCCATAAGAGGAGGACAACATGAATGCTGTACCTTAATTCTCCTCGGGTGATGAGGGCCTGGGTATGCCTTGAATTGAAAAAGAAAAGAGGAAAGCGTGAGAGCAGTTGCAGAAGCTTTTCACCCTTGAGCCACGGAAAAGACATCTCTGAGATGTCAGGCAGCAAGTAGGGAGGCTGGAGGCATCTTATGGGAAAGTCATGTGTCACCAGGGATGACAAGAATCCCCTTGAAGAGCTCCTGGTTGGATATGGGGTGGCCTTCAGGCTCCTTCTGATCTGCTCCAGCCCAGATGGGACATCTGAGAGCTGGTGCTGCCCATTGCATATGGGCTGCCAGGGTTTACGAACCAAGAGATGGTTTGTGAACCAAGAGAACTCAGAACTGGGCTTTTGGCAATGGCAGAGGTGTCCCACTTTAACCCTTTAAAGAGAGCTATGAGAAGAGTCATGTTTTCTCATGATGTGGATGAGCTCAGCCCAGTACTGCCATCTCTCCTGGGAACGCGGGGCGAGGGTCACTCGCCACTTTCAAAGAAATTCATTCAAACTTAGGGGAAACCTGTTGTTCAGAATTTTTCACCCTTATCTCCTGGAAATAGGTCTTTCTCTCTTAAATTTTGTCAAAATCAACTCTTTGCACTTTCCACTTCTGGCATATTGCGTTAAAGTTGGCAGTGTAATTGTGCGGGTATGTCAGAGATATTTGTGTTTATAAACACACACATATATTTACACATTTACACGCACGTACAAATATCATGTATACTCTCAGGACACAAAGCACCCCTCAGTTACACTGCTTTCCCCTTGAACGAGGTTATTATGTTCCCTCATTGATTAAGTCTGATTTTCCCCACTTCTGTTCTCCGAGCAGCACATTTCCCTTGCCAGATACAGGGAGAACAACCTGCTCTGCCAAGAAAAAGCAGCTTCTTCTGCAGCTGTTTCTTGCTTTATTTATTAATATTTATCACTAACCTTTCACATACCCCCCTCTATGTTCATCGTGACTTTGCACAAGTGAGAGGAGGCAAGTGGGGTTGCCCTCGTGTCCATGTGTTTGAAGACACCCTTCTATGAGGTCTTCACTCACCGTGGATCCAGACGGGGATTTCCGAGCTCCCGGGGCACCAGGGGGATGAACCTGTGATGGAGCCAACAAGGAAGGGTCGCCACTTCCTCCTGGGTCACACCGATGGCTCTGCTCTTGCACCGTGGTGACGCCGTGGTGAAAGGGGATCTTCACTATGTGCCTCTGGTCCTCAGCAGATCTCTGGGCTCTAAC
>JAHREE010000302.1:1960297-1997459 GCA_033628505.1 Tringa tobata | reverse complement strand
TGTCCTCAACTCCCAGCCACTGAACAAACAGGTGTCACTCCCATTTCGTCAAGGAAGAAGACTCTGTGTCTGTGGTGGGTCCCATTTATTCCACAACTCCAGGCAGGGGCATGTGTGAAGCCTTGAGGAGTCTGCTCACAAAGAGCATCCAGAGGGGCTCAGACGGAGCCACAGATTCGGGTCTCCCCCAGTTGCATGGTCTCTGGGTTCAGGTTCATAGGACTAAGGTCTACCTGCTTTCAAGAGCAGGACACCAAAAAGCCCCCACCTCAGCCAGCATCCTGCAGCCCCATCCCACAAGAAATTCCATCCGACAGAAGACGGGTTTGGGCTCCGTCCTCTGTGCTTCCAGGTCTCTCTCCAGTTTAATCACGGCCAGTAAAGGGAAACAGTGCAGCCAGGAGGAGAAACAAAGCTGACGGATGCTCAGGGCACAGGCCACCCTCTCCAGAGCTGTAGCTTATACACATACACGTGTGTGTGTGTTTGTGCCGGGAGCCCTCTCGTGGCTGCTGCAACAAAGGTTGTTCCAGCTTCGTGATTCAGTGTGGTGGTAATCTGCAGAGCCAGCCGGGAGACAGCTAAAGCGATGGGAGCAGAAGCAAGCATTCAGCAAACTACCTAAATCAGAGCGAGATTTTCTCCAACAGGGTCTTTGAGCTGCTCTTCCCATTGCTATTCCTAGAAATATCCTTGCTAACACTGTTCCTGGCAGTAATTGTGCCTGTAGCTGCAAGCAAACACCCAAGGGACTTTTTTGTTGTTTCACTTTTTAAGGTTGTGGGCATCCTGTCTCTGAGTATTTCCAAACAGAGCATTCCCTCCATCGCACAGGAGCAGGTCAGTGTCCAAAGGTGTTAAACCAGGACCAGATGAATGCATTTTCACCTCTCTCCATCACAGGGGCTGGTGTCGCTCAATGCATGGTTTTGGGGTAGGGTCTCCCAGCTTCTGGTTACAGTGATGTTCAAACCAAAGGATGCTGGGTTTGGAACATGGCCATGGAACACAGTTTGGGCTCTCAGAAGAAAACGCATGCCCACGAGGGCAGGAAAAAAAAAAAAGAAAAGGAAAAAAAAAAAGGATGAAATAGGATGTTTGGGCTCAGACAACATGATATAATGTGTCTTAGAGGGTACGTACACGTGTGCTTGTAAAGCAGTTCTAACTCCCTTCTGGCTATGGAAGAAATCTCTACTTTGCTACCATCCTTCAGCTGAAGTGCAGTAACAAACCACTTCCACTTTTGAAGAGGGAGAGCTTGAAGGAAGAGGTAAGTTGAGTCACCCTGCATCACGTTTGCTCTAGGACAGTCCCCTTGGCTCAGCTGATCCACAAAGGCTTGTTAAATTACAATTTGCTCTTGTCGGCAAGTCCTTAAGGAGGAGAAAGTCCCCACATTCCTGCTCGGACCCCCAAATCCTCCTTTTTTAGGACTCAGACTCTGCACTCCAAAGCTGGGCTCAGGAGGTGCTTACACCAGGGTCTAAAAGACTAACACTGTGCAGGGAAACCTGAGGGTCTGTGGACTATTCTGAGACATCTGTGAAAAGTAAGAAGGAAAAGGAAATATCTTGTTGGGGATATATCTTAAATTCACTGTCTGGGGTCTGCACTGTTCCTGGAGTATTACAACTCCGATTAAAAAACTGTTGAGAATCAATAGTCAACCAAGCCCCAAAGAACAGGGTGGATGCTGAGGCCAGATGAATTCCGACTAGTAAAAGATTGCCCTTTTTTCCCCCAAAAAAGTGGGTAATTAACCAACAAAACATTTGCCAAGGTCACTGGGGGTTCCCACTTCCCTGCCTGTATGCAGAGAACAAGGCTGGCCATCAGCCTCCCACCCAGGTCCCATTTCCAAGCAGGGGTGTCCTCCAGGAATGTGGAGGGAGCTGCTCCAGGACTCAGAACACTGGGTGTGAGATGTGCATCCCGGTCCCTTCCAGTCTATCACTTATCTCCACACTGGTCTACTGCCCAGCATCGCTGGGGAAGACATACGTGGCTAGTGTCCTGCTGTGGTTGTCCTTCCACTCTCCCCTCCAGGGACTCAAGAAGCTCCATGGACTGGTTTCCTTGCAGATCATCTTCTGGGTGTAGTGGGGTCAAAGCCAAGCTCTGCAGAGGGTGGTAGATGAGCGACAACACAGTCTTACTAATTACCAATGTGAAAGATGGAAAGCAAGACTCTTTTCTGGGCTCTGACATAGATTCATGCAGACATCCTTATCCCTTCGCTAATTTAGCTTCAGCAAAATGGGGGAAAAACTGACAGAATTGCAAGGATTTGTCCAATCAAGCTTTGAGAAATGTAGCCATTTTGCATCTATTAAATCAGCGGAAATGGAAAAGTAATTGAAAGTCACTGAACAGGCATTTACATACATCGCTGAGAGAAGTGGGTGTCCATCTTGAGTCTCCCTCCTCCTTTCCTTCTTCAGATGTTTTCTCCAAGGACTCTGGAGGGTTTCCTAGGGGCTCGTACTCAGGTTCAGAACCACCAGCAGATGGACCCTGTGGAGACCAAAGAAAATTATGGTTCTTCGTAAGTCAAGACATCATCCACAATGATCAACGCTGCAATTTATTCAATAGCATGCTCAGAGACAGCAAGACAAGGCTGGAGAGCCAAAGGGCCAAGGCCTCTCTTGCTCCTTGCTTGGGGAGTGTCAACAAGGATGGGCTGGGGCAGACTGCAAGGATCCCTGCTGGGTCAGAGGACTGCTTTGACACCTTCACCCCCAAGTCTCTGGTTGAAGCCCAAGCTAGACAGGCTGGCTCAGATGATCAGAGAGGAGTCCAACCCTTTCTTGCCAGATTGGGTTGGGCTCCCAAAGCCCAACAGAAACAGCTTTGGTGTTTCCGTACCCCAAATCCCAGCACTGCTGGCCCCAGGGTTGCTGGTACACATCCAGTTTGGGTCTCCTGGTGCAAATGCATCTACTGCTGAGCACTTCATCCCCTCCTGAGCCCCTAAAATGCTATCATCCAGGTTGCAATGATCTGGAAAAGCAACATGTGTCACCTGAGGTCACAGCAGGAGCCTGAAGCTGAGAATGGATAAGGCTGTTTCACCCTAAGTGCCTGGGAAACTGGGTCACCACGGAAGCAGCCACGGGGGAAGATAAAATCATCAGGAGCTGGCTCCAGAAGTCCCCACACAGTTTGTGCTCCAATTGGAGACATCTCCTACCAGTGACCACCAAGGGTTTATGAAGAGCCAGTTACTTCTTGGCTGCCACAAAGAGGACTGAAAGAGTCCCACCGTAGCTGCAGGCACTATTTCCTGGACTATCCCTTATCAGGATTGTCTGGTACAGGCAAATTAAGATCCATGACTCCTCCAGCACCTACAAGAGGTGACCTGGATACAGCCCTCTGATGTTATTCCTGGAGGTGTACTATACCATATTGGAACTTGGGTCCAGTATGGAGATTAAGCCTTAATATTGCTAATAAATTCCAAATTCCCATAACCACAAACTATCTGTTACTTGCAATTGCAGAGGATGCAGCTGACATAATTATCTCTAGCAATTAGCCCGGTTGCTCAAGCAAACGAGGGCTGTGAAGCCACGGCAGGGACTCCTCTCTTGGGAAATCTCAGTCTAACCTGACAGCAGGATTGGATCCATCCCTGCCGGGGCAGGAGAGACACCGAGATTACAGCCTCCAAGTGAGGAGAAGCTGCAGGGCACGTTCAAGAGACAACCAGCACGGGGATGGCTTGAATCCAGCCCAACCTGTACTGCTTTTTTTGCACAGAAGACAAGAAGGAGTTGTGGTTGGGCAGGAAGGAAGGGAGGGAGGATGAGGATCAGCAGGAGGCATCACTGTGAGCATGGACTGGGAGCTCACAGGCAGCTGGTACACATTTGACGTGCAATCTCCAAGTATTGATGCAGCAGATCAGATGGACAGGAGCAAAGACCTACATAACTACACTTCATCTGCTCTGCTGATTATTTTTACCTTAAGGAGTCCTCCAGACACCGGCACCCTAAACTGAGCCTCCACCTCCAGACGCTGTGCTTCTTCTGTCACCTCAGTGCTGGCCAGGGCATCAGGAGAAGTATCAAACACCAGTGAATCCTGCAACATCAAAAAAAGTGGGTTGGTGCGGAGATGGCAAACCCGAGCTCTCAGGATCCATACATGTGAAGAGCTGGATCCTGATGGCTTATTTCTGCCCACTGCCCCATCCCTCCAGCATGCTCTGTCCCACCTGGTGGCCTTTCCGAATCAGGATGGAGTGAGTAGTCAGCAATTCCCTACTGGCCACCTCCAAGCCTTCCTTCTAAGCTAGTCCTACCTCCCTGGGATCCTTCTTGCTTTTGAGGCCACTCTTATCATCGTTTCTCATGCTTTCAGCTGCTTTGCTCCCTTCTCACACCCACCACTCCAACAACCCCCAGCCCTCAAAAGGTCACAAGAAGGCTGATGTCTTTGGAGGTTGGCTTCTAGCTACCTCCATCAGCAACAAGAGTTGACCGATTCTTTTATTTCCACTGAAAAAAAGTGTGCTTTGCATCCCATGGGTTTAACCAAGATCCAAGATCCTGGTGTGAGCCATTAGCCTCTTCCAGCTTAACTGTTTCTTACAGTCACCATAACCTGCTTGATGACAGAGGTGACCCTGGAGCCTTCAATGATTCATTTCTCTCTCATTTCCTTCCAGGTGTCTCTGCCCCCTGAGGATGACAGATGACAATACTCACGCCATGCTCAGTAGCACGAAGAGCTGCTTGCTTTCTGCTGGAGGTCTTGCTTGTCCTGGAGCCACCCAGCTGCCACACCAGCCCATCCCGCAGGAGTGCATTGGAGAGGTCCTTCAGCAGTGCCAGCTGCAACCAGTGGAGACCATTAAGGCAATAGTAGTAATAGTCCAATGCCACCCTCCTAAAACATGATAGCGCATTTCTAGTGGGGTTCACAGGGCACCTGGTGAAGAAATGTGTCTTGGCAGCCAACAGGTGATTTCAATACAGGGCTCTACAGTTTGGGCATCTAGAAGCTGATTGATGGTGCTTACGTGGTGGTTCTCCCCATCCTAAATTGAGACCAGGTTGGAAGGGGCTTTGTGCAACCTGGTGGGAGGTGTCCCTGCCCAGGGTTGGAACTCTATGATCTTTAAGATCTCTTCCAACCCAAACCATTCTATGATTCTAAATAAAACCCCTACATTTGTCCAGACCAGCCAGTCCCTCACCTTCCTTGGTCACATCTCCAGAGCTTACAAGAAAGGAGCGGAAGGTAACGAGCACAACAATAAAAACCTGCCTGGTAGATACTAAAAGCTGAGTCTCATCACACTTCATGATCCTGATGGCAACCTTGAGAGCAGAGAGGGAAGCCACCAGTCTACCACTGCTGTATTGCACAGTGATTATTTGCTGTTATTTGTGTTACGAGCTATGGAACAACCCGAACTGGACTTTGTGCTAAATAGGACACACAACATGGCCAGAGCACCCAGAGGTCTGTGGATCTCCTCTTGACAGCTGTGCAGAGCCAGTGGTGAAGTACAAGCCAACCCAGGTGGTAGCACCAAGCTCTGAATGGGTAGTTGCCAAGTCTAAATGTCACATGGGGCCCAAATCAACCATCTACCCCATAATGAACCAGCAGAAAAGCAGTGCAAAAA
Organism: Tringa tobata; assembly: GCA_033628505.1. Lineage (NCBI taxonomy): Eukaryota > Metazoa > Chordata > Aves > Charadriiformes > Scolopacidae > Tringa > Tringa tobata. The sequence goes on along the minus strand of JAHREE010000302.1, from coordinate 1,991,812 downwards.
GCATTTAAATACATATGGTAGGCTGTAAAAGGAAATATAATAACCCTACCTTCTTCTGAGTGCCAGTGCTGGACCTTGGGGAGCACACATCATCTCCAGAAGGCCAGAGGCACTAGGTAGAAAAGCTTAATTACAACCACCTTGTCAGAAGGACTGTCAAAGTGTTACGTACCTTGATACCATTTGCTTCAAAAAGCCTCTCCAGATCCTGCAAGAGGAAAGAAAGATCAAAACTTCTCCTCCTCTCTCCTCCAGCCCAGGAAGCTGGTCCGGCAGGTGGCTGATGGCTAAGTTGAGGGGCACACACTGGGTCCCCTCTGCCATCCCAGCCCCAGACAGAGAGAGAGGTTACAACATTAATATGCTCTATAATTTTTATTTTACCTTCATTTCCACTCCTTTGCCTGGTGGACCGGGTTCTCCCTTCAGATGAACAAGAACAATTAATTTAGTCATTATCCCAATGAGCAGCAGGAAGAGGAGCAAGAGTCACATATCTGGCTCCTTACTCTGCTACCAGCCCATGCTGTGACCCCAGGCAAATCCCTGCCATCTCAGAGAAAGGGTTTGAATCCCATCCTGCTCAACGAGCTCCTTCATGCCTCCACTGAACACAGCTGCTGGCTGTGTTTTATAGGGCAAGCCTGGACCAGAGCCAGACATGAGCACTATCAGAGTGAGGTTTGGACCAGAGCTTTTCACCATCCCCTTCTCCATTTCTTGGCCATGCACAATGTGTGAAAAAGCAAAGGTTTTTGAGGTCCCTTAATGCCAACGATGCTCTGGCAGCTGTGTAGAGGTAGCAGCAAGGAGGAGGATGGCCAAGGTGCCTCCACGGTTGGTGTTCCCTTCTGGAGGTGGCCATGGAGCTGGTGGCCCTCCCTACTGCCACATGTGGTCTGGGTCATATATCTCAAACTGGTTGGACTCCCAACAGCAAGTCGCATAGACAGGCTGTCCATCTCTCCTTGCCTGGCATGGCGATGCTCTCCAGGTGAGCGACCCTGGGCCACTGCCACAGATGAAACTACAGATGAGCTGCAACGGCTTGGGAGGACCAGTGCTGGGGGCAGGAACATCTAGTGCAGCGGGAGTTGACCTGCCTCTCTGACGGGCTTCATTTCACTGAAATCTGGTTTCTGTATCGACAGATTCCGGTGGAATGAAGGGCGCCAGAAAGGCTCCAATGGTGCTGCATCTCCATGGCATCTCCATGCCAAGGTGTGGAGGGATGGAGAAGCCGCAATGGGGGGGTGCATTGGTTGAACTGGGTACTTCTGAGGCACAGCCTGGATAAGTCCTTGCCTTTGCAAAAACCTGTATCATGTGCCAATCAGGAGAACTACTTGTACCTGGTGATGCTGCTTTCTGCAGCATGTTCCTCTCCATTAAGTGAAGGTCCCACTTCTAAAGATCTCTAGATCTGTGTGCTATTAGAAGCAATGTCTCCTTCCATCCCTTTCTGACGTGCCCTTCAACTTGCAGGGGAGGAAAGGAAGGAAACATCCCTGAACATTTTAGAAATTTATCCCATTGGACTCCTGAACAAAATGTTTCTATCCAAATGTTGTTTATCTGCTTAATCAAGCTGTAGGACAATGGTGTCGTTGTGACCACAAGTTTACGAGCCCATCTCAGAAACTCTGCTTTGAAAACCCAACCTTTCAGGGGGTCAGAAGAGATATGAGATGGGTGCTCTTCCCCTCTGGCCTGCCCAACACAATGGCACCAACACAAAGACCCCTCCATGCATTCAGGACCTACCTTTGGGCCTGGAGGACCTCTTTTGCCTTTCAAGCCATCCTTCCCACGATCCCCCTGCAAGACAGCAGGAACATGTTAGTTCTTTGTCCCTTTCAAAATTCCCAGTGCAGATGATGGCTTCATCATGCATTGTGGCATTTCTCATGCACTGTCCCCCTGCTGCCCCCAGACAAACAACATCTTTTCCAGATGGACCAACCTCCCTTTCTTCTAACGATCTCATTGATTCACATAATTAAGCTAAATCTGGAGCAACTCTGCTCTTCACTTGTGACGTGGTTTTGGCTGCTTCTGCTTCAGACATAGAGATGGGATCTTGTTCCTGAGGGCTTTTCTGCCTTTCCTTTTTTCCCTTGCTACCCCACCTGGGCTAATAATGGTATTACCTCTCCTCATAAACCTAACTTTGCCACTATCTTCCTGCCATCACAGCTTGGCTGATGAGACAACGCTATTTTTTTAGTAAAGCTTGGGATTGGATGCTTTAAGCAGGGCTTGGGGAGGGAATAGACCCATGGTGATAAAGCTTGCAGCTCTTGCTCTCCCAGAGTCCATCAGGTGCCTTGTCTGTGACTCAGGACCCATGAGTCCTGCAAGTAAGTCAGAAAACAGGCAGGGCAAGCCCAGGTCTGCCAGCAAAGGACCCATCTAGATAGACACTCTGCCCCTCTTGGAACAAGCCTTTCCTCCCAGCACAGCAAAATGTAGTAGAAATCGATGCTGGGGTTGGTCTGCCCTCTCCAGGTCTTCCTCATGTCCTTCCCTGTCCCCAGCTGCACAAAATAAACGGCCGACTCAAAAACCTTGTTAAACTGAAGGAGGTGGGGGAAGGCAATTAAATACATTTTTCATCTTATTGGGCTCTTTGATCACTCAAATTACTCCGTGGCTCCACCTCTGTTCCTGCACTCGGTCGGATCTGGTGCTGCGTGTGGCCCTGTGGTCTGCATGAAGCAAAAGCTGCATTTCTTTGCTATTTGCTTTGCTGAACAGACCAGAGAAAGGGGGGTGGGAGGAGATAAGGAGCTGTTTGATATCTGTCAATCCTTGGGCATCCCTCAGATAGGATTTAGGCAGATTGACATGAAGTCATGAGGGGGCTCGGTAGTATCGTCGGTGATCTTTCTCACAGGGCTGAAAAAAGGATGGATGAACCTATCTCTGCTGTTTCCTATCACTGGAATTCCCATCTGTGCTGGACCCATGCTACTGCAATCCATCCAAGTGCTGGCACTAAATAAAAGCTCTTCCAAACCCACCCCCTCAGAGCTATTGCTACAACAATAATAGCTTCTGTAATAGCCACAGGCTTGTTGGTCTGGACAAACTACTGGATTTATTCCAGCATCCAGGTCATCTTATTCTCCCTCAGCAAAGCAGTCAGTCTCTCAGTCAAGTTCAGCATCTGAAGGGATCCCTCTGATTTCTGGGCTGAAATGTTCACCCTAGTTTGCTCTGCAGAAACATGAACACTTGGAAGGACAACTGAAACTCACCTTGCCTCAGCATGACCAACGATGATGCAATGCATTGGGAGAACCTTTGTTGTTTTAGGTGGGAACAGCAAGAATTAAGGGAATTTCTGAGTTTTGGGCTCTGTTTGCAGACTTTGACTTATAAAAATAATGAAGCTACAAAATACACAACATGTGCAAGATAATCACATATTCCACTTCAACACACATCTCCAGCAAAGAGAGAAGATCTTACCTTGTCGCCTTTCAGGGTGATGGTGTTCTCCAGAGAAGACATCTGCAAAAGAAAGAAAACTTGCTCACAAAGTGAAGGATAATGTCTTTGGCACAAGCTCTCACCTCCATGTGCCTTTTATCCCCTTTAGCCCTTATCCATGGGCACAGAGACAGCTGCTTCCTCCCAAATCAGCCAGTGACCTGAACCTGCTATGTTTGGACTCAGGGAGCTGGTGCAGCAGCTTTGCTCTCACAGGAGAGAGATTCAGAGTGGCTGTGATGTTGGTGTCCACGTCTGCATTTCTAATGAAGAACCCTCTCAAAGGGCCTCTCTGATACGGGCATTTAGTGGGATGTTTAAGTAGCCAGTTGGGTAACTGCATGAGTGAAAATAAGCCTTTTGAACACTAAGAAGACCTGGCTGGGTGATGGGGTAAGATGGTTGCATATTAGCAGAGAAGGATCTTGCCGTACCCTGGAGCAACAAGGCTCTTTCCAGTTTTGAAGGGAACATTGAAAGGAATTTTGAATTGTCACCCTCATGTCCCACTCCCGAGCCCACTGGAGTTCAAGTAATGCAGGACACATGAGAGACAAGTGGACAGGAACCCCAGTAGATAACACTGGAAAATGAGGCAGGGACAACAAAATGGGGTAGTTTCAAACAGCATGTCGGCAGGGTTGGGAATGGAGAGCTGTGATGTATTGAGAGAGGCATCACCAGAAGGCAATTGCTCCTGGCTTGTCCTGAGTTCCAAAGTCAGCAGAAACTACTGTCTTGTACAGGAATGATACTGCTGAAGGTGGTCAGGAGCATTTTGCCTACTTTGAAGTAGCCTCTTACTCAGATCTTGCCAATGCCTTATTCCTGAGAATGGAAGATAAAGTCTAGCACAGCTCTCCCAAGAGATTGTGGCTCCTGGTCCCAAGGCAGTCATTTGCTTTTGCATTGGGGTGGCTTTACCTCCACTGCAGCAAATGGAGTGAAAAAAAGCCTTCTTGCACATTCACGTACTAAACCACCTTTCCTTATCACCTAAACGACTCTTCAAAATCTCTTCCAGCCCTATTTTTGATGAACCTGAGTTGGGTTTCTCTCTCTTAATCTGACACAACTTGGTGTTAAGCCTCTTATCCAAAGGAAAACTCTGCAAAGGCACAGGAGAGTCCCAAGCATGCGTTCTCACATACCTAGGAGGCATCCATCTCTTTGCCTTCATGATAGAAGGAGCCTGGATGTCTTGATTACCCAATAGTTAGTGATTAAAGGTACTGGATGGGTTCATAGCTAGCTGTTACGGTCTTCTTGCATCATCAGTGATAAACCATTTGGGGATGGATTCATGCACATTATCTGTAGAGGAGCTAGATACACACGCTGCTTTGCACCTTTGACAACACTAGGAGGGAAATTCATGTACAACATGCACTGTAAAGCATGTTTTAAGCTCTGGCAACGTGTCCTCCGTGGTACCCAGGATCCATGATAAATCTCAGTATATTCCTTCCCCAAATGTATAAGACAACAGAATCAGGCATTACTCACAAGGCTTCCAGGAGTCCCAGGCAGCCCAGGCTCACCCTGTGAAGATAAAACACCACCATACCCCCACCCCCCCAAAAAAAAAAGAAATAGTGAGTGGTGCAATTCAACATTTTAGCCCCCAAACAGACTTTCCCTCATGCAAGGTTATAAACAGGAATGTGCAAACCTACAGCTTCGCCCTTGTCTCCCTTCTCTCCAGTGATTCCCTAGGAGGTGGAGAGAGAGGCAGGATGAGAACAAACCATAGTAGGTCTCAGCAGTCCACCCCTCTTCTTGCCAGCTCAGCATCCGACGGACTAACAAGCCCATCTTCGAGCAGCTGAGCTAATGAAATCTGGATTTCAACATCTCTCCTGTGGGGGAGTTCTCTGATATTTAATAAGGGGTGAGATTATTAGCCTCTTCCTCAGCGGGTGGGCTCATTAGGGACTTTCCCCTAGCCAGCTGTTCATTTTCACCAAGTTTGTAGCAACACCATGTCTTTGAGACCTCTGACGATGCAGCTGGTCTTAGCCAGTGTTTTCCAAAGCTGTTAGAGGGAGATCATATAGGCAGAACCTAAATGCATCATTTTCCTTCCTTCCTTCCTTCCTTCCTCACCAGACTGAGTATTAAGCGTTTCATTTCCAGCAGTGTGGGGCTGGGGAAGATTTGCACACTCAGAACCCCCCAGGTCACAGACCTGCTAATCCCCTGCTCTAGCTAATCAAAGAAGAAGGGAGATACAGCCTTAATCCTCCCTTTGAAGAGAAGACTCCCCTCCTCCCCAGGAGAGAGGGAGGGACCTTTCTATGCCTCGCAGGCTGTGAAGCAGAAGAAAAGATGGTTGTTTCTTTGATTGGTATTACACTGCCCCAAGTTCTCCCTCTCTCCACTGCTCCTTTCAGGATTGCCTTACCTCCTTTCCAGGTGGTCCTGTATCGCCTTTTATCCCTTGCTCTCCAGGCCGACCTGGGAGTCCAGGCACCCCCTGCAAGAAAGAGTTTGGAGAAGCAATCAGAAACACAGCATGTCCAGCAGCTCAAAAAAATAAAGCAAAAAAAAAAAAAATGCTTCCCCCATCCTATGATTTTTCACCCAGGAAATAAATGCACACAGACGTTTCTGAGTGGGCACTCTGGTTGGGATGGAGAAGGAAGTCCTCTCCTCCTGCACAGACTAGAGATGACTAGGCAGCAGTAGAGCAGCCTCTCCTGCTGCCCCACCACTCATCTGCGCAGAAAATTATAATAATAGTGATTATTACCCTGATTCCTCTCTCTCCTGGTTCTCCAGGGACACCAGCTTCTCCCTAGAAGAGAGGAGTAGGAGCTTTTGAAAGCTTGCTTCCATCAGGTTGAACCTTCATTGATGATACTAGTTTTATTGCACTTACACCTGGAGGAACCAGTTTAAAGGAAGAGAATCAAGCCCACCTACCCATTCCAGTGGCTCTAAAGCAGTTAAGATCTCCTCTTTGGCATTGTGTAGTGCTTGGAAAGCCAGTACTAAGGCAGTCTTATAGTGGTTTGAAATGTCTTAAATTAGGGGTGGTGTTTTAGAACAGCCCCATAAATGAATTAAATGGGGCAGAAGGAGTAGAGTGACAGTAGAGTATTCAGATTCAGGAAGAAAATGAGGTTATTTTCACCAAACCCCACTACTATTTGTGGCAATCTCTTTTCTGCATCTGCTGAAGAGCATAAAGAAAGATCTCGCAAAACCCCCACAGTTTTGTTCTTTTCTGGCCTTTCTTTTTCAGTGTTTAGCTCTGGAAGGTGAAGCCAAAGCTAAACTGAAAGAAATAAAAGCAAAGGGTGAGATGAAGAGGAATCTTTGTAGTCTCATCTAACCCAAGGACAAGTCAACAGGACATTAAATGAGCAGGGGTCAGCTTCAAAACAAACCAAAGGGGGTGTTTGTCCAGCTGCTGCTGAACTAACCTGAGCAATGCCTTGCCCAGGGAACTAAGAGTGTTAAAGGTTTATGTGGGGTGACTAAATTCATGGCAGAAAAATCTACCAAGAACTATCAAACCCATAAGACATCACTTCTCACACAGGACATCCCACTTCTGCATTGCTCCCAGGACCCCCAGGGAAGTTGGCCACTCTTGGAGGTGACATGCTGGGATGGACAGACCTTCACTTTAAGTCAGTGCAGCCCTTCTCCTACAGGACTGTACACAGTCCTCCAGGTGTGAGTGAGCCTGCTGTGTTTGGTAGCTACATAATTCTGGAAGGTGTGGGCTCCCCATTAATTACCTTGGTCCCAGAGGTGCCTTTCTCCCCTGGTTCTCCCTACAACACAATGCAGAAGCACTAGGTTACATTTCCACTTATAACCAAGATATTTTACCCTAATTTCCTACTTGGGTTAAGAGGTCTTATTTTGAAACAAGGCTGAGAGAGTTGGGGGTGTTCATCCTGGAGAAGAGAAGGATCTGGGGAGACCTTATAGGAGCCTTTCAGTCCCTAAAGGGGCTCAAGGAAGGCTGGAGAGGGACTCTTGATCAGGGAGGGGAGCCGTAGGGGTAATGGTTTTAAACTGAAAAAAAGGAGATTTAGATTACATCTCAGGAAGAAGTTCTTGACTGTGAGGATGGTGAGACCCTGGCCCAGGTTGCCCAGACAAGCTGTGGCTGCCCCATCCCTGGAGGGGTTCAAGGCCAGGTTGAAGGGGGCTTTGAGCAACCTGGTCTGGTGGGAGGTGTCCCTGCCCAGGGATGATCTTTAAGGTCCCAACTCTAACCATTCTATGAAATCATTGGTGACTCTGAAGCCAGGGGTGTTGGGCAGCAGTGCCCCAGGATCAGAAGCATGGCTGCTTCTTTTTTTTTTTCAAGCCTTCCCTTGGTGATCCTATTCCACTTGATGTTCAGGGATCAACTCAACCTGTTGAACTGAAGAAAGATCTTCACTGACTGCAGTTAGGAGAGGCTTTCCAGAAGCCAGTTACGGTACTTTTGTGAGGGGCTGCTTTGTTTGATTGTAAGAGGGAACTATTATGCCCTAAAACCAAAACCAAGCCCTCCAGGGCTGTCCTGGCTGCACACTGCGCTAGTTCCCTGCACGTCAGACAGATGGAACTCAAGGACAAAAGAGCATGATGTTGAACAACAAGAAATGTGGTGTCCAGGCATCGTAACACAAGCACCATGGTGCCACATACCCTGGACCAAGGGTAAAGAGACTCTGTCCTGAAATACAGCCAAAAGCATGTCCTACTGATGACCTACAAAGGATCTACCTTCTCACTTGCAATGGAAGAGTGGACAGAACCAATGAGAACATAGATCCCTTGATGAGCAAACCATCGTGCCTAATTAAAATTAGTTGGTCCAGTCTTGTTTGTTGACTGCTCTTGTGCTGAGACCTGTCTTTTCCCCAACCAGTATAACATGCATGCTTCTGACTGGTCCCATCTTGTCATTTGTTCCTACTTTCTCTTGCAAGGGCATAACCTGGGGTTGTCAGCTTGGTACAGTGGTGTACCAAGGGGTCCAGGATGACCATCTGACTGGATTGTTAGCTTCTACTTACATCTTTACCTCTTAGTCCGGTCTCGCCTGGTTTCCCAGGTAGTCCTGGTTCACCTTTCTCTCCCTTCAGACCTCTATCCCCCTAAAGAAAATGAAGTCGTTGTTACATTCCTCCTGCGTTTCATAGCCCTCACACTTTAGACACTGTGGGGCAGATTCAGACAGCATGGCAGGCCTCATGGTGACACAATTCCTCCCACACACCTGGCTCAAGCTTGGGCTCAGAGAATCTACCCTGTGCTAGGACGGGCTGTGCTTATAGTATTTGCTTAGAGGGCTGGGCTGGAAAGTACCCATCTCTAATTTAGTCCATTCAGACTCCACAATCAGCCTTGGCAGGCACTGCAGAACAGACAAATTGGAAGTTCTCCACCTCCAGGAAGCTTTGCAGTGCAAATGAGGTGGCCCATTAGCAGAGACCCAGGAGATGGGACCAGTCTTGAGAGAGCAGTGTGGACCCAGGATCAGTTCCCCTTCTTCACCGAAAGGGTTATCAAGGATTGGAGTAGGCCACCCAGGGAAGTGGTTGAGGCACCATCCCTGGAGGTGTTCAATAGACAGGTAGACATGGTCCTCAGGAGTATGGTTTAGTAATTTTTATTCCTATTTCTTATTTATTTTTTTGCAGAGTTAGGTTGATGGTTGGACTAGATGATCTTTAAGGTCCCTTCCAACCTAGACGATTCTATGATTCTATGTAGAATCAGTTGAGCTCTCATGGATGGGTACTTAATGCATTTATTCTGCTTTAGGTTGATATAACACAGACCTTCCTCATCACTTTACCAAAACACCTCTTGCTGCCTTCTCCACTTTGCAACTGCATTAACACATCTTGTTAACGCATCCTCTCTTGGCTGCATCTCATTTATCTCTTTTGACATGTAATTTCTCCATACCAATGAAGCTGATCCAGCCTAAATATTCCATTCACTGGGCTACCTGTCATGCTGTAACATTTCCCAAATCCATATGCTCCTTCAGCCAAGCCTGGGGAGCAACAGTGCTTCAGAAATGTCCAGAGCAAGACAGATTTTCTCAACAAAGACCACAGTTGGGATGTTTTCCAGGCCTCCCTCGACTAGTTTTGAGCCTTTGCTAGGAGGAATCCTACAGGCCAGGATTTATAGATTTTTTTAAGGCCTCATAAGGATGCAAGAGCATCTTGTCATTGCTTTTCTTTGCTGGAGAGTCCAGAAAAGTAGGATTTGTTAGGACCTTTCAGCTTTTGAACACTCCCCACCTTTTGCCACTAGCCCCATGGCAAAGATAAAACCCCCACTGACTCAAATTGCTTTGGGTGGCACAGACAATGCCACCCAAAGCCATGGTCATGAGACAACGCTTTCTATGTTGCAAGCACTGCTGTGGACTCACCTTCTGACCTGGTTTGCCCGACAAACCTACATTTCCCTGCGGAAATACAGACCGTTAGACACATGGCAAGAACGATACAGGTAGAATAGTTGCAGGTGAGGGTCCTCTGTTGTATCTAAAGGGTGTAAACATCATACTTAAGGCTGCAAAGCTGCTCTTTGATTGCAGGTTTTAGCAGCTGAAACAGTCTAGTAAAATGCAGAGAAGGGGGAAACAGATGGCGTCCTAAGAGGGGCTGCTGGAAGCACCCACTGTCTAGATGCATCTAACTTCCCCACTTTGAAACCATTAATGCTTCGATGACAAGCTTTGATAAAGGGGTGGGGACCTCAAAGATGTTATGTTTTGCAAATTTTTGCTGCTTTAAAATGGAAGGGACTATTAATATCCCCACAGAAGGGAATACCAAGGCATTAACCTAACCCTTACTAGATATCAGTGACTTCGTGCTGGAGCCACCAGAAGCTTGCACCTTCTTAAGATACAAAAATCAGGAAGATAAAGGTCAAGTTCACCTTCAGGACACAAAGCCATTGGAAATGGGACTTCCTTGGCTTTGCTCTTGAATTACCAGTTGAGCATAGGCCATCTATGCTTTCTTCCAGACTCACATGTGATCCTCTCTCTCCATTTCAGCAGAAAGCACTGTCTTCCACGGTCAGGTGCAAATGGCCCCATCACAAAAGACCACCATGGGATCACCAACCACAGCATGACAGCCTGGCACCTTGTTGCCATCCCAGTCTCAATTTCTTGATGACAGGGTGGAGGCCAGCAAATTCACGTGCATGGAGGTGACAGAGATTTTGTCTTTGAATCTTCTGATTTGCCTTCTTAGCCCTCCCCTTCCCAAAGCCAGTGTGTTGCCCCACTCACCCTGTCGCCTGGGTCTCCCTTTAGCCCAGGTTGACCAGGAATGCCGAAACCTGGGCTTCCCTGCAAAAATCAATGATGATGCATGTCTCAATGTAATGCTGGGAGAGTTCTTCCTCTCTGCACCTCTACGTACGACAGAGACACAGCCAGGACTAAACCCTGTGCTGGTACCACCTCTCAGTTTTTCCTTATGGCCACCACATTGCTCCTCTCCTCTCCTTGCCACCTGTGAAAGGTGCTGTTGTGGAGAGCCAACTTTCACTGAAGTGCTATTTGGGGAACCCAGCAAGTGCCTCAGTTCCCCCATCCCAATCTTCCAGATCTTGGCTGCAATTCTTCCACTGCCACGCAAAAGCTGTGGTGGCACAACCTTGCCATTCTTGGGAACATGTTGTGTGCCATGCTCAATGTTGGCAGTCTCCACTCCACCACCACTTTGTAGCCTCCTCAAGGGCCACCTGCTTCCTCTCCTCACTATAACTACTGGTAGTTAGTTGCCAATGCTGCTTTTGGTGCTAAGCACGACACAGAGGGAGATGCAGCGTCTTCCCAGAGCAGCTTCCGAGCTTAGGACATAAATGTCCATATCTGAAGCTAGCAGGAAAGGACAGAGCAGATCCCAGGCATTTTCATCAACCATGGGCAGCTGGGTGAGCTGAGCCTTGGTAACTGCATCTCTCTCTGACTTCCTTTCAAGGAGCTTTTGACGTCTCCTTATGACAAGACCCCCCTCAGCTTTCAGCACGTGGGTGTTCCTTGCCAGAGTGCCTTGGGAAGGAATTCCATCTGCTTCAGAGTTTCCTTTGTGGACACAAACAAAATAAACCCTTCTACCCATAAAGGATGTGCTGAGAAAAGCAAGTGCATTACCTTCTCTCCTTTGTCTCCTTGTATTCCTTTGTCTCCTGGTGGTCCCAGGGCCCCTGTGGGTCCAATATCTCCCTGTTAATAAAAGACACAGGTTGGTGTCAGGCCACTACCTAAAAATGCAGCCAGCCCAAAAGAAGAGAGACATTTTTGCTAACCAGTGTTAAGCAATCTGGATAATAAGACAAATGAAGGGAAGTGGCTCCACCATCCAAGCCCATTAAAAAGGACAATCCTCATTTTTCTTTAAGGGCTGAGGGAGGTATGAAGCATTGTAGGGTATTTCATGAATGTCAGCCATCAAAAAGCCAAGAGGATTTAGTCCTACAGGAAATACTTCTTATATGGATAAGGGAGATCTTTTATTTATTTGCAGGTTGGCAATGACCCATCAAGAATAAAAAAAAAAAGTATGATATTCTGGGCCACGTTCCACCACGAGGCCACTGCAAAAGTGAGGTGTGTCTGCTGGGCTACACAGCAGATGTACAACATGGACAGCACAGTCAGGGAACAGCTCTGTCTCAAACACCTCCTTGGTTTGAGAAATTCAATTTCCTCCAGTCATGGGAAGTGCAAATGCTGGGTCAGAGGCCTGAAGACATGGGGGAATCTCCATCCATGGAGACACTCAGCACACAAGGTTCTGAAGAACCTGATATAGCCTTGAAGTTGGCTCTGTTTTGAGCTGGAGGTGGGACTAGAGACCTCCAGAAGTCCCAGCCTCAGTTGTACTTTGATTTTATGTCAATGACTCCCTTGGCTGGAAAGTAGCTTCTGTGGGTGGGCTGGATCTGCACTTCAGTGATCTCTCCCTTCTAAAACTAGCACATGGTAATCCCAAATTACCCCACAGACTAGGGCTAGAAAGAGAATGACAGGTACAAAATGTTAATAAAAGCAAAAGAAATATCAGCAGGGCAAGACTGTTGCTACTTTTCTAACCTCTCCTCTCCAGTCAATCACAAGGGAGGTATGATTAAGATGATGAAACATGGTACAGCCTTCACTTTTTCAGGCGGAGATCTCATCTAAGTTTCAAGCAGAGCTAATTAATGGACTTACCCTGACACCTTTCTTGCCTGGAGGTCCCAAAACCTGAGGATAAAAAGAAATCACAGAAACACTCTCTTATTTGGGAAAAAGTATCTCCCTTTCAAAGTACAGTCTATTCACGTTACCTTTTCCAAAGCAAGAGAATCTCAGCCTTGCTATGGGACAGGAAAACCACGACCTGCACTGATTGCTAGAAAGGTCTACAAGCCAAATCCCAAACCCAGTGAAGCTTGTGAGGAATCCCACCAACTTAGGTAGGTTTTGGCTCCAGGGATGGGACTGAATGATCACTCACATGCAAGGTGTTATTGGCAGGTAGCTGCTGTAGCCTTTGCTAACAGATACCAAGGACCGACCTTCAGACAGCAATGTCCCTGCTCATTCAACCTTCCTCCAGGACACATCAGTCTGTCCTGGTGGTGGGTCTCAGTCCTTAAGGCAACCTTCAGCTGCTCCCACAGCTCTTGCAGCAATGCAACAGGGCCTGCAGAGGTGGCCACCAACAAGGTTTCTCCTTAAAGCTGCCCTAGCACTTGGAGGGACATGAAGAGCAGTGCCACTTCAGGGCTGAAGCACTGGGCTTCAGTTGTTGGGAAGCTTTATCCTTATGTTTCCTGCACAGCAGTGAAGCATCTTTGACAAGACAGTGGGCAACTGTGGTGCAGGGCTGGGAATACAAGTGGAACAAGAGAGCAGATGACATAGTTGGCTGGAGGGTCAGGCAAAAGCTCTGTTAGTTCTTCCTGCAGTTCAGTGGGACACATCTCTCCTGGTCCTTGGTCTACTGGCACCACTACTGGCGATGGTGCATAGCTATAGCACAAGAAGGGTTGTAAATCCACTCATAGTTACCCCCATAGCTGGAGCACCTGGAAATCCTGGGTTTCCCTGCAAGGCACAAGGACATAAAATGAAAAATCTGGGGCCATGAAAAATTTCTGCTCACTGCTTTCCCCCTCCATTCCTTAAAACAGCTCAAAACTCCTCAAAACAGAGAGGAGACACAGAGCTCAAGAACATCTCTGCTGGCCTCATCTCTGAGTAAGCCCGTCATAAACACACCCAGCTGCACCTGCAAGAGCTGCACACATGGAACAGGCTGGGGAAAGTCAGGATACCTTTACCTGAGCTAGTCAAACCTGTTACTCTCTTACGGTTTGACTTACCTGGTCTCCCTTCTGCCCTGGAGGTCCTGAGAGTCCCTGTAAGAAAGACATCAAAAGAGGATTTCCACTGGACTGAAAACAGATTCAGCCCTTTTGGTCCCCGCTATAGTGAGAAGATCCCAGCCAGAAGGAGGGAGGGAAGAAGCCTTCCAGCCCAATTTTTTACTAACTACAAGACATCTCTGCCAGGCAGCTACCAGGGTCTTGGGCAAGAGATGGAAATCCCCATGCCTATCTCTAGGACGCCTGGTTGCCACCTACTGGGAGACCAACTGCACAGCAGCAAGCTCGCATTCCAGATAAAGCTCTCAAAGCCTGTCCTTTGGAAGCAAGAAAAGGTACGGAGATGGCCATGAGATGCATGGGAGCTACCAGACCAGGTCAGTGCTTTGTCTAAGCCAGTCCCAGGACTCTGCTCTGAGCTGGAAGCTGCAAGTACTCGTACCTTCTGTGCTTGCAGGGCCTCGGTCCTACAAAGTGCACTGGCACGAGGAGGACTGACAGCCTATTTCCATGTTTCACTGCTGTAGCTGCTCTTAGGAAAAAGTGCTGCCATCTCTTTTGATCTTTGAGGCTATAATCAAATGCACGTGCAGAACGAGTGCAGCTGGGGGAGCTGTAAAAACAGCAAACCTGAAATACAGCTCAATAAAAGCAACCTGTGAATACTCAGCACAGGCTGGCAAGGAGTATTCAAGGTAGCTACGTGGACCTGTTGTATCTGGCCAGAATGGGAGAAGCCTTTGGGAAGGGCATTAAATTCCCTCCCTCTGGATCGCCAACCAGATACCTCAATTAGTCTGTCCTGAACCCAAAAACAGAGCCAGCACTTCTTCCCCTCCTGCTTTGAGTGCTGGCCAGTCTCACCTTTTCCCCTTTCACACCACCTTGCCCTTTGTTACCCTGGAAAAGAGAAGATGCTTTAGTTAAGACAAGGCTCCGCTGGCACAGCAGGATGAGCCTGAAGGCTCACACACCGCAGAAGAGCATGCTGAGCATGTTCCCTCCTCTGGAGATTGTGAAAGCCCAGAGGAAAACAAATTAAAAATAAAAATAAAAAAATGAAGCTTTTTACTTATATATCATATCTAGTATATAGCATGTTACATATATATATTCCATGTGTTTATGTATTGTATATTATATAGATATATACATATTAATTACCTGTCAAGTATCTATAACGTACTAAGACATCTTGTAAAATCAAACATATTACTATACATACTTTATGCCTAATATTAAATTACATACATATTATAATAGTATCATTATATCATAGTCATCTACTATATAATATACATATATTACTATATGTATACATGGATTGTCCTGAGCTTGATTAGACTATTTCCTCCCAGAAGCCTGAGAGCTGAAGATGAGACAGTCTCTTGGAAAAGTTGAATTTACAACATAGATAATGTGCAGGTTTGGGGCTGTGGGGTAGATCCAGGATTAGCCCAGAGGCTGAGCATAACCAGGAGGAGCAAGGTGAAATACTGGTCCAAGGCCCAGTTACTTGGGTTGTATATTTACATATTGGTTTTAAATCTTAATCTTAAAGACTTCGTTCTAATTTGATTAATTTGGAGGCACACCCTTGGCCCAATCAATTCTTCTTCCCCAGGTGGTCCTGGTTCAACTTAAATGAAAGTGAGCACCTGCGACTGCCTCATCTTCCCTGGGTTCCTGGCAGAGTTGCCAGATTTGGGCTGGAGCTACATTTGTCCAGTCCCTTTCCTCTGGCAGCACCAGGGCCCCAAAAACATTCCTCCACAAACCCCACCAACCCCAGGCTCTTAAGAAAGGCGAGAGAATTGTCAAGTCAAGGTTTCCTTTTCCCCCAACCATTAGAAAAAGATGGACACTTCCAGAAGAAAACTCTGATTTCAGTATGGGCTACATCACCTCTCACAGGGGTGGTCTTTCTCCACTGGAAACGTGGGAATGAATCTGGACCTGGATGGTTCAGAGGAAGGTGTCCAAAATGCAGATGTGAGACAATCTGCTCCTTACATCTCCCTCCCAAAACACATTTAATGTGGACTACTACAGTCCTGCAGAGTCTCACTGGCCCCCCAAATGCCATTTATTATTTTATTAAAGTATCACATCTTGCTACCAATTCCAGGTCTCTGCAGCACACTGCAGCAATGACTTCCACAGGTCAGTGACTGCTGA
Organism: Tringa tobata; assembly: GCA_033628505.1. Taxonomy (NCBI): domain Eukaryota; kingdom Metazoa; phylum Chordata; class Aves; order Charadriiformes; family Scolopacidae; genus Tringa; species Tringa tobata. The sequence goes on along the minus strand of JAHREE010000302.1, from coordinate 1,975,768 downwards.
TGTGTAAAATTGTTCCCTTTCATTGCTTTTGAGTAAGGGGTCATCATTCCTGCAGCCTAAGATGATGGCTAGAGCTAGATGTTTTCCTTGGTACCTGAGTACCAGGCACAGAGACTCAGGTTCAACCTTCCAGTACCCACCTTTGGTCCTGGTGCTCCTGGAGGTCCCATCACACCCTGAAAAAAGCAGAAAAACACCCCCACAGTGAAAGCTCAAACTTTAAAATCCAATGTCTTCCCTTCTCTCATCCATTTGTAACTACAGGATGGAAAACCTAGATAAGAGATATTGGAGGAGACTCTGGAGAAACTGGACCCTCCCAGGGGACTTTAGCTGCAACTCTCACCCCAAAATTGCCAAACCACCTGCTTTCCTTCCTCCCTCTTCAAGCCAGCAGTGCCAGGAACACCGGTTCCTGCCATCCCCTGCAAGGTAAGCACAGCATTGGCCTTGGGAAGGTGAGGGCAGAGCATGAGATGTCCTACCCAGATATCTGCTTCAGAGCTCTACCCTTAGCCACCCTGCAAAGTCGGAGGGGAGAAATTTGCTCTGTAAATAGTTGGCTAAGACATATGCCCAGCCAGTAACCTTCAGGCAAGGGGCAAAAAATGAGGTGGAGGAGAGAAATAAAAAACAAGGGTCTGTAGGTGTTTCCAGCGACCGTTTCTGTAGATGTCTCCGGTGACCACTTGAAGCAGGGTGGGGGATTCAGTGAAAGGACCATGCAGGGCTTGGGCCACGTTTGGGAGAAAAAACTGTTCTTGATAGCAGGAACTACAGAGGAGATCTTCCACTGGGTGGAAACAAGAGGACTGAGAGGAAAATGGACTTGGATGGAGATGGAGCATCTATTCTACCACGCACAAACTCAAACCCATGCAAACAGGGAGTGAAGGGGAATGGTGGGACACCCCAACGTGCCTCCCCACATGTCTACCCTGCTATTACTTTGTCTCAGCTATTCTAAGCTCCCCCTTGGGGATGGATCCTGCAAGCATCTGAATAATGACCTTTTCTCCCCTTGGTCCAGGCAGTCCAGGAACACCATCTAGCCCTACTGGGCCTGGCAAGCCAGGTTTCCCCTGAAAAGGAAGACACATTATCAGATCTTTTTCTTCCAAACTTTTCATTGCCAATCATACTAAAGAAAAGGTTGATTTTTAAGGGTGCAGAAACACAAATAGAGAAATAGATATACTGATGTGCATATCTGAAAAGTTCCTTTACAATGGAGGATTTATAGAGATGACTATGTATTCCCAAATTTCCTTTCCCCCCCTACAAATAAGCTACGGATCACTGGTTTTAGTCAGGAAGGCAAAATAAAGATGTGTTTTCTTGTTGGAGCCTGGGTATGCATGGTGATCTGGCAGCAGCTGTCTTCTGCAGTTGCTCTTCATGGCTGTGTAAGAGGGTGACCACAGAAATGCTGCTGGTGTAGAAATGGTGAAGACTGACACATGGAAATGGCTGGTCTACAGGATATAGCTCTACAGTATGACAAAGGTAACAAAAAAGGGACCCATTTATGATGACGGACAGCAGGAGGTATCTTGGGAAAGGTGCAAGAACAGGACATGCATAGAGTCCTTCAGTAATCTTTCAGGTTTGAGCCATTTGTAATGCAGGGACTTCCCAAACTAATCATGGTTTCTTTTATTCCTAGTAGTCCTCCATAGACATTTTTCTTTCTCTTATCTCCCCTTGAAGTTGAACTTCCTACACTCCAAACATCCTTGTAGGACTTCTGTGAAGAACCACCACCTTTTCTTTGTTTTGAACCTGCTGCCAGCTTGGTCCATTTGCTATCCCATTCTTTTGACCCACCTTCTTGCCCTCCTCTGGACCTGCCCCAGTTCTCCTCTCTTCTGCTGAGACCAGAGCTGGGGGATGCAAGAAGAAGGAGGGTTGCACTCAGCTGCTCCATGGGTGAAAGAGACAGTGGGGCCTCAAGTGTGACTCATTGTTGCTTTGGAGTGACCTTCATCAGGTGACATTTGTTATCATTTGCCAACGTGATTGACTATGCCAGAGGGTTTATCATCATGGTTGAGCACTGTGATGGGTGCACTTGTCACAGCTTTGCTCCATGCCATGAGGAAGACCATGCCCTTGCTTTTGGAAAAAGGAATGGCTGTTACCCCATGTCTTTGCTGGGTTTCTAACATTTCCCTTTTGGCATTTCCTGAGTGACAGGTCAACAGGATGAAGCTGACAAAGCGAGAAACACTTAATTGGCCCTGCTTAATCTGCCAGCCCTCAGCAGCAGTGAAGCACCCCAAAGGGAGATGAGATAGCTGATGAGAGCTGGCAGAAGACATTGTCCCTCTATGCCCACCCCGCATGGCAGTGGGCACCTTGAGGTCAATGGTCCCTTCCCACCATAGCCAGCAGCTCTTCCTTAGCCACTGGCCATCGATGGACTACTCACCGGCTCTCCCATTCCTCCTCTGTCACCCTTGAGGCCATTCCTCCCACGGGGGCCCTGCAAGAAGGACAGGACAGTCTTACTGAGTGTCCCAGCAGCCCTTTTGGGTCCTGATGGACACATGGTTAGTATGGAAACCAGAGCCTATGGGGCAGCTTAGAAATACTTAAAAAAAAAAAAAAAAAAAAAAAAAAAAAAAAAAAAAAGAGGCTTCTCCTCACATGCAGGAGTGAAAGCCAATCTCAGGTACTTACCCTGGTACCTGAATCCCCACGTTCACCCTGAAACATAAAGGACAAGGAGCATTACCGTGGGGTGGTAACTCAGGGAGGGGGTCCAGTCCTCTCTAAACATAGTCCCGGCAAAAAGCTCCTGCAGGCTGACAACCCCAGAGACCAAAACTCCCACCCCAAAGGGAAAACAGAGCTCTAGTAGAGGTTTCTCCTATCCTGTGTGCTCCAGACACTTCAACCTGCAAAATCTGATGACAACTCCCCCTTAGGGTAGAAGAAGGGAGTTTAGATCTTGGTCTCTGCTGAGACTTTCTGATGGTGCAAGGGGACATTTGGTGACAACCATCAGTCAGCTTTAGCACAAGTGATCCTGGCTGTTTCACTCCAGCCACTGAACAACCCTCCTAAGGACCTGGAGCTGAAAAAGTCTTAGAGTGGCCACTGAATCTGGTACCATGTCAAGAAGGCTGACGGTATCCTTTTCAAGCTCCATCATCTATTCCCACTGCGTTGAACAGCAGGGCCCCAATGACAGGAACATTTTGCAGAGTTCTTTCTTTTTTTTTTGCCTCAATGGGAAAATCCCATGATGGAGAGAAGAAATGAATGTTCCCAGGGCTCTTGAACGAACAGAGTATGCAGAGGACCCTGGACTATGCTGAGTCTCCTCTCTCTCTAGTACAACATCACAGAACCATGCTCACCTTGACAGAGATCCCTGGTGGCCCCTGTGGCCCTGGTAAACCTGGTGGACCTGCCATCCCAGGAACCCCCGGCTGTCCTTTCTGTCCCTGCAACAACAAAAACCAGGAAAGGGAAGGACATGGGCTCTCTTCCAGCTCCCTTCTCTTCTCTGCCAGCTCTTGAGAGGTTGAAGGGTCCACCAATCCCGGGTATGATACTCACAGGGGGGCCAGGCTGCCCATTTCGGCCAGGAATCACCTCTACTCCTCCCAGGACATAGCCTGGTTCACCCTGCACACAAGGAGAAGATGATATGTGCTTAGCTGCAGTAGGAGGTCCAGGTGAAATCAGGCAGTTTCATAATTTAGGGACAATTTCATGATTGGCATAAGTGACTTTAAAACCAAACAGGCCGTCCGTACACTGCAAACCCAAACTATCTCCTTGCAGCAAGTCTTTTGCAGAGGCACCAGAAACCCCATGGCCATGACATGAGCTCTTCTTACTGGAACAACAGAAAATTAACCCCAGGGAAAAAAAAAAAGGAGGTTGGCTTTCAGCAGGATCCACTCCCTGATCTGTAGCTGTACAGACGGCTCGGGTGGATCCAAGGAAGGAGGAGGAATGTGTACTGGGGGTTGGAGGAAGGACAGGACAAATACTCCTGGGATCTGCCCAGAACTGATCCTGAAGCCTCACCTTTTTGTGTCCTAAATGTATGCAAACAGGGTTGTTCATTGCAGAGACTCAGACATGCAGAATGATCCAACCAAGCAATACCTCCTTCTGCAAGTCACCAACTGGAACGTGCCAAGGGCCTGGGCCAAGGACTGAGCACTTTTCTCCATAAAGACATTAGATTCCTCCTAGCAAAGCTGAAGGACAACTCCCCAGGCTGAAGACTAGCAGTGTAGGGCCAGGTACATATAGCTCAGAAGTTCATATTCATCACGGGTCACTGTATAAATGCTTAGAAATTAGAGATCAGAGCAATAGAATAGCTTTTGCCCAACGAAACCCAGGAATGAAACTCACTCTCTCTCCTTTTGGCCCCGCTGGTCCAGGATAGCCAGGAGAGCCCTGGAATTAAAAATAGATCCTGCAGCATTAAACAGCAAAGCACTGGCAAGACCATCACTGTGTGATGTTCAAGACACAGACCTGTCTCTGATAAAATTTCATTCGCTTTTAAAGTGATCATGAAAATAGGTTCCCAGAAGTGGATTTGGGCCCAAACATTGATGAGAAATACGTATGTGTCACCCATGGGTGTGTTATCTGTCCCTCTCTAGTGATGGGTGCATGTAGGATGGACACTTGATGTAGTGACAGTGTAGTCCATTCAAGCACCGTGGGAAGCTGTGAGGAATGAGGGGTTGCTGCTCATTTAATCCACCAGGAGAAGGTAAATTAGGCAGAAGGGGCATTCAGTGGCTACAGTGGTTTGTGTCGGAGACCCTTGTGACCTGTGGAAACCATGGCTCACAAATGTCACAACTCTTGTTATAGGTCCTACCCCTTCACAGATGCCCAATCAGGTACCCACAGCATGGCGCTGGTAGACATGATGCAGGATTTATGGGAGACCTGTACCCTTCTGAAGCATCATCTGGAGGATGGGTAGGATAACAGGACATCTCAAATCGCATGAGAGGACTCTTTAAGCAACTGAATGGAGCCTAAAAGATGGAGTTAAGTTCAAGAAGGTACCACTGAGATGTTGTCTCTGCACAAGCTGGCTGTTTACACCTCACTGCAGCCAGTGGAGGTCAGGGGCTCAGTTTAATTACACATGCACTGGTGTCTTGTGCCATTTGTGATACTCTCTGATACCTGCCTGGCCTCCAGCTCTCACTTCAGAAACGTCCATCAGGTCCCATATTTTATCAGCCCTGCATGGTTGCCTTAGAAGTCCTAGGGCATCTCAAATGACCTGGGCACCTTGGTATCAGCCCCTTGTCGCTTTAGCCCTCAGAACCAAGGGTGATTTAGCTGGTCAAACACAGTTGTCTACTAATAAAGCCCTGGCAAAAGCAGAGGAGGAGGGACACTCATGACTGCTGATCTAGTGTGCAAAGTTGTGCCATCACCAATGACATCAACAGCATGGAGCAATTGGTATAGCAAAACCATGGGCACATGAGGTTTGGCTGGTCTCACTAGATGCATGTTTTCCAAGCAATGCTATGGACTCCTGCATGAACAATTTGTGTATGGGAAGGCTGTGAGCAAACAATGCTGCTGGTGAGAGATAAGCAGAGTTCATAGTCCTTGGCCATTTTCTTGACAGCTCTGGTTCATTGAAGGTTACTTGGTGAGAAACGTGCCGATGTTGCATTGCGTTATTTGCCAGATCTCTGAACAGAAGGAAACCTACTCAGAGCTATTTGGTGACAGCAATAACCCCTCATAAAGGGGTTATTTTCCCTCCTAAATTTTCCTCATAAAGGAAAAACGGGTCACTTGGTTCTCCCTGGTGTCCCACTCAGCACAACTGGCCTTTGAAAGGCTTGAAAAGCAAAGCTTAAGAGTCCCGCTGAGTTGATGATCTTTGCTGCATTCAAAATACTCACAGTATCACCTTGGATGCCAGGGACACCCTGCAAAAAAGGAGAGATATTTGAGAGCCACGTTCACTTTTCTCTTAAATGGCACTTTGACAAGGTTTGTTAAAAAAAAAAAAATAAATATTTACCATGAGTCCAGGGGGACCAGGAGGACCTGTCCGTCCCGGTCTGCCCGGCAGCCCGGGAATTCCATCCTTCCCAGGTAGACCCTAAACATATGGAAAGTAGGAGCAGGCAGGTTATGGCTCCAGACCTGCAAACCCCAACAGCTTCATGCAGCACTAACCTTCTGTACCACTTGAGGGAATCCCCAATTGCCAGTACACACACACACACTAGTTCCTTTTTGCCTGATTTCCAAAGCCAGCATGGAGCAGGATGTATCAAAACAAGAACATAAAGGATCTGAAGATGATTGTTTTCTAGATCTCTTCCTTCATTCTACTCATTTCGTTGCATATTAATTACCCGAGTGGATGGTTCATGCTGGTGGACTCACCCTCTCTCCTTTCTCTCCCTTTGTAGTAGAGCTGTATGGGTCATAGCCTCCATGATGAGCTGGTGAACTCCTGAAGCTCTTGAAAGGAAAAGGAAAATAGAACAAATGATAATGAAATTATTATGTGAAAAAGGATGGCAAATAAACCCAAACCAGAGTGACCATGAAATGCAGACTAGCACACCCCTTGACTTGTGCAACAGAAGAAAGAAGCAAGGTTGACCACCCAGAAGACCTGTTCATATCCTCAGACTATTTAAAGTCCCTTGGAGGTCATGCATTATTTATTGTGTCTCCAGCTTTTGTCTTGAAATTGGGAGAACAGGATGGAGAACACAGAGTTCTGTGAGACAAAATGCAGTCAGGGAGTGTATCCATAACTCAGGAAGTCTTGGCTGATGTTACACCTACAGTTCAGGTATCTTCTTTTTGGCTCAGAGAGACTCTAAATATTCTTGGTTACGTATCTGCAAGGCTTCAGGGTACTGTTAGTGCAATTCTCCTCCCCTGTGGGAAAAACTATGGAAAGGAGTTTGGCAGAGATGAAATAAAGACCCTAATTCAGCTATCCATGGACAACATTCATCTCACCTAATTTTAGACTGCCATAGCACAAACATCACTGTCTGAGCTATTCTGTCGAGTGTGGACACCTACCTATGAGCTGAAGCACGACCAGATTTTGCTGACCACAGTGACCATCTGTCCACCAACTACTATGGAGACTGTAATTTTCCCCAGTGAAGCTAAGATAGACTGTTCAGAGCTGGGCGTCAAGAGGTCACCGCACTTTAATATCACCAACCTTTTCATTAAAACAGCCATAAAATATCACCGTTGGAGATACTCTGCAGGTGAGCTCATAATGGTACCAATGACCCATCCCCCAGAGCTAGAAAAGGGCAATGAATTTATAATACATTCAAGTCCTCTGTCCCTGAAGTCGCCTTATGCAATGAAACTTTCAAAGCTCTTTTCTGGCTTCCCCAGTTCCACTCCCTTGAGTTCCAAGATTTTTTTCCTTATCTCTAGGGCTGGACAGTAAGTGAGGTCACGATTGGACCCCGTGTCCTCAACCTGTTCTGACTTCGCTTTAAAACTTTGTTTAGGGAAGAAGATTGCCCTTGTGTATGACTTGCACAAAGAAAGCTGGTTCATATTCACAGGGCTGTGAAGCAAGCTCACCTCCCCAGATAGTAGCTGAGGCCCTGAAGGCTGGGGGTCAGAACAGATGACCTCTATCAGCTCTCGGAGGATCTGGGGGAAGTCGTCAAATGTGCTGACGTAGAAAACATTCTGGAGGTTCTGCTGCAGCAAGATGCTGTTGAGCTCAACGGGGTCAGCTCCTGAGACACCCACAGCAATGATGCGGATCCCTGAAACACATCACTCACTCAACAGAAGCAAAATTGTTTGAGATCAAAGTTTCCAAACCCCTTGTGTCAGTCACAACCTTCCTGTTAATAACCTCTGCCAGGATTAGGCACTCCAGTAGCCACGCAAGAACTCACCTGGAACAGCGCGTGTGAGTTATAGCAAACCAAGACACTGAAAGTAGGAACAGAAAGAAGAAAGGATAAAGGAGTGAAGAAAGCCAGCAGTTCACTCAAAGTGCACACATCACATAACGTACCGCCCTCAACCTCCTGGAAATTCATGGAGAACCAAGGCCTCAGGGAAATGCAAAAGGGCAACTCTTACCCAAATCATGGACTGCTCTGGCTGGTAGCAACACATCATCCTGGGATCGCCCATCGGTCACCAGCACCAGCACATGAGGGAAATCTGGCCTCATCCCTCTGGAGGACTGAAATAACTCCTTTAGCATGTAGGTTATGCCACGACCTGGGCAAACATAGAGAGGGGCGGTGTAAATCTGCCTGTTGCATCTGCAGGTGGGAACTGTGGGTTCCCTTCCACAGATGGAGAAAAAAGGGCATTCAGTGCCCATAAATGGACCATAGCCCCTAACATGGGGCAATGTCTTTTGAGGGAAGACAGCAGTAAAACAGGTCGGCTGAAATGGTTCAGGCTGAATTTAGCAGGTAGTTTTGGAAAGCTAAAAATAATACATTCGGGAGATCTGAAGCGCTTTCCTTGCATTTTAGTTAAAAAACCCCACAGAATTCCCATTTCCAAATTTCTTTAGAAAGAGCAGGAAAGTTTTACAAAGAACTGTCCCCAAAACTGAAATGGTTAAGAAGGCCTAAATCAGTACGGAAAGACTCCTATGATGGGTAAATGCATCTATTGATACAACTTCCATAAAAAGGATTGGAGGCAAGGTTGCCTAGAAGTTTGCAGTCTGACCAGTTTCACACCTGCTTTCCCTAACCAGTCCCATCAAAATCCTTATATTTTGATCAGCCCCGTTTTTCTGTGTTCCTGCCCATTACGACTGAGCCAAGATGAGGTATATAAGCCTTCAATTAACAAACATGGATGCCTCAAGGTTTCCCTTTACATTGACTGACTGGAAGACATTAATTGGGCCATTTAAGAAGGATAAAGTTAAAAATAATTACCTCCAATTTAATATTACTGCTCGTGTACCTTCAGGGAACCAGGTGTACCCTACTGTCCTGCTGGGAATGAGTAGGTGGAAAGTTGTGTCTGTCTCTGAGTATTTAACTACATGAGACAAAAGTGTATGATTTTTGGAGGCACTTTGCTGATGAAGAGCTCTATTCTTTGTACAAGAGAGGTCAACAAAGGACATTTACATGATGACACACCATGAAAATAGGATGGGGCGCGTTGTTTTTTTGCTAGGGGTAACAAGGCAACAACTGTTGGAATTTGCTGATGAAAATGTGCATACAGTGGGCAATAAGGATGCTTCAGCATCAACTATCCTTACCTAATGTTTATGGGCTTTATCGCCAAGCCAGGTATAAAAACCTCCCTCGAGTGCAGGCAAGGTTATAAAACAACAAAGAGAAACCAAGTAGTAACACTAGAACGTGGATAAAGGCCATAAGGCTAAGCTGGAAAGAGTATCCCTGGAAATAAAACTAAATTCAATCCTCCATTCTCAAATTTTAGCCCGTAAGTTATGGGCCAAGAACTTTGGGTCATAACTTTCTAACCAGGCAAATGGGTTCAAAACACTCAGACAAATGCCATCCCTGGTCTCCAGCCTCTGTCTTGGTCCAAAAGGTCCACCCCATGTGTGCATCTCACCCATCCAGACCTGTTTTTGTGTTGCCCCCAGTGTAGCTCAGTCCCTTGACGGCTTTCAGGGCACTGTTGCGGTCCCGGTGCTGGTTGAAGTAGAAGGCTGCCCTAGGCTCCTCGCTGTACTGAGCAACAGCAACCTGCCAAAGAAAAAGGAGGTGAAAAAACATGGAGGGCTCAGGCACACAATAAATGTGCCATCAACTCAATAACCTGCCTTGAGTTAGACAATACAACTAGTTGTGGAAAGCAGTTGTGTTTCTTGCAGACTGAAAACTGGCACAAAAAATGGCCATCAAGTTGGCAGGTACATAGGGCATAATCCACATGCTTAAGCATGGGCAAGGTATGGAAGTGTTCAAGGCCAGGCTGGACGGGGCTCTGAGCAACCTGGTCTAGTGGGAGGTGTCCCTGCCCAGGGCAGGGAGTTGGAACTAGATGATGAGTGCAAAAGGAGGCCAGCTGCTCAGCTCATACTTTAGCCATCTAAACTGAAATTCCCTGGTTGCCCAGGGAAATTGTAGAGGCCCCTTCCCTGTAAATGTTCAAGGCCTGGTTGAAGGGGGCTTTGAGCAACCAGGTCTAGTGCAAGGTGCCCCTGCCCATGGCAGAGGGGTTGGAACTAAATGATCTTTGAGGTCCCTTCCAACTCTACCCATTCTATGATTCTATGAAATGTCTTTGTTTCCCCAGAATTATTTTTTACCCTAGGGTAAGTTCATCATGTGCCTACACCTTCAAGACTACCTGTAAGTAAAGAGTGCAAGAAGCTCCCCTGATCAACAGAACTACACTGCTTTAAGCTCTGCAGGTCTCTCTTTCAAAGGACTAGTTCAGATATTACATTAATTAAACACAAATGACTCCCCCCAAATTATCTTCTGAGTCTTCCAATTGGCTTTGCTGAGCTGTTGCTTAATGCTGTAGGCTTTATTTGCCCTTGAAGTGTTTCACAGCACAGCCTGGGAATCTGGTCCTCTGTTTGTCTGGAGGATCCAGATGCTGGCATCTGCTGCATCTCCCATCTGGTGGTACCCTCTCCTGGGTCTCTAACTATTAGCAGTCTGGATGTGGGTGGTCCACAAAAGGGTCCTAGAGGGGTACCTGCACCTGACACACCTCTGGGCTCCATAATCTAGACAGCATTTCAGTAGGTCTGGGATTTGCTTTATTCCTGATGACTTGTTCTTGGAAAAATAGCCAAGAAATGGAAATATACCCAAATGAGTAGGCTGAGATTTAGGAGACTTTTGTTCATGGCTTTGTTGGACACACACATATGCATCAGCCTTTTCTGAGCCACAACATGTGAGTGAGCAGGCTGCTGTCATCGGGGGGATGAGCAAAAGGTGAACACTTGGAAGGAAAAACACCTTTAGGAAGCAGAATAATAAAGTCTTGCCTGTGTCCCTTCAGGCCCAATCTTTGGGAAATAGGAGATGATCCGGAAGAGGAAATCCTTCACTTTGTTGAAATTGCTCTGGCCAATACTCGAGGACTCGTCCACCAGGAACCCAATGTCTGCTCTGAACTTGCCACAGACTGCAGAGGGAAGAGAGGATCTCTGTAAGCTGGGGGGTCCTAAACCACATTTCTTTATGTTCAGGGCAACATAAAAAACCCAAGCACAAATACCTCTAGGCATGCCAAGTGTTGGTGAGTGAGCAGGTGGCACCTTCAGCCCACAGGATAGTGCTGAGAACTTACTCCATTTTTATGGGGTTTGTGTCTTCCCCTTCCCTGACATTGGCCACTGTCATTACCCAGTGAATGAAGACTAGTTTTGGCTCCTGAGATCAGAGAAGACCATGGTCCCTGGTGCTTTTGACCTACTGCTACATCATCATCATCAAATCACACATGGATACACACTCACTTGGCCCAGGGAGAGTTGTCAGCAGTGTAGACACTGCAGTGGTCGACAGTAGGGTTGCTGGAGTTGGTGGCAGTGTTGTGGTGCTGGCCAGTAGAAGAGGAGTGGTCCCCACATGGCTAGGAGATATGGACAAGAATCTCATCGTATCCAATTTTGTAGAAGTCACTGGAGTGATGGGTGCAGGTGACTCTCTGTGAGGTCCCGCTGTAAGAGACAAACAGAAAAGGTGTTTTTCAAACCTCTTTTAGTTACGATGCCACTGTCTAGCAAAACGTCAGAAGGGTAGAGAAGCCAAGAACTTATTCTCAATAGCAGTTACCCAGGTAAAACCGCAACACAAGTCTGCAGCCTCCATACCTGTTTGCCCAAGGAGTGTTGTCTCTGGTCCCTCCGTATCTCCAAAGACTGGTCTTATAGAAAACACATACATTTCTTTGGTGCTCAGTCCTGTCACTCGATATGATCTAGAAGCTGCTGATACCAGTTCCTGGGAAAGATCAGAAGCTGTGGAAAAGGAAGAAATGCATTGACTGGAAGCCAGAGAAACTCAAAATGACTCCCATTTCTGTAGCATCCTGTGTTCTACTGACACCACCTTTGGAGGTTGGGTGTGAGTCCTGGGCTCTGGAGTGGAGACTCTTGGTAAGACATGTTTGCAAACCCCAATGGTCAGATCCTAAACCAGATGAAATCAGGTTGTTTGCATGTGACATGGAGTTCTTGAGTACATGACTAGGAAAAGAAAATGGGAATTTGTGCAACTGTTTACAGAGGGCATTTGGTCCAGGTGGTGGCCAAGACAGCTCTGTGGTCAACCTCTGCTTTGCTGTGGTCAGCATGTATCAAAACAGGATTTTTTTCTGTTAATGAATGGAAAGTTTGCTGAAAAGTAGAATCAAACCTGAAAAATTTGGTTGCATATAATGGATAGCTTTGATCTAAAATAAGGATAGGAATAATCTGAAAAAATAGTCATAATAACGTTCTGATGTTTTATGTGTGTCTTGTTTTGGGAATACCGAATGATGAGTTTTGACACTGTTCAAAGGGAAAGTTGCACCTTTTCATTCTGAAATAGCAAAAATAAAAAAAGAGGAAAAAAAAGAAAAAAAAAGAGCTTAGTTTCTACGGAAAGAAATTAAATCAGTGTAAACAATCTGTTTCATTTTCATTAGATGTTCTCATTTACCCCACAAAAAATTTTGGAACGGAGGTTTCACTTCTTTAAAAAAAAACAAACCAAAACATCCCTCTTGCAGTTTGACTCAAGATCTTCTACTCCCCTCTCCTTCTGTAGGCAAGTCAAAATAATAGTGGGTTTAGGTGTTGTGCTACATAGTCTGAAGGGATTTGCTGTAGGAACCAGAAGCTGACAGCTCTGCTAAAACACAGCTCTATGGTAGCCCATCACCCATCCTGCCTGCCCAGACCCTCAAACAGGCAAATTCAGCTACTTTTCCTTTGCAGTTCAGGCCATTGTGTAGCACTAAACCCCCCCCCCCTTTTTTTTTTCCCACATAATGGGTCTTTCACACAATGAGAAATAGTACATGGTTACCACATGTACTCTGGGACAGAAACAAGACTTTGATGGTGGACTGAGGCAGGAGGTACCTGGATCACACCCAGGGAGGGATGCACACACAAGAAGAAGTCTGCAACCTTTGGAGAAGGAAGATGGTCTTTGCTGGGGACAATTTCCTACAAAGAATGAAGCTGATGTTTTGCAAGGGACAAGAGGCTGTGAGGCTCAAGGTGCAAATGAAAATTAAATGAGCTACTACTGATTAGGTGGATAAGAAACCCATGACTGTGGTGCTCCAAGAACAGTCAAGAGAAGGTAGAAAGAAGAAAGAGGAGAACAATGTCCAGCTGAACTTCTCCAAGGTCCTTCTTGTTGCCTGAGCTCTGGGGGAAGCCCTGTTGACATACAAGGTGTTGGTTTTGTGTAACACTGGACAGAGGAGGCCTACAGCTGGGATGACCTCAAGTTGCGTAGAAGGGGACCCAACCCTGGGTGGCTGGAGTCAGCCAGCAGGGAGGAGGACACTAAATGAGCTTAAAAGGGGGGCAAGGAAAATGGGTAATGAATGAGTACTCATTTAGGAAAAAAAATCAAGTTGCAGAGAAGAAAATTAATCAAGGCACCAAGAGACAAAAAAAAAAAAAAGGCAAAATTCTTAATTGCCTTTATACACTAATTCTGGCAGCCTGGATAATTAAACAAGAGAAATTGGAATTACTCACCTATGAGCATAAATTTGACCTCATTGGTACTACGGAAAGGCGGTGGCAAGATTCATCTGATTGGAATGTTAAATCAATAGTTATAAACCTATTTCAGAAGGATCGATCGAGTGAGGGCACAGGGGGACTGTCAGACGTGGTATTATCCATTTCTGAGCCCCTGACAACTCTGAAACCAATGATTTTTGAATACTTGCAGATCGATATTTTAACAGCATAGCACAGGAGGGGAACAGTTGCATTAGATCACTTAAATCACCCTAGAGAACCCAATGTTCAGTTACCTAATCACTTATCCATAATATGTAGAGCGAAAAAAATGATGCTACCACAAGAGACTTCATCCTGAGTGACATATGCTGCTAGTCTTAATCTGCCAATACCAAAATGTCCTTGGAATTAAAAAAATTAAAGCTGACGGGCTGGTAACTCAAAAAGCACTGCAGGGAGTGCAGGGGAATTGTGTCAGATTCGTTTTCTCTATTGATTTGTGAAGATGAACTGATCCCTAACAAAAAGTTAGTGGCTGAAGCAACAACGGCAGGAGACTTGCTATATTCAAAGGAGTTTAGGCCCACTCCAGGAAAAAAATAATGTAGCTGGTGCTTTCAAAGGGCAAACCCTGTAAGGCCAAATCAATTGGAAAAAGAAATATACACTAGAAATTGTGAGCAATGAATGAGAAAGTTTTAAAAGATCTTTATAACAAAGCTTTTAAACAGAGAAGAATTAAGGCTGCACGGATGAGAAAAAAACCAACCTTTTTTTGGTTCACTGTGTCTATTCCTGATGGACAGGTGATAGTGACTCCAGAGGAAGAGACACTGATAACGTCAACCAGCAGGTTTTTTCCTAAGGAACTTTCACATCTCCTTGTTCTTCCCTTGAGAATTTTGCAGTGGCCAAATGGATCATCTCATCAGTCTCCTCAGTGGGCCAGCTGCCATTTCCCCCTGCTCTTTTTCATCCAAACGAAGAAGCTGAGATGAAGGGACATGATATATGGATGCCCCCAGGGTCAACTCTCCATTCTCCTGCTATAAAGGGTCCAGATGGGTTCAAAAGAAGGAACAGTGTTGATGCCATCAGTGATGGCATCGTTTACCCCAGGTGAAACTAGGCAGCACTTGGAGAAACAAGCCATGACACTTGAAGGAAACAGTAGACACTTAAGGCTGGTGGTGGAAAGAAATTTCCCCTTTAGAATCTGCCTCTTGCATCTTCTGCAGCATCAGCTGGCTCTAAGATCAGGTACTGAATGAGACAGACTGAAGGAGCATGCCCATGCTCCACCCTCAAATCCCTTTGGGTGATGGGGCAGCTCAGGACAGGAGGAGACCAAATTACAAACCACCCTTCCTTCTCCCACCAAAAAAAACCCCATTACCTGAGGACAAGCGCCACGTTAATAGGTACATGGATGCCCCAGGAACAGCTGTCCACGTCAGCAAAACGCTGGTCTCCGCAGCCTCCTGCACTGTGAACTCAGTCACTTTGGGTAAATCCACTGTTAGAGAAGAAAGAAACAAAGCTTAGGGTGGGCAGAAGCTACCACCGAGAGCTTGATTGAGCTGAGAGGATGCTGATGCATCCTTTGGGAAGCTCAAATCCTGAAATCAAAGGCAAAAAGTCCAAATAGAAATGATGAACACGAAACACAACTCTGCTATGCTTGTCCACAGCTCCAGCTGCTGGTGAATCTCTCAGATGACATCTACCCCAAAGTGCAAAGATGTGTGTGCCAGAAAACACACCTTAGC
>JAHREE010000302.1:1924703-1955628 GCA_033628505.1 Tringa tobata | reverse complement strand
TATGATTGGGGTTTTGGGGGAAGGGGGGGGGGGAGCTGCCATTTGCAGTTTGGTCACTGGAGGGTGCCATGTCCCCATCTTCTGCTCCACCAGCACCCTGAGCCCCATCCCCCTTCTCCCACCCCCCTCCAAGACCTTCTCTCCACATAAGCTGCTCGTTTGTGTTTATCCATTCTCTGTCTTGGAAGTCAGAGAAGAAAAATCAAACCCTTCCAGTGCCTGCGACGGCTGCATGGGGATGGGCAGAAGGTGTCTCCATCCCAACGCCACTGCATCCATAAGGCATGGCCCTGGGATGGGACAGAATGGGGGAGGAGGACCCCACAGGGCCCAGCGGTGAGGGTGGGCTGCCCCTTGGGATTTTTGCCACCCTTGGACTTGGGGTGAACCAGTATCAGGTGAAAGAGCTGCTTGGAAAGAGCAAAGCTGGAGCAGAGCTGATGTGCTGCTTTGTCTGAGGCTCTCCCACACTGTCCCCTCAAGACGAGGTGTCCCCACTTCAAAGACCTGGTGGGCTGAGGATGTGCACGCTCCATTTCTAGCTGGGGTATCGAGCAAGGACTGGGCAAACAGCTGAGTTTTGGGGTGTGCCATGTTTTTTTTTTTTTTTTTTCTGGAGAGCCATTCATTACAAAGCAATAAAAACAGTTTTATATCTTCCCTGTAAAGAATTTTCCTTTCTGATGACCTTCAGAACTGTTCTCCAGCTAACAGCCCCACCTCCCCTGGTGGGAGATGTCTCTTCATTTCATAACCAGGGGAAATGAGCCTGAGGAGAGTGTGCTATTTATTCGAAGGCTGTGATGGAGCCCAGGTGTCCTGACATCCCATCTTGTCTTTGAACCACAGAAACATCCACCTCCCAAGGCCAAAATATGCCATCAAACCTGAATTTCTAATGCCTGCTCCCCCACACCAGCAATGAAAATATGTT
Organism: Tringa tobata; assembly: GCA_033628505.1. Taxonomy (NCBI): domain Eukaryota; kingdom Metazoa; phylum Chordata; class Aves; order Charadriiformes; family Scolopacidae; genus Tringa; species Tringa tobata. The sequence continues at coordinate 1,954,694 of JAHREE010000302.1, read as the reverse complement.
TGGGTTCGGGGCAGGGGGGAGGCTCCAGCTGCAAATGCAGATTTGTCTTCAGACACCAAAATTCGTCTGAGAACAAGGAAGCATTATGGGATGGGAAGCTGGGGGATGAAGCCAGGTCTTGGTGCTGCAGATAGAAACGCAAGGAGCACAGGCACTTGCAATTCCAGTCTGTATTATGGTACCTGTCACCCCAAAAAAGGGGGTAACCCCAGATGCTCAGGGGCTATGGGGTGCACAGCTCTGCATGGAGTACTTCACCAGCTTCTCTCCAGCTATTAATCCTTCTCAGAGCTACCCAGGTCCAGTAAATATGGCATTAATCCCATGTTAACAAGGCTGGGTACCTTTTAACCTGCTTTATGTAGAGCCAGAGCAAGTATTTTTGCATCCATGGTGGAGTTCACCATCAACCAACCCATGGTATGGATCTCTGTTGCAAGCTGCTGATTTATCTCCACGTGCAGAAAACTCCAACATTCACAAAACTTGTTTTCCGATTCTATGTATGGACACAGAAGGTGTGAGTGCACCCAGTGCCTTGGGGACCTCACAGCTTCTCTTTCTCCACGTCCCTGCTCACTGACGCACGCACCCCATTCCTGAATCTCTACCTGCTGATGTCCAGGTGAGCCTGTACCCCGTTGCTCCCCGGACGGGGCTCCACCTTGCCTGGAGAGTGTTGGTGGTCTCATTCTGCAGCAAGATGCTTTTCACGGGCAGGAGCTTCACTGGAAGGAGGACAAGGGACAAACCTTTCAGAGCACCTACTTGCCAGTGGAAGACTTTGCTGGCTGCCCTCCCTGCCTTGCTCTCCCTCCAGCCTGCCTGCCACCAGGAGAGGGATTTACAAGGGTTCCTATCCTCCCTGACAGGCTCAAGGCATCTCATAAAACATATCTGTGACCATTGCTTTCCAGGACCAGCACCTCTACTGCACTACCTCGCTTGCTTTATGCAATGTGGGCACAAAACAGGAGGGCAGGAGAGGCTCTGGTACATCTCCCACCCTTCCTTCCAAGCAGCATGATGGTGTTCGAGGGTGTCCATGTCCATGCATGTGATGGGGGAAGAGCAGGGCTCAAGGCTGGAGTTAGGAAGGACCTGCTGAACCCTGCCCCTTTGATGCCCATGAAGCTGCATGTCCTGGTTTGAGTGACACAGGATTAATTACTCTTTCAGTAATTTTACTTGTCAGTGAGGTCTCTTCTAATGCTTGGGAAAACTACACTTTTAGGAGACTCTAGTGTCTGAATTTGTGAAAATATTTACTTTCTAGCCAGCTATGGTATGTGAGTTCCAAGGTCCCAGCGGTTTTGAGGTAGTCAGGTGCGGGGATGAGGAGAAGCAAGACCCAGGCACTTGACCCAAGTTGGCCAACAGAATAACTTCAGACCATGACCATCACATTCAATATAAATTTGAAAGTTTGCTGAGGAGTTCTCGCCCTCTCTCCCTTGATGGCTGCCATCCTGAGACATTCTTGCCCCAGTGCTGGACCCCTGAGCTCTTCCCTTCCTCCCAAAGCTGCAGCGCTTGCAGTGTCCCACATGGGCTGTCCCTGCTGGGAGTGCATGGCTTCCTGTGATGGAATGGGCTGGGGATAGTCCTTGTATATTTTATATTAGTACTGGGATCAATACTGGTTCTTTAGTACTATCAGTGTTAATTATCTAGTCTTATTCTACTAAATCTGTTCATATTTCAACCCTCGGGTTTCCTTGTTTTTTCCTGATTCCCCTTCCCGGGTGGGGAGGGCTCATCAGGTGATAGAATAATTGTCTAAACAACAATAAATTGCTGTGGGTTCCTCAAAGCATAACACTGCAGCACTCACCAATTGTGAGGTGCTTATCAACACCAAAGGGTGTGAACACAGCTCCTGGGGCAAAAAGGGACCAGTGATAGAGTCAAACCTCTTACATGTTCTTCCCACAGCAGCCACAGGTTGGCTCGGGCCCTGGGGGTACACAGCGTAGATGCTGATGCTGTATTCTCTGTCCTCCTGCAAGTTATCCAGCACGTGGGATGAGACATCGCCCCGCAGAACCTGCTCGTAGGTCATTCCTGGTCTGTTGGCTGCAAAATCAAGAAGAGTGATGGTGAAGCCTTCCAACTGCCTGCCTATGTCCCATGGTGATGTCTTCACAACACGGTGAAGAGCATGGATAGGAGCTGGTTCAAGTGCATGGTTGAAGATGTCTCAACCCATGTGATGTTGCTGAGAGTTATGTCTGTAGCTAAAGCTGTCCCAGCCCTCCAGATGTCACAGAGGTAAGTGTGAACCATACCAAAGGCTTGAACTCACCCCCACATCCACACCAAAGCGGGCATTTGAGTATGAAAAACCTCCATAGTAGGTCTGGATGTGACAGTGCAAATATGTACAAGGCATCCACAGCACCACCCCCATCTTGTTCTTCAAAAGAAAGTCCTTCAAAGGACTCTCCTCCTCTGTCCTGGGGAAACCAAACTGTTTGGAAGAGGCTAACCTGGCCTCCTTCCAGAGTAATGCTGTGAACTCTGTGGTGCTTTGTTCCTTGAACAAAACAGCACCTTTCCTGTCCTCGGGTCACTGCTCTTTTTAAAGCAAACTCCAAGAAAAATTGATAAAATCTGAACTTACCTCTGGGGACGTAGATCTTGTAGCCCTCCAGCTTGCCCAGTGGAGGTGTCCAAGCCACCTTCAAGCTAAAAAGTCCTTCTTCTATCACACGGAAATTAGTGACTGGAGGCACAGGTGCTATGGGGTACAAAAACAGTGCAGAAAATGATGTGACAGTGCTGTAATAACGTGCCATGCAAAGACCCTTGGAAAAATCTTTTGTTTTCAAGGACAAAGAGACATAAAAGTGAGCAGCACCAGTTCTCCCTATTCTCTCAGTGGAATCCTCAAAAGAAGCCACTGCTCCCTCTACCAAACCCTTGTCTGTTTGAAAAGTGAGCTGAAAAGCCCCAAGGCAGAGTGCTTATGGGCTTTCTCCTTGAACAGTGTTGGGAACTGTGAAATAACCACCCACAAGGCATTTCCTCCTGAGCAGAGAAAACTCCACAGTGGTTTCATGGAGACTGAGCAAGGACACATGAATCAAATGCTACTTGGGCCTATGGACACAGCTCTTACAAAGAGGAGCCCATTTTGATCCATCCAGCCATGGCAGATTTATGGCTTCTGCCTCTGGCTTCATGTTGGGAATAATAAAAGAAGAGATCAAATGTCTTTATTTCCACCTATTAAGACATTCCATCTTATTCCTGGAAAGTATATATGAATCAAACTCATTGAGGCACTTTATTTATTCATCCTGTTGGAGATCTTCCCTCAAGAAAACAAACGATTTAAGACATTGCAGGGGGTGGGGGAAGAAACAAAAGACAAGGAAGAAAGGAATAATTCTTTTAAAAAATCCTTGGGCAAAGCAAACTTGGCACTTCATGGAAAACAGGGAGGGAAGCAGAATTAGTGCACCACTGGAACTCTTGAAAGCCCTTAAAGCAGTGCAGAGACTTCTGGGACAAAACCTGTTCCATCCATCACATCTGACCCAGTGCCTTGCACTCCAGGGTTTGGCCAAGACTGAATTTGCTCCTTTGTTTCCAAAAACCTTGTCATTACAGCCAGCCCTAGGAGAGCAAAGGAATTTGGCAGGGCAGACTGCAATCCAGAAGAAGCCTAGATCATTTCCTGGGACCAGAGATCACTCCTAGGGGCACTTCCTTAAGGCCATGATCATACCACCTTGAATGAAAAGAAGTCCTAATAGCATGCATAGTGCCAAACCAAACCTTTTGGATCACCCACTTCTGAAACAAAGTGTTTAGAGTATACATCTCTCCATAGAACTCACAGAATCATAGAATCACAGAATGGTTTGGGTTGGAAGGGACTTTAAAGATCATCCAGTTCCATCCCCCCCGCCATGGGCAGGGACACCTCCCACCAGACCAGGTTGCTCAAAGCTCCATCCAGCCTGGCCTTGAGCACCTCCAGGGATGGGGCAGCCACAGCTTCTCTGGACAACCTGGGCCAGGATCTCACCACCCTCACAGCAAAAAAATTCTTTCTAATATCTCACCTAAATGTCCCCTCTTTCAGTGCCAAACCTTTCCCCCTCATCCTATGGCTCCCCTCCCTCATCAAAAGTCCCTCCCCAGCTTTCCTGGAGCCCCTTTAGGGACTGGAAGGGGCTCTAAGGTCTCCCCGGAGCCTTCTCTTCTCCAGGCTGAACCCCCCCAACTCTCTCAGCCTGTCTTCATAGGAGAGGTTCTCCAGCCCTCAGATGATCTTTGTGGCCTCCTGTGCAACACATGTCTATGTTTCTCAGCCCATAGTCTCCAAAAGCTTTCTCATCCTGGGTACATGAGTGTTACATTAACTGAATACCAGCCTGGAGTTCTTAAATCCTGCTGGATATTAAACAGGATGATGTGAGCTCTCCAGCAGGCTGCACCCTCTGCTTTCAAGTGGGTTAACCACGTGGATTACTCTGTACCCACGCACGACCCTGCGCCCCACATCATGGACATTCGCACAGATGTTCCTCCTCCCCATTCCTACCTCTCCATCCCTCACTCCTTACATGTATGGTTTTGGGTGGGGTTTTTTTCTGTGCTGACACAGACAAGGAACACACAGGGATGACTGCAGAAGACACACTCACTTGTTTTCCCCTTGACAACTGCTGACTCCCCAGTGGTATCTGCATAGATGGCCCTCACCGTGAAGACATACTTGGTGTTGGGTTTCAGATCAGTCACCAGCACGGTACTTTTGTCACCATCCACCACAATCTGTCACACAGGGGGACAAAGGACATTGTTACACCTCCACAACAGTAGAAGACCCCCATGTTTGCAACAGATTAGGAGGATGAGGTTTCATGTGTGATGTCTTTGACCTCCATGAGCAGAAGCCTCTTAAAGCACACTAACTCAGAACACTGTGATCCCCAAATGATATCTGTTTCCACACTGGACATACCATTGACACAGGACAGTGCCAAGGGTGGCAGAAAAAAACTCCAGAAAAAACCTCCATGAAAATAAGAGTGTGCATAAGGGTGAGGGTGGTCCCCAATCCCTTTAAAAAAATGGAGGAAAAGCAGTGGTCTTTGGCAAAGACAGTTTCTTTTAAGCTCATAGAGGGAGATTTCAACATAACCTGAGGGTAAAAGAAGTAGAGACAACTTCTGTGTTTTCACTATGTTCTTATGAAATTCTAAAGCAGCCAAGGATGATTATTCTCGTTAAATACAATCTTAATAATTAATACAATTAATAATCTTAACCTTAATAATTTATGCTTTCATAGCTTTGTTCTATTATTAGAAATCAAAGCTTTTAGGCACACATTGTCTACCCTTCAATCTTGCCCTCAGACTTTGTGCAGTGACCGAGCTGAGCCAGAGCGAGCTGGCACACACGGCAGCATCCCTCACACGAGGACATGGCAAATCCAAACCCAAAACATGCTGAGATCTTACCAAGATGAACAATCTTGGCAGCAAGAGGAAGAGGGGATGTTGCTAGGGAGGCTGGCTGGGCTTGAGAGGTGGAATCGTAGAGGTAAGAGGAGAAAGAATGCTTCCCATTGACCTGTTCTTATCCAGCCCAGTGGAGTTTGTGCCAGGTCCTTCTTCCACCCAACCTTCCCCCCACCTGTCACTCCCAGAAACTCTATCTCACCACCACAGCAATGCCAAAATTAGCATCAGCAATCAGGACATCTGAAAATCTGATGGTCTATCTATAGGCTTTCACTTCAAACGAGCAGCTTCAGGAATTTATGCCAGTGCACCGGGAGGGCCGAGGGACATGGTGCCATCTCCTACCCACGCTGTGCCATCAGCAACCTCAGCAGAAGGCTAAACCCTAACACCGGGACCGGCAACTGGTGCTCTGCAAAATGGTAATGCCATTCTACCTGCCGCTGGTCCTCTGAAAGGGGCTGCCCCGAGGGCAGCAAGGGATGCAGGTGGACACGGTAGCCTGTCACCTTCCCCGTCGCTGGCATCCACGTGAGTCTGAGCGCGCTGTGGCTGTGCTCACTGACATACAAATCCCGGGGGCCGACAATCTTCTCAGCTGCAAAAACAGAAAGGAGAGGCCTTCGGTTTGGACCGTGGTGGCACGAGCGCTGGTTCATTGATGGAGTCAACCCACCCAATGCGGAAGAAGCCTTGGGTATAGTGCAGGAGCAGCTGGGATCTGCTCCCAGGCCAGAGCCACACAAGCAGGCTTTCTTTTGGCAAACCACTTGACACCACAAGAAAGGAAAGCAAAACTCATTCTGGCTACATTTCCCTTGTGAGCACCTGCTTAATGCATAGGGCATTGGGTCCTTCTTGCCCTTCTCCTTACTGCCACCACAGAATATTCAGCCAGAAAGCTTGAACTCTCCATGAAACATCACAGGCAGCCCTGACGTGCTACAGAACCACAGAAAAAGGTAAAAACGATCCCCTAATGACTTGGATGAAGTTCCCCCAAGTTCTGCCCTATGGCTTAACTAATCTCATGAGTCTGTGTGCCAGGAGTGGGGCAGGAATTGATTGCCACCACCTGATTTGCTACAACATCAGTATCTGTTTCGGGAGAGATCTAGATGCCTTTTAAAATCCCTTTGGCTGCTCTTAGCATCTTCTGCAAGGAATTAAGTTCTTCCTAAGACCCTGAGCTGTGCTGCTGGAGTTGACCATGAGGTCCATCATGAAAGCCCCCACAGGGCAGAACTGCTGCCACAGCCCTTTGCTGCTCCTCTTGTTTGAACCAGCAGCAAGACCTTCAGGATCCAGTATCACCAGACAAAATGTGGAGATGCAGACACAAGCACAATACACAGGACCACTGCGCCCAAGCAACTGATGCTCCATGAGCTGGCTGCTCCTCTAGGGTCATCCAACCCCTAAAGCTCCCTTGTGATGAGCAGAGGGGAGGTGGGAGGTCCATCTCCATGGTGTGGCTGGCACATCCAGGAACTGGGAAAGAACTGGTTCAAGCAAGTGGAAAGGGGGATAAAAGGGGAGCCCTGACGCACCTTGCACAGTCTGTTTGATGGGTCGTGGTGGCTCTGAGGCAGTGAAACAGAGCCTTCGGGAGAGTTTGGGGGCCACGTTATGGAGCAGGTGGAAATCTTCAACATAAAGCACATGCTCTGCAGTGGGCTCTGAAGCTATTGTGTTCAGTTCATTCTTGTCAGCACCCTTAATTCCTAGATGAAGAAAAGAAGAGGAAAAAAGGACATCAAACGTCATCCCTAGGGCAGGCCAGGGATTAGCAAGGCCTGTCAAGAGCAAGTGGGAACAATGTTAAGGCCTTTGAGTTTCACACCAGCTTTTCAGTCATGCTGCCCATGGGAAAGGATGAAACAAAGAATAGAGACTCAAGTTGGACGGGCAGTGATGAAGCAGATGAAGCCATCAAGTAAAAGAGGTCAAAGTTTTCTCTGGAGGCATGTTAGAGATCGACCTGGCTAATTCAGCTGCCAAGAGATGGAAAGCTCTCTTAGGGTGGAGTGTGAGAAGGAGCAGGACAGGACCTGGCCTCACCCTTCCCATTGGATACAGAGACATTTCTGCTCTTTTGATGGATGAGCAGGCAACAGGACTTTGGGAGAGAGACTGTGGGAAAATTGGAGGGGTTTCCTGTGGTTGAATTTAAAACAAAGGGAGAAAAAAAGCTCAACAAACCAACCCTGCCTAATTTTCACCTCAGATTTACCCAAATAAGCTTGGTTTCTCTCTGTAATGAAACACCACCACCATCCCCTCCTTCTCCCCTGAAATGTTTGGTAAAGGGAAAGATTTGACTCATAATAAATGCTTTTGGGGGTAGGGAGGTGCTGAAACTTTTCCTTGCCCATGGAATTATTCTGATGGACATTTTTAACGTAGCTGAAGTCGGTCTCTGAACCCCATTAAGAGAAAGCTTCAAAAGTAAAAACATTTCATTTCTGAAAATGTCACATCAAAACATTTTGACTTCTATGGAACTATTTATTGAACTCCTCCTGCATTCGCAAGTAGTTTTCACAGATGCAAAACTGCAGATTTCTGCTGAATAAATCAGCTATCGACAACAACAAAAACTACCCGAGCACAGCACAGATGTGATTTTCCTGTACTTGCAGTAGTTGCTGGTGGATGAGCCTAGGGATGGATGCAGTTTTTAGAGGAGGGGGGTGTCGTGCATCAGGAATCTTCGCCAGTGTGTAAGTTGTGTGTTGGTGCAAACACGGTATTGGGTGGAGATGCTCCACATAACTCAGCATGTCCATACCTACCTACAGCAAACACCGTCACCCCCAAATCCTGCAGGACCCGGGCTTCATGTTCAACTGAGTCACCGGATTTTCCATCCATGATCAAAACAACCACCTACAAGAATTGGTGTCAGAGCCAGAGAATGAAAGAGCACAACATGAGGAGGTCACAGAGACAGCTGCAGGATTTTCACACTAAGAAGTCAGACCTTGGAGGAAGTCCACCTCTCTAAAAGCATGGGCACTTGAAAATAAATCCTTTGATAACCCACGCCTCTGGGCTAACTCAAGAAATGTCATCTCATGAGCACAAGTTGGGAAGGAAACAGCGGATAAGTGCTGCTGCTCATGTCAGCATCTTCTCTGCGTGTCTCCTCCTGCCCAACTGTCTCTCACCTCTGCTTGGGGCAGTGACTCTGGGTCCAGAAGGAGATTAATGCCACCACAGAGGATTCACCCCTAGAAGTTCACAAGAGCAGCTCTTCAGCTCTTAAAGGAGGTCTCAGATGCACTCTGGACAACACACTTGGCCACTGGCACCTGGCTGGTGCTATCAGGTGGTAAGGAAATCTCTCAGCCTGGGTTTAAATGACAGCCAAATCAGCAACCCCAGACCTTGCAAGCTTTTGGGCAGTCCCGTGTCAGATCACACAGCAGGAGATATGGCCAGTACACGGGATGATATAATGAACACACAACATGCTGCAACACCATTAAGCAGTTGAGGTGGTTTACACATCCCACCTGTATTGTCATGTTCTCCTTCCTGCTCTGGGACCCAAAACAGGTCTCATTGACCACACCGACCACATGAATGGGTCACGCAGACTGCATTTGGCATGAAGGATCTCAAAGCAGAAGAGAAGGTGCAGCACCGAGCTGCAAATGTGGGAGGCCCAGAGGAGGAGAAAGCTGGCTGTGATCGTTTCAGACTCAATGCGTGGGATGTATCCACTCCCCATGGGGCTGCCCCCTTTGTTGATTTCAAGACTGTCTACCATCACAGCAGAGCAGACTGGACTGCTTCACGCAGCCTGCCACGCAAACCGAAATGCAACACCTTCTCTTTAGCATCCTCAGAGCCCCTTAAAAATTATGAACAAAATAATAATAATAAAAAAAATGTCTGAAGAAACCAATGACCCAGAACTGATGTCTGAAAGATAAAGATGCAGCAGCATGTCTACTTTTTGAGTAAGATGCTAATTGTACTGCTGCTCTCTATAGACAGAGTGGATGGATGCAGGCTACTAGCAACACCCACGTGCACCAACACCACAACTTGTCTCTTTGTCCTTATGCCCCTGAATTTGGGTACTCAGCTGGAGGCATTTGAGACCAGAACGCTGGGTATCTCTGCAATCCGTGGGGAAACATAAGCATTTTTAAAAAATGAGTCAGTCCTTTGGAAATCTGGAGGTGCCTCTATCACCAATAAAGTGACCTGAAGTTGAATGAGCTCCTAAATGTGGTACCTCAACCCCAAGCTAAAAAGCAGACAGGACAAATAAAACCCAAATGGCTCATGCATGTCTTCAGGGGAAGAAGTTAGAGGTTTGATCCCTACTGAGGATGACACCAGGGAAGTCATCACAGAAGGTCACTTACCTTTGCTGCGTCCTCTCGCAGTGTGTCCAGGCGAGACATGGCGCGAGCTGCAAAGGCCAAGGCTGACCCTGTTTTTAAGCTTCCACCTTTGAAGGAGAGATCCTGAATTGCCACCAGCATTTCTTCGACGGTCACGTAATCCGTAAGCTCAATACTCATCCTGGGGGGAATATGGGGCAAGAGGACACTGTTGATACAGCAAGGATGCATTGATAATAATAATGACCAGCAATAACGTTGACATTTAGCTGGTCACACAAGGTTTATATGTAGGCAAGGAGTCTTCTTCACAGTGGTCAAGGAAGCCTCGGGTATGAGTCCCATAGAGCTCTGTTATGACAAAACACTATCTAAAATTGGATGGTGGGGAATTTCTTGTGGCTGCAATAAATACCAGCCTCCCTGCCCTCAAAGAGTTCCCCATCACCAAGCACCTCTAGACTCTGGTGACATTGCTGGGGGTTGAGTTCTTGCTCTGCTCTTGCAATAGTTCAGCAGAGCAGCAAGAGCTCCTTAATCATGGGGACACGGTTGCCCATCTAGAGCCATTGGGAAACCTGCGTGCTGGTGGTAGAGGATGGACTGACCCACCTTGGTTTCTCCCCGTAGAGTGCCACTGCCAGCCGGATGCCTCCTTTGCCCATCACCACATTCTCAAAGGAACGAGCCATGCTGCTGATGAAGTCCTTGACCTGCCAGGAGCTCTCCCTCCCTGTGCCCTGTGACTGTCCCACGAGGAACAGAATATCGGCCACCTCCGCCGTCCTGCATGCTGAGGGAGAAGAAGGGCAAGAAGATTCATCCTCCACCATGAAACGAGCCAGCCAGGAGCTAAACCCCTCTGAGTCATGTAAACCCCTGAGATCTTTCAGTTAAGGAATATTGCTTAGGCCCAATTAAGTGGGTAAATTGTGGTCTTCCCAGAGCAACAGGCTGCTTTGTTCTCCTTAATTACCTCTTATTTCCCCATTTTGCTGTTCTACCCCAGGGAATGTTTCTCATTTGAAGCACAAAGACCAAGACCCAGATCTATTAAGGCATTGCAGGTCTGTAGGACATGCTGGAAGCAAGGAGGTGCCTGGGTCTTCACATGCCCAGAGGCAGACCGACACCTGAGCCTAACACAACTGAAATTTGGGAATGTGGCAGCCCTTCCACCCTAGCAGTCATCCTGGGCTTCTTGCATCAGGGTCTCCTTTCTATAAACAGGCTCCCCAAAGGGCTTGAAAAGATGCAGGTTTTGTGCTCTCCTTCATTGCTGTGTCCCTGATTAATCCCCTTTGGCCACACAGCAGGACAGAGGGTCATTTGCCAGCTGTGGATGGATGGCAGTCCAAGGGTCTTTGTTACCCAAGGCTTTTGGTTTCTTCATCTTTCTCTGCATGTCCTGACACTGAGCTCTTCATGACTTAACAGCTCCGTTTACTGCAGAAAAATAATGACTGTCTCTTTTCAGTTTTTACTTGTACCCAGCTGGGAATACAAAGCCCTTTCCCTTGACAAAAATGGGAGACAATTATTTCAAATTTCCTTCTTAGAGCTCTCTGTTGATATCTCCCTTCCCTTCTCAAACCTCTGTAAGTGCTTTTCAGCTGTCAGGGGTGTCTTGGAGGCAGCTCAGCTGCTAACAGCAGATCATCATAAGCTCTTTTCTCAGCTGCCGCTTCTATTTTGGATCTTCCCCTTTTCCCTAGCTTTGACCTTGACGTTCCTGTTCCCCTAGAAGGACTGGGAGAGAAGGCAATGCTGGTCCTTGGCTCTGACTTCAGAATTGGTGGAAATCATTCAACAACTTCCCAAGGTAACCATGAGAAAATCCCCAAAAGGTTCAACACAATGAAGAAGACCATCCACCAGCCCTCCCCGAATCACCCTCCTCTTGGAGTCACTCAAGGCAGGGCAGACAGCTTTTCTTGGGAAACCTGTGTTTTTGGCCCTGATCTGGAAAACATTCTCAAAATGCCGTTGGAGCAAAGGAGGACCTTTGCTACCTACTTCTCCACATCCCAAATCCTCAGGAGAGCTGCCTCCATCCATTCCTGGCCCCTGGGAGTCTTGCTCACCCCCTACACAATCCTCCTGCCCTCATTTTTATCCAGGGATAACGAGGAGAAAGACAACAAGCAAGAGCTCCATGGGATTAAAAAGGGCAGGATGGTGCCAGGACGGTTGCCCTTTTAGGGCAACCAGAGCCCATTCTGTGAGATGCTGAGCCAGGAGCTCAGCACCTTTCCAGAGGGCCCCAGCTTTACAATGAAACCCGACAGCATTTGCTGCTTGGATCAGGTACCTGAAGCTGTCATTGGAAACATGTGATATTAAGCATATTTGGATTGGTACCTTCTGGAGAAAATACCAACACAGACAGCTATATTAATCACCGGGGGATATGATTTTATTTGAAATTTTCCATGCACCTCCAAAATTACCATGTTTCATCATTCACAGGTTTGCCAGAGACATCTGTAAACGTTGATTTATTGCAGTGTTCCCAGCTTTGAATTAAATAGCATTATAGTCAAGTATATTGGCTTAATTGACGGACAGGAACTTAATCAAGTTAATTTTGTAGCTGATGCCAAAGCTTCCATTAACTCTTTGTTGAATGAACTGGAGTTAGTCCAGGTGAATTTACACCTTCAAAGCCTGGGGGCTCGTTGCTACAGAACAATTTGAAAAGAGAGGAACCACAGGACCATACCCAACCCCATGACAGTCCTGGGCGTTCTGGATTAGCTTTGTCAGATGCTCTCAAGGAGCCTCCCCCTCCTGCAGGACCCTGAGGCTACAGAGACATGCTGTGGATCATACTGTAACTCCATGAGGCTCTTCTCTAGGGTCCTTTTGCCTCCTGTCTTTTGGGCCCAGCACCTCTTCCCCAAAAGTTCTTTGTGGGCTTGCACAGGCAACGGGGAGCCAGGGAGGAGGTGAACTCTTGTGCCATCTCAACTCTCTAAACAGCAGCAGGAGGCTTCAAGGCCACCTTGCGGTCTTCTCTCTCATATCCCCTGTATGGTGGCTTGTCCCAGCTCTTGGAGATCAGGAGAGGAATCAGGAGAGTACGCATTTTCCCCTTCTCCCCACCTTCCTCTGGAGCAGCTAGGTGGTACTAGAGGCAGGACACTGAGAAGAACCCTAATTTCCCCATAAACCCCAGTGCAGCAAGTCAGGTGCTGCCCACCTTTTGGGGCCAGCTGAGATGCTCGGTTATGAGATGATCCCAGCCTAAAAGGACCCTGTGCAGAAGTTAAAGGCATCAGCGCTACAGCTCCACCATGACAGCATCTGCGTGTTTTCCATGACATTAGCAGAAGAAGCTGCTTGGAAAAGGTCATTTTCTCCCTCACGTGTCTCAACATCTCCCCCAGCTGCTCTGCATTCATGGTAGCCCACTTGTCACATACCTTCATGAATGGCCACAGCTCTGTGCTGCACCACAGCCACTGCCAGGGCAAGGATCTGGGCACACAACATTTTCATTTTCCTTGGGAAGAAGCTCCTTCTTGGTTCCTGGAGTCAGCACACAGCCTGAAGAGTCATTCATCTGCAGGAGAAAAGAGGCTTTAATGACAGTATGGTGCTCCCACCTGCCTACAGTGGCAAGAGAAGCTTGTCTCCAGCTAGAAAAGCTCATCTTGGCTTAGGGAATTGGCATTGAAGTCCACAAATCCACTAATTTCTTCATCTCTTTGCTGATGCTGGCTACAGGGGAGAGCTCAGCTTTGTTCCCCCAGCACCTTTCCCAAACAGTGCCCTTCTTCAGGCAACAACAGCCTTAGGCAATTAAGCCTAAACATGAATATTAGTGGTGTGATGACAGAGGGAGGCATTTGCCACCCTCAGTTACACAGGGAGGAAAGATCAGTAGAAGATCACTGCAGACAGTGATCTGAGTGATCACTGAGACAATCACTCGCACTCAAGCCTTTATTAGCCTTTTTTGCAACTAATCTTCAGGTTCCTAAATCCAGGATTAACAGCCTTGTGCTTGCTGTCCTTGGAGATCCAGCCCACCATCGTGGACCAGCCAAAGCAGGTGAAAAGCTCTGGTTACTGCCTATGGATGGGTTAGCAACTCCCCAAAATTGCTACAGCAGTCTCCCTCTGCAAAGCAGGGACTTCTCTCTATGAAGCAACAACTGTAGCAGACGTGGGGTTGCCAAAAGGGGTTTTACCATTTTTTAACAGGCAATAAAAAGTTATTCTCCTGTTCTGAGCCCTACCTGCTTGTCTCAGGCCGAGCAGATTTCAAAGGGAGACATGGACTACTTCCAGGGTGGAAAAGACAGGCTCTATGACTTCATCTAGCCTAGGTCTTTGCCAGGGCTGGATTGTTCCTTCCAGTTAACAACATGCAGCCTCAAAAGTCACATTGCATTATAGATCGGATACCTTTTGGAATACAAGGCTGAGTTCCTGTGCACAACCTGGAATAACCCCACCTAAATGCATCCCCAAACAAGCAAGATGAAGATCAAGTGCTTGGAGCAGCCCGGTGTGCATCAAGTCCGTGGAGCACCAAGGCTGTGGTCACCTTGCCCATCACGTAACTACAACCATCTTCAAGACCCTCAGGACTGAAGATCCCCTAATGTGTTTCCTGTTTCTTATTTTCTTTCTCTCTTCCTCTAATTGCTGGGTGTACTTGGATGTAATCAAGATCTCTTCTGTGTCCTTCCTAACTCTTGTCAAAACCTCTGTGTGGTGCTGCCATTAGTTGCTGTGGAGATGGCTTCAAAGCAAAACCACAATTTCACCCCCAAAAACCAAACCAAAACAAAACAAGCCAAGGTAGGCTTTTTAACACTACAAGTAAATAAGCTTGTAGAAAATCAAGTAATGGAGAAGTGCAAAGCTGAGACCCAAGAAAACCAGGTTTTACCACCTCTTTTTTTGGAAGAGTTTTGTTACGAGCTTTGGCAAGATCACCCCATCACCCCTCAGATCCTAGTGCTCTTGCAATGCCAACCTGGCAGCATCCCCTTTTCCCTCCCCATTTAATCCTCAGCTCTGTAGGCTCATCCTGGACCATAAGAAACCCTTCATGGAGCAAGAAGGCAGCAAAACCTTTGACTGGGTTTCTGAGCTCTGTATTAATATTATTAAAAACATATGTCTCTCCAGAAACGTTCCTGCAGAGAACTTTATTTCAATGTTTTTCAAAAAGTGCCTCCTTCCATCCTCTCTTCTCCTCTTTCTCCCATCATTCACACCTCTACACTTCCTCCTGCCCAAAACAAAATCAAAATAAAGGATAATTTGACTCATAAATGCAAGGCACTGTTCTGAGAATCTCCATATCTAAAATAACACCAGAAATGCCATATAATACGTACTGAGACAGCTAACATAGATCCTTCAAGAGTACATGTCCATCACAACAGCTGGCACTGAAGCCTGTCCTAATGATCTTACTGGTCTATATGGGGAAGGCTCCCCAGTTTCTGTGAACGGCACTGGGACCGGCTCACCCAGTCCTGCCCCAAAAATACCAGCTGCCACATTGATATAGAAGAAGATCCTCCCAAATGCTGATTTTCATCACGCCTTATGGATCCCTGGTGCTGTACCAGGGGCAAAGGACATGTTAGCATGTCCACTGCCATGTGTCACCACATGGGGTCCTGCCTGGTGTCAAGGTCCTCTAGCACACACACCATCCCTGGAGGCTACCAGTGCTCAGAGCCCTTATTGCCTTTGGCAGTCACCAATCCATCCCATCTAATTAAGAGAAGACAGGCAGTAAATTAACAAGCTGCAAACTCATTACCTTCAGAACAGGTTTGTAAGTAGCTTCTACATTCAGACACAAGGCTTGATGTTGGACTCAAGCTAAATAATACCTCCTGCCTTTCCAAATGTGACATTTTATCCTCTCCCACCCCATCCTCTCCAGTCCTGCTCTATATCAAGGATGAAATTTCAAGGCCAGGCTGGATGGGGCTCTGAGTAACCTGGTTTGGTGGGAGGTGTCCCTGCCCATGGCAGGGGGGTTGGAACTAGACGATCTTTAAGGTCCCTTCCAACTCTAACCATTCTATGATTCTATGAAATTTCATTCCTGCTTGATCCCTTGGGATAGACTGAGCTCAAAATGGATGGAAAAAAAAATTATTCAGGAAAAGCCTAAATGCAAACAGAAATCTCCATTCGTCTATGGAATTCCAAGGAAATACTGGTTTATTCTTAAAGAATAAGAGTCCAAGACACCTGTGTGATATCACAGGGCACATGCCAACATCATCCTACAGCAGGTCTACTCTGGAGCACTGGCTTCCCTGCACCACTGGCCAGAACCCTGACCCATGGGGCAGGGGTACGTACCACCGCGGTGATACCTTGAGAGGGATATGGAGCTGGCAAGGGGCAAAGAACATTAAAAAAAGCACCTCTGAATCTTCAGCATTTGTCACCCAAGTTCACATATATGCAGGAAATAATAATAATGAAAAAGGCCTAAACAACAAAAAAATAAGTTGGACTATCTGCAGTCATTTTGGGCAGCTAAGCCAAAGCACATTTCTGCAGATAAAAGTTTAACACACGATTCTTCTATTTTTTTTTCTCCAGCTCTGATGTTGTTTAATGCTTCAGCACAGAACAAATACAGTAAAAATGCACATTAACATAGTAATAGGAAAACAGTCATATAAGGAATAAATCCTAGAAGACTGCAGAGGCAAAGAAAAAGCACAGTGAGCCCCAGCAAGCGTTAACATTCACAAAACTCAAAGACCCTGGGGGTGTAGAAAGGCTCAAGCTCCGAACAGTCACACCTTGAATTCCCATTGCAAAGGTGAGGAAAAGGATTCCAAAGGGTCTCATAACCCGGATGCCACAAACTAAACACATTTCCTGGCAGACAAAAATTCATATATACACATGTGCAGGCACGTTGAACTTTTACGCGTTCAATTCTGGAACATATTGAATAGTTCTGATTTTTATTACTTATATTTTTAAAATTTTAGTTAAAGCTGTGCTCTGTCTTCTAGCAGCGAGCTGCAAATGCTCACTCGGGGGTGAAAACCCACCCAGCTCCTGCTGCTGCATTGCCAGCGTGGGTCCTTGATGGATGACTGCAGCACATCCAGATTACAGATGATCCCAAATTCAAGGGCACTATTCTCTTAGAAAGGAAAAAGAGTAGTTTTCTTTCTTGTTTTTTCCCTTCCTGATTCCTTCCAAAATTCCACTGCCTTTACAGGTTCACTTGGGTATGAAATACCAGCCCAAGGTGAGAAAAGGCAGTGTGGGACATGGATATGGAATCATAGAACAGTTTGGGTTGGAAGAGACCTCTAAAGGCCATCTAGTCCAACCCCCCTGCCATGGGCAGGGACACCTCCCACCAGAGCAGGTTGCTCAGAGCCCCCTCCAGCCTGGCCTTGAACCCCTCCAGGGATGGGGCAGCCACAGCTTCTCTGGGCAACCTGGGCCAGGCTCTCACCGCCCTCACAGCAAAGAATTTCTTACCAATATCTCATCTAAATCACCTCCCCTCTTTCAGTTTAAAACCATACCCCCTTGTCCTATGGCTCCTCTCCCTCATCCAGAGTCCCTCCCCAGCTTTCCTGGAGCCCCTTTAGGGACTGAAAGGGGCTCCAAGGTCTCCCTGGAGCCTTCTCTTCTCCAGGCTGAACCGCCCCAACTCTCTCAGCCTGTCCTCACAGCAGAGGGGCTCCAGCCCTCACAGAATCTCCGTGGCCTCCTCTGGCCCCTCTCCAACAGGTCCATGTCTCTCCTGTGCTGAGGCCCCAGAACTGGAAGCAGCACTGCAGGGGGATCTCACCAGAGATTCGTCCCACCAGGTTTCAGTAATGGCAACTAGATTTTAGCATTCAAGCAGCATGGTGGCTTCCAGCTCCTCCTGTTTGTTGCCCATGCTGTGTGAAGCAGCATGAAGCAACATGAAACATATTAGGGTGAAGAGCTGCTCTTCAGCTTTCAGACACTTGCTTCAACACCCACCCCCATCCACAGCCCACCAGCAGGTCAAGATCACATCTGGGCTTGCTCCTTCCATGCGCTCCATCTTTCAGGATATATTTTGGATACCAAGGCTGACGGAGGATTGCCATTTGCTCTATCATCATTGTCCAGCTTGGGGCAGCTCTGTTCACTTAGAGTCACTTAGGTGCCACTTAGGTACTCATTTTATACATTACATATTAGCAAACTTCAATCTAGCAGATCTTAGCTGATCTTTGAGACACTGGCTGCCACCAGCTCCTGTCAAAGACCTCCTAAAACCGCTACAGAGATCTTTAGAGAAACCTGGTAGGGGCAGGGAAACCAACCCATAAACTACAGGATTTTGCAAGGATTCCCAGCAACTTCCTTGATCTTTTACTGCCCCCGGTAAATAATTTATAGGGGCAACTTCTCCAGGTTTTACAGTTCCTTGAACAAATTGCCTCCAAACCCCATAAAGCTGATGGACCAGGTTCTCCCTTTACCTCACCTGGATCAGATGACAGAGCTATGGGAAGCCTGGCAAGATGCAGGAGGGTAAGAGAGGAAAAAAAGCAGATCTTACAAACTTACAGTAGTGCCAGAGGCTGGGCTGTTCCCCTCCATTTATGCTTCCTCTGTATGTGTTTGCAATAAACTCTTCTTCCCCCACCCCAACACATTTTGGGATAAATAAATAAACCCTGTCAGCAAGGTCTGTCTGAAAGGGATGAGACCCAGCGGATTTGAAGTCTCATCTGGTTGGTGCCTCCCTCCCACTTGGCTGTGGGTCCAACCGGATCTCATGCATCTCCTGCCCCAGGATCACCCACACCAGATGGTGCCAGCTCCATCCACCAAATATCTATCCCTGTTGCATATAGACACAAAAACTACATTACAGAGCTGCGACTGGGGATCCATGGAGATCCACATCCCAACACCCACCACTGTGCCACAGAACACATCTTATAAGCCAACAGACCATCTGCTTCAAGACCTAGCAAAATCTTGACAATTTCAGTCCAATCTGACAGAGGGAAGCAGGTCTCAAATGTTTTCATCCAAGTCTCCTGAAAACACCCAGCTGGACAGAGGTAGGATATCCTATTTGCAGCTCCCTCTGAAGGACTGCTTTGGCAGGGGGGTTGGACTAGATGATCTCCAGAAGTCCCTGACAACCCTATATCAATCTGTGATTCTGTGACTGCAGGCTGAGCACAACCTTATATATTAGCCAGCAAGGAACCCACCAGGGCTTCAGCTGTATCTCACCTTACTCGATATCACTGTACCCAGCCCAGAATCCCAGGGCTCCTGTTCATGGAGCACCATCAGGCATAATCACAAAATCCTATGGAGAGAGATCCCAGCAAACCCACACTGGGATCTGTAATTGTCATATAGGGATTCATATAGAGGGACTCTTTGTCAGGAAGTGTAGTGACAGGACAAGGGGTAATGGTTTTAAATTGGAAGAGAGGAGATTTAGATTAGATACCAGAAAGAAATTATTTACAGTGAGGGGGGTGAGACACTGGAACGGGTTGCCCAGAGAAGCTGTGGCTGCCCCATCCCTGGAAGTGTTCAAGACCAGGCTGGTTGGGGCTTTGAGCAACCTGCTCTAGTGGGAGGTGTCCCTGCCCATGGCAGGGGGGTTGGAACTCAATGATCTTTAAGGTCCCTTCCAACCTAAACCATTCCATGATTCTATGAGATTGGCCTAAATGAGAAATTAATGGGAACTTCAGGATGTGGAAGCACCAGAGAGACTGGCAGGAGAAGGGTATGGAAGTGGCCCAGGTACTGATGACACCAGCATTAACAGGTCACTGAGATCCCAGCATAAGTACACGCAATTTAGCAGGATATTTGGAAAAACAAGGCACAGACTGAACCCAGACTAAAGCAAAGGACAAGCTCAAACCATTGAATTCTGGAGGCAAGATGAAAAAACAAGGGCTTGAGGCTTAAGACACCAGCAAGGAGGTGAAGGATGGAGTCAATCCTAATGGCTCAGAGGTGGAAAGAAAAGGTCACAACCACCATCAGCTCCAAAAAGATACCAACAGCTCATCCAAAAAGCAGCATATGGTCACCAGCCTAAGAAAACCTCAGGAGACGGGGTGGAGGTGCAATAGCTGGTGTCAATTAGGAGGTCTGTCCATTTTCTAAGCAAACGCGTTCATCATTTGCTGCCGGGGAAACATGGGTTGTCTCCTTCAGCTCTGAAATGCTCGCATGGAAAAACCTGGTCGGGGCATTTCTGCAGCTCCTCTCCTGTGATTAGGCCCCATTTGGTGCCGGGGAGTTAAAGCCCTTTTCAAAGCTCAAGGAAAATGGTAGATTTCAAATGGGAAGTAAAATCTGGTTAAACACGGGTTGTTCCTCGCTTGACAGAAATAAGCCTCAGGGAGTCAAAAGTTTACAGTTTCTTTTTTAACGGAGTTAATAGATTTTTATGGTAATTGATTTCTCTCTAAATCCCTCGAATACAGAATTTAAGCTGTTTTTCTACAGAAATATGAACGCATTGGCTTGTTGGTAGCTGGAGGCACACTCCTGAAACACATGGGACTCTCCAGGAGCAGCCAGAGGGGCTAATCCATGGGGAGGAGATGCTCCCTTTGCAACCAGAGGTGCAAAATGGTACCAAAAGCCAGAGCTCAAATTAAGTCCCAGTGGGCTGGGATTGTCCCTGGTCTTTTTGAAAGCCCCTTGGACACCTCTCAGGCTAAATCAGGGTTATGCTAACACAGCCCAAAGTGTTCAGAATTAATTACATGGATCAGGAACACTAACTCTGGCTGAACATACTCAGGTCCTCCAGCTGGTGTGAGCTGGAAATGGCCATGTCCACCCATTTCATGCCATTCCTCTCGTGTGGGTGCTCACACCCCTTTGGTGACATTATCATATAGGATTTGCCATTTTTCTGGAAGATCCCTTTCACAACAGTGAAGTTTTGGCCACATGATGAGGAAAGGAAAAATGGGATTTCCTAAATTTTTAAAAATACCAGTAACTGATACCAAAAAGCACAAGACAGCGTTGGCATCTACTGGGCCACTGGGGTCAGTGCATCCAAACCAGGCTCCAACCAGTAGAGAAGTGGTCAGCAGAGATTTTAGAATCATAGAATCGTCTAGATTGGAAGGGACCTTCAAGGTCATTGAGTCCAACCATAAACCTAACTCTGACAAAACCATCACATCACTAAACCATGTCCCTCAGCCCACATCTACCTGGCTTTTAAATACCTCCATAGCTGGGAGAAGCTGGGAGAGAAGCTTCTCTTGCATGGAGAGTGAGAAGGTCTCCCCTCAGCCTCCTTTTCTCCAGGCTGAACACCCCAAGCTCTCTCAGCCACTGCTCACAAGACTTGTGCTCCAGACCCCTCACCAGCTCCGTTGCCCTTCTCTGGACACACTCCAGCACCTCAATGTCTTTCCTGTAGTGAGTGACCCAGAACTTGATACAGTACATGAGGTGGGGCTTCACCAGCTCAGTAGGTGTTCCCTACCCAAGGTACCTCTGTTCCCTGGGACCACTCGCATCCCTGCTCAGGACATGCCACATGGACCTCTCAGGAGAGGAGAGCAAGCTTGGGTGCAGAGCCAGGAGGTATCTCTCTGGTACATGATGGTGCTAGCACCATGAAGCACAGTACTGTAGCTGGACCTCACTCTGGTTGCTGAGGAGGGACCAGGGCAGATGGATCCTCCAGAAACACCCTTCCAGTCTCAGAGCTGCCACACGGCTTTCCAGACGTTATGTAGATAACACGTTGCGCAATTTAAGCTCCATCTCCAGGACATGTTTGTATCTACACCTTCACTAGCCCTCCTGGAATGACACAGCGATGCAGGTTGGATCCAAGAACCAGCTTCATTTCAGCCAAGAGAATTACACAGGCATCCTCAGTGTACTAAGGAGAGCATTCTTCATAGCCCCCATGGATTTACCTCCCCATGTCCCCATATTGCTGTAACATCTGGGCAACACGCAGCCCAGTTCTGCCCATTACCAACTTGCCCAAGGCTAGCAGGTTGGTCAGAAGAGAGAAAGGACAATGAGCTCCCCAAAGAGCCATGCTGGGTCCCTGGCACTCAGCCATCCTGTAGATTTAGTGGACAAAGCGTGATGGTCCCTGCATGACAAAGATGACCACAAAGCCCCCTAGGCTGCTGGTTGAAGCTCTCTCTATGAGGGTCTAAAAATGATTTTGCCTACTTGACAACCATCTCCTGATGCCCCAGGTGGCTGCACTTGGCCATATGCTTTTTAGACCAAAGCTTGAATGCTGATCCAGCACCATCCTGGGTCAAGGTCTACCCATACTGAACATCCCAGAAGGAAGCCAGAAAAGCCAAGAAAAAGCTAAAGGAGCATGGGTTAGGGTGTCCCTCATGTGGGCGCCTACAGAGCAGAAGCTGTTGGCTGTGGTGGGGTGACAATGCTGAAGACAAGGGGTGACCAACAGGCCTCCTTGGAGGCCCAGCAAACACCACATCCTCAGAGCTGCAGCTCACCTCCACTTCTGAAGATACACTGATGCACCTGGACAACCTCCCTCTCAGCTCCAGGCAGTTCTATCATGAAAACGGAAGGATTTTTAAAGCAAGGAAACCTTTTTTAAGGAGCATTTGCACCCGCACACTGCAGCACGGGGCCCGTTTAAACAGCAGCGTCAGCACTCGTGAGAAACTGCTGCTCCTTGCAGAACGGGTAAAAGGCTCCCCTCCCTCTCTCGGAGCCAGAGCTTTGAGAAAGTGTTTTCTTAGGTCTTTTTTTTTGTTGTTGTAATAAATACCATTGATTTCCTGATTTAAAGGGGTTGCACTGCGCAGTAATGTTTAACAGAGATGATGGGGAGGGAAGGGGGGGGATAAATCTTGTGAGGCTGCTCAATCAAAGCAGATGAAGTGAGAGCCAGAGGAAGCCTATTTTCCGCTTCGGCACCCAGCTGAACGTGCCTGGCTTGTTCAAAGGCAGTGACCCACAAGGGCTGCTGGCCACCCAGTCCCACCAACTCAAGGTTTAGACCCCAGAGCTGTTGTTTCCCCACAAAACGTGGTGGGGAGACAGGGGCCATGTATAAAAGCAGCTGGATTAACATCTCAATAGGTCTCCTGAGAGCACGAGGGTTGGCTATGACTCTCCTCTGGGGTGGGAGTCGTGGCATGGGGAGGTTTCTGTCCCATCCTCTCCTCATCCATCAGGCTCCAGCATATCTCCAATATCCTCCTCCACGAATCTTGCAGTTGTTCCCAATGGGGTCACACAACACAGAGCAAAGCACAGGCTAGGCTTTGCTGAGACCTGATGGAAACAGCCAGTTAAGGGCAAAAACTTCATGGAGGAGAGACCTCCTTGGGTTTTTGGCCATTCCCCGCTGGGGAGAGGGCAGTAAGGCTGATGAAAAGGTGACAAGTAGCTGGAGATAACTGGCAGGTGACACCTCTTCCCCTGGTATGGGGCAACTTGCAGAGTCATGTCCAACTGGGGCTTGTTTTGCCATCTTCCACCTCCTGCAGAAACTATCCAAGCAGCATCTGGGAACACTGGATGGAGCATTTTAGCTTAGAAACACCAAGAAGAAAAGCAGAAAAATACCTTTTGAGTTCTGGAAATGAAAGCTGGATCCTCCTTTCCTTTCCTCCACACCATGGTAACTCCCCACACATCAGGTTTTCACATTAGCAACAGTAAAAATGCCTTCTTAGTTAAACTTAGAAACCTTTCCAAACAGAAAGTTACAGTCAGATGGTGGTTGTGAAGATCCAGCCAGTCTCGTTCTTCCTCTCTAAGAGACCTAGTTGGGGAGGGGGTAACTGATGTCTTTGGTTGTGTTGCTGTTGCAAACCACAAAGGAGAGTTTGCTGCCCACCCCTAAGATCTCCTTCTTGCAAGAACATGGTGATTGGGGTGGATAACTCTGAAGGAGGGTTTTGCAGGTGATCACTGCTCATCAGAGAGAGGTCTACATGAAACAAATGGCTCTGCTTCAACCCCAGTGGCCTCCCCACTGGGCTTCTGATCCTAACACAGCCTTTGATAGCATCACCTGGGCACGCACCAGCTGAGAAGCATCCCAATGTGAATCCTACTTAAAAAAAAATGAGCAATACAGTTGAAAAAAGCTAAAAGAGAGGCAAGCAATAACAGTCAAACAGTCATTGGGCACATCCCCAGACACACACAACACCTCGAAACCGGCTTCAAATTCTTTCTGCCACCTCTGTCTGGTTTAATGCTCAGCTTTGAAATGAGCCAACCAGCTTCTGGGGAGATCCCTCATCCTGCGTGGCACGGAGATATGAGCTGCTCACTGAACAGGTATCACGGTATTAAGGGTATTTGCAGTCTCTGCACCCTACTGCCATCTAGGGCACTGAGGAGACGATGCTCATTAATCTGTCTTCCCATAACGGAGGTGAAAGGTCTACCCTGCAGGATTATGTATCGGCGGAGTCAAAGGCAATATTTCCAGGTGGGCAGGTGGATGTTGCAGACAAGGAAATCAATAGATGGAGGGGGAAGGGGAAGGGGGGTAGCGGTGGAAAAAAAAGGGTTAGGAAGTCAATTGATCAAGGGATTGACTGCTTGGCTGGCAGCCAGGTCTGCATTTCTCAGGTTACTCACACTCCGGGGCTGGATCTTTTCCAGGAGGTTATTCGCATTGCAAAATGCTCTTTTAGCACTGAGCTCCTTTAGACTGAGGGGACTGGGAGCTGGGACAAAGAAAACAAAGATCCCAGCCTGAGGTCCTGCACCCCCTGGGAGCCTCTTGGTTTTGTGGCAGGATAAATTCTCCAAGTAGATCCTTGCTGCCTCTAGGTTGATGCCATTTCACTGCCTCCAGCCGATTCAATTTGCCTTTGCTGGAACAAGAACCATGTCTGGGTGCAGCAGGAGTGAGCAAGGGAAGAAGGGCTTGTGCATGGGACAAGCATGTCCCCATCTCCTGCTCAGGCACATCCCCCTGTGGGACAGCCTGACCCTGTCCACCTGTTCCTCCAGCCCCATGGAACCCCATGGAAATCCCCTCCAGGATCTACAACCTAAGTCTATGCCCCCTGCCCTGGTCAGGAGTAAACCTCAGTTGATCATAAGCCCACCATAAAAGATGACACCCTAGGGTCTACGTTTGTACAAAGCCTCCTATTATGAGGATGGGCCCTGAATCTTCCCTGCAGTCTCTTCACACAACCATGATGCAAATACCAACTGCCCTCTTGTGTGAAGCCACCATAAATCTCAGCTTCGGTTTCGACAAAGCAAGGGAAACCCTTCCCAAATGCACCTTCCCATATTTCCCCGGCATTTTTCCATTGCTGAGATGGTGCAACCAGACAGGAATCTTGATTTGGACTGGTTTTGTCTCCCAGTTCTCATGTGCAGCACTGCCTGAGTTGCTGGGGCATCAAAGCAAGTGTGGGGTGACAGACAGACATCTCCCTAAACAGACGCCACTGCCATAATTTGCCATTTTACTATTTGCCATTTTTGTTTTACCTCTCTACAAACTTGCCAGCTGGTGCAATCATGTTTTATACCCCCAATAAACTGGTGTTAATGATTAAGGAAGAGAGAACTGTCTCTCCATATCCATTTAGACAGGCTTTTATGGACTGACAGTACAAACAAAATCAGTTGATGAGGTGCTGAGAGGTACGCTGATGGCCAAGTTGTACCAACTGTACAGATCAGGCCATGGCAACAGCAAAACCTTCCCAGAAAGCACTTATCTGAGACACAAGGTGTTCAAGGTCAGGTTGGATGGAGCTTTGAGCAACCTGTTCTACTGGGAGGTGTCTCTGCCCATGGCAGGGGGGTTGGAACTCAATGATCTTTAAGGTCTTTTCCAACCCAAACCATTCTATGATTGCAGAACATTCCATTCTTCTATTCTACTTGGCCCCTGCCACCAGCACGTCTTGGTGACTTTGGCCCACTTCACCACTCATTCCTCTGGGGCACCAGAGGATGCTCCCACTGAAGCTCCTGTGGATGCAGCTAAACCCATTTTGGATGTTTCTCGCACTCTCCCAGAAATCGCTGGTGCATCTCTGCTCCCTCAAGACACAGAGGAAAGAGGATTTATGGACAGAGAATTGGAGAGGCTGAGCCAGAAGCACCTACTGCCCAGCCAGGGCAAGAACATCTTCCCCCAGGCAGGGCAAGAGCACCCAGTCCCCGAGCTGGAGCCCTCAGTAGCTAACCAAGGGGGTCCATGGGAGAGTTTGAACCCAAATCTCTTACATTTTACATTAATTTCTTTATTGCCTGCCTTGCATTCCATGGTGAGGCCTGAGATGAACACATCACCCACCTTTCACCACCACCTGCGCCACCCCCCAGGCTCTGCAGTGAGCTCTAAACATCACTCATCCCAGAAAACAGTCCCACTCTGAAGCTACACTCATCAATCCTTCCCCAGCTTGCCTGACAGGCTTTCCCCATTACGCAGCCCCAGTCCCTGCCAGCTACAAAATGGTCCCCCCAAGGGAAGTCCTTTTGCAAAGCACAGACCTGAAATGTCCCCAAACTATGTCTTTTTTCTGGCTCCCTCTGCCAGTCGTTGCAGGTCTGCTCCCCACCGTGGCTACAAAGCTTTGGGTGGTGACAGGGTGACCTTTCCTATAGGCAAGGGGACATCATGCCTTCATTACTGCCTGGGGCAGGGGTCCATGTGGCCAGACAAGGGAATCAGAGATGTCCTGCTGGGTTTCATCTCTTTCCCTTGCCCACTCTCAGGAATAAGCATGGTTAGAGGAACAAATCTGGCAGGGAGGCATGGTCTGGGACAGGAAGATCTGAGAGCAGCTGAAACAGGAGACAAACCATGCTTGGGAAATCCAGGTGGGACAAGCAGACAAGCTTTCCTGTACATAAACCCTCTTTCATCCGTGAGCCCCAGCACACCAATATTTAAGACCAGGGAGAACTGACAGAACTACTCCAATGAGAAACCCCTGAGCAGCTGCTGTTCAAGCAGCCTCTGGGGAGAAAATATCCCCCCAACACTTCCCAGTCCTGTCCTGTATAAGCACCATACCCTCAGCCAGGCAGAGAAGAGTGCAAGAACACTTCCAGTCCCTAAAGAGGCTCCAGAAAAGCTGGGGGAAGGACTCTTGATGAAGGAGGGGAACCGTAGGACCAGGGAGAAGGGTCTGACACTGAAAGAGGGGAGTTTTAGATGAGATCTGGGGAAGAAATTCTTTGCTGTGAGGGTGGTGAGAGCCTGGAACAGGTTGCCCAGAAAAGCTGTGGCTGCCCCATCCCTGGAGGGGTTCAAGGCCAGGCTGAAGGGGGCTTGGAGCAACCTGGTCTGGTGGGAGGTGTCCCTGCCCAGTGCAGGGGGGTTGGAACTGGATGATCTTTAAGGTCCCTTCCAACCCAAACCATTCTATGACCTGCAGGTGAGGACATGTCCTCACATGCCAACCCTTCAAACTCAACCCCAAGCACCTCCTGGCCCAACCTGACCTGACACTACTTGAGGCACTGGAGAAAGGATGGAGCAAGAGGTCTGCAGAAAGGAACACTTTGCAGAAGCATTGGGGAGCCAAAAACCAACATCACCCTTCCCCTTTCTGCTCCTCCTGATGCGTGCAATAAAGTGATGCACGGAGCAATTTCTGCAGACTCCGTCCTACAAACCAACCTCCACATTAGAGCCACAAAAGACTTTTCAGACACCCCATGAATCATCTGCCTGGTGGCTGATTTTCTCCTCTCCCCAGAAGAAAGGCACTTTCTGTAATTCACGGCTACAAGCAGAAATTACATTATTTTGGGCCTACAATGGATAGCAGCCAAACAAAATTGTTCATCACTGCCATTAGCCATGAGACATCATTTTGGCGGCTACTGGAAGAAGTAGGAATGGCTGGAATGATGCTGAAGGACCTCAGTCACCACAACCACCGGTGGTACTGAAGCAGAAAAACCTGTGTTGTGCGACTCATTGCTGGGTTGGGAAAGGAGCAAGCACCCAACTTGGAGCTGCATGTCCATGGTTTGGACCTGAGAGGTCACATTGCAATGCTACAACCCTTCGCAGACCCAGTCTGGCCAATCTGTAGGAAAGCAGAATCCAGCCCCCAAGTACATAACTTCTCCACTTGAAATGATCCGACCTCCCCAGCCCAGCATGGCCCCAGTCCAACCCTTTCTGTGGTTTCTCCCATAACCCACTGAAATATTCATTTTGTCTGGAGTTATAACCAGTCCCGGGGGAAATGGGGTCTGCTACGTTGTTGTTACAGCTTTGATCCAGGACCTGCTTTCAGCACTTGCTATTTTACCAGCATCCCCCTTGCACAATCCAACTGAACGAGACTAGAAGTAAAATACATAGAATCATAGAACGGTTAGAGTTGGAAGGGACCTTAAAGATCATCAAGTTCCACACCCCCCTGCCATGGGCAGGGACACCTCCCACCCAAAGCCCCATCCAATACGGTCTTGAACACTTCCAGGGATGGGGCAGCCACAGCTTCCCTGGGCAACCTGTTCCAGTGCCTCACCCCCCTCACTGTAAAGAATTTCTTTCTGGTATCTAATCTAAATCTCCCTTCTTCCAATTTAAAACCATTACCCCTCGTCCTGTCACTTCCTTATTCCACTGGTAGGAAGTTTACTGGGGCCAGATTCTGCCCACTGCAATGCTCAGACCTCCTGGGTGCATCAAAGGAGGTGACAAGAACCCGCTTCCTTCCAGAAAGCCTCAAGAAAACCCCCAAACCCACCATGTGCTGCACATGACAACGCTTCTTCACAACCTCTCCCTGCCACCGAGACCAGCTGATGCCCCTGAACCACATCCCACCATGGGAAATGCAAAGCCACCCCAAAAAAAAATCAGATTTCAGACAGGTTTGGGGCATCTCAGGCACTTCTGAGCCAGCGGCGAGGGGTTCACTTGTGCAATTTGCAGCCCTGGGGGGCTTCCACCTCCTCATCCTCCCCATCGCCCCCCGGCCCACTCCCAGGGCTTTCGCTCCGCGGTTCGTTTAACTGCAACCCGAGAGTGGGGAGAGCTGGAAAAAAAAACCTCAACGGAGCACAGAAAACCCGATTCCTGGACAGAGGGACAGACGGCTACAAGCGGATGGCGCTTCTTACCTGGGCAAAGCTGCTGTGCGATGGCTTCTCCCCCGTGGGCGAGAGGGTTCCGACGGCCCCAGAAAACAGGCGCCCGTGTGGTCCCGGCTGCAGCGAAACTCTCTCCGAACGCTTGGAAGAAGAAGTTATGAGGCAGGAGGAGGGGCCGCTCCGGGCATCCCCCCCTCCTCCTCTCCGGCTCCAACTCCTTCTCCACGGGCCGGCAGCCGGGACCGAAGCGGCGGAGGGGAGGCTGGGATGGGGATGCCACCCCGCACGCTTTCGGCAGGAATGCGGGAGCGATAGAAGGGGGGAGAAAGGGAGGGGAGAGAAAAAAAACAAACCACAACCTACATTAAAAAAAAAAAAACACTTTACCTCTTGGGCACAAAATAATAATAAAATAACTGGGATGTTTGCAAAGGAAGGGGCCAGCTTGGGGAAAGGGTTGGGAGGGGGAGAGAAAGTCTCTGTTTCTAATGGGTGAAAGGGTCCAGGCTGGTTATCAGCCCCTGGAGAGGATGGGAAACACCAGAAGTGGGGTGCAAAATGACTTTGTGGTTCAGATACAGGGGTCTGACGTGGCTGTGTGGGTGCTGGAAGGGAATGGAGGGGGATGAGTCGAGAGATCTTGAACAAAATTGTGATTGCACTTAGTCTTATAAAATTTGTCTTATGTTTGTCAACAGCAGAGAGCTTCCTAAGAGATGGTCACTTAGACAGAGGACATTAGCATTGCTATCAACAGGCAGCAAGAAACTGAGGCACCGGGAAGGGAATGCAGGTGTCTGGTGTCCAATCTCTGGGCTCCAACATCTGGGAAATGACCCCAAAAGGGACACAAATGCCACCCTTGCCTCCTTGGCTTGGGGATGGTGGGATGACCACAAAGCTCTGGGTGAATTGGGCAGACTCTCAATGCACGATGGAGGATTAGGTCCCCTGCTACTAGGAGAGAGATCAGCCCCAAACAGGGTCACAGGAGCACATCTGACATCTCACCCTCAGGGGAACGCAGGGACGCCCAGCTCCAGCCACCTCCTGACCCCATCAAAGCCAGA
>JAHREE010000302.1:1890206-1915273 GCA_033628505.1 Tringa tobata | reverse complement strand
GCAGCAGAGCAACACCCAGCAGCGAAGCCATTAATAGCAGCGCTATTTGCAAGTGGTACCTTTGCCCCTTGCTGTTGAGCAAAGGTCTTCCTTGTGGAGTTAAGGAACTGAGGCTGATTATTTTCCCGCTCGGGCTGGAGGTAGAGACCATTTCCCCATCCCTCCTGAAAGCTGTTTTCTCGGGCTGCTTCGCTCCGTGAGCTCATTTTAGCCTGGCAGGCAGAGGCAGGGAGTATTACGCTCCGGGAACGGATATGATTTGCAATTCAGTGCATTAGGGGCCACGGTAATTGCGGAGCAGGGTGACCCTCTGCTTACAATCCAGCAGCAATTTTGCCTCATCCTGCTTTTGTGAGGGAATAAAGTCACATGCGGCCGTTCATTTCCAGCCATTTGCAGTTAGGCAAAAAAACCTGCTCAAAATTTCCCTCTCCCCTTTTTAGCGCTCACTAAATAAAAGAGGAAATAAGGCAAAGATAAGCCTTCAAAGAGCTCAACTGTGGTTCAGCCTGTGAAGTGCCAGCCAGACAACGAAGCGCAGAGAACCAGCCAAAAACTTCCCCTTCACTCTGCCCACCCCTCCGCAAGCACTGCAATATTCTCCCTCTGCTTTAAATATGCAGACATGTTACGTATTTTAAGCACAGTAACGTTTAATAGCTGTATGTTGTACAGATGGGGAGATTAAGGGCTTAGCTTAATTACTGTGGTTTAACAAAACACAAGCCACGAGGCAGAGAGGAAGAGGTATGAGCTCCTCTGCTTTAAACCATACTGGCCATGGGCACTGCAGGGTCACACACACAGGAATATCCACAGAGTTATTTAGGGTCAGCCCATGCCTGACAACTTGTGAAGACACAGTGGGTTTGGTGGTTTTGCCTAAAAACAGGCATTTAGTGCCATAAGGGATGCCGGCTGGGCAGCTGAGACAAGCACATCGCTTGTAGTTATGTCTCAGGAATTAGGAAAGACCTCCACGCTCCTGCAGAGGCTTTTGGAAGCCTGGAGAGATAATCCAGAACCTGAAAATACAATAAATATTTACATTTTCAGGCCGCTAAACCCATCCCCATGTCTGACCCCTGCGGCACTGGGATCACTGAGAGCTAATCCTCCAGTCTGACATGTCCTACGTCACCCTCACCGGAGCGATCACATGTGTCTGTCGTGTTGCTGTAGGCACTATTTCTCTTTAATTACAGAATCACAGAACGACACGGGGTTGGAAGGGACCTCTGGAGATCATCTAGTCCAACCCCCCCTGCCAAAGCAGGTCCACCTAGAGCAGGTTGCACAGGAACATGTCGAGACAGGTTTTGAATGTCTCCAGAGAAGGAGACCGCACCACCTCCCTGGGCAGCCTCTTCCAGGGCTCTGCCACCCTCAAAGTAAATGTTTTGTTTTAATTCATTAAAACAAAACCAGAGAAGCTCACATTTCCAAAAATATCCTTACCATCAATGGGATGTTGAATGTTAATGACTGAGCAGCAGCCACAGGGACCGTTCCAGGAGATGTAGCTACTGTGACACTGGTGTCCCCATACGTATATCATGAAGTCCACAGCCTCTTTACTCAGTGGTATCCCACCCTGTTCCTCTGGAGGATTTCAAATTTTTGCACCATTTCAAAATTTCCCTGCCTGCAAACCAGAGTTTTCCAAAAGAAATGCACAATCTCATTGCACAAACCAGGCCCCTCTCAGGTGTTTCCATAATTTCTAGGTGTCTATCCCTTCTCTGAAATGAATTGGTAGAGTAAGAGTCCTTGCTAGTCCACCATCCCTCAAGCCCTGGCGTGTTTCCCTTGAGTTTAGTCCTAACAGGCCCTGTTATCCCCTCCTCCCCCCTCATATCTAGTTTAAAGCCTGTTAACGAGCCCCACTAATTCCTGTCCCAAAATTCTTTTCCCCCTCTGGGACAGACGCATCCCACCTGCCACCAGCAGGTCAAGTGTCTCATATGGCAACCTACGATTAAAAAACCCAAAGCCTTGTCAATAACACCAGTCCCAAAGCCACAAATTGACCTGCTGTCTCTTCCTATTAATTTCCTCACTCATGATAGACACTGATGGGATAGAGGAGAACACTACTTGTGTTCCCGATCCCTTAAGCACCCTTCCCGAGGCTTTAAAATCTCTTTTAGTTGATTTTGGGCTCCTTCTTCCCACATCATCACTGCCCACTTGAAATACTAAAAGGGGGTAATAATCAGAGGGGCTGACTAGAGTAGGAACTTTGTCCAACACATCCCTGACCCATGCCCCAGGAAGGCAGCAGACTTCCCTGTGAAGCGGGTCAGGACGGCATATTGGTCCCTCTGCCCCCTTCAACAGAGAGTCACCCACAACAATGACCCTTCTGCTTTTCCTTTTGGAACTAGTTGTGATGCCAGGTCTACGGCGACTTGGTCTTTCTGGCATTTCTGGCCTAGATGTACCATCCTCCTCTCCAACAGCCAGTTCCTCCTGCAAGATTCCATACCGGTTCTGCAGGGGTAACTGGGGAGGTGTGAGGGGCTTTGCCTGCTTCGCCTAGCGGGGACCTGTTTCCATTCCCCCTCTTCTCTGAGATCCTCTTCTACTACTGGATGAGAAGAGGGGAGAGGGTCCTCTGGTGTATGTGAGGCCTCAACATGTTCCCTTACTCTCAGGGAGCGTGCCCACCAGTCTGTCTCCTTCTCGGACTCCCTGATAGCCCTCAACCTTTCCACTTCCTCCTTCAGCTCCACCACCATGCTGAGGAGATCATTCACCTGTTCGCATCTGACACAGGTGTTGTCCCCACTACCCTCCATGGCAAGGGCCAGGCCCCAGCACTCCCTGCAGCCAGAGGCCTGGACACCCATGTGCTTGTGTGGGGCCTCTGTATGGGTGCCCACAGCTTTCTTAACAACAGCCTTTGACCTGCTTCTAACCATAGCTGGATGTCTGCAAGCAAGAGGCAGCGGAAGGGTCAGTTGGAATGAACGTGCTATTCATCTATTAAAAGGAATTGAACTTACCTTGTACAATGACAGAGGCTCCGGACCCTGCCGTACAAGTTACAGCCACGTGAGGCACCGACCAGGACACGCACCCGAGCTCCGGTTGCTGCTCGGTGGGCAGAGGCCTCGGCCCTCCCTGCGGCTCTTTATCAGCTGGGGTGTGATGAACCACGGGGGGCGCTGGCTCCGCCCAGGCCTAGTCAGCAGCCTGCCCGCGGCCTGTCAGCCCCCAGCACGAGAAGGCTTTGCCCGGCGTCAAAAAAGCCCCCAAAAGAGCTTTCCGTCGGCCTTTTTAGCTACAGATCCCTTCCCCCAGCGCAGTCTTACCTGCCCTGGAACCGGTCTCCGTCGCAATGACCGTAATGTCTCATTTAATTGTGCCGCGGGGGGCGCTGGCTCCGCCCAGGCCTAGTCAGCAGCCCGCCCGCCGGCTGGCAGCCCCCAGCACGAGGAGGAGGCTTTGCCCGGCGTCAAAAAAAAACCCAAAAGAGCTTTCCGTCGGCCTTTTTAGCTACAGGTCCCTTCTCCCAGCGCAGTCTTACCTGCCCTGGAGCCGGTCTCCGTCACAATGGTGTTGATCAGATCCCCCCTCAGTCTTCTCCAGACTAAAACGACCCAAGTCCCTCAGCCTTTCCTCATCAGAGAGATGCTCCAGGCCCCTCATCATCTTTGTAGCCCTCTGCTGTACCCTCTCCAGCAGTTCCCTTTCCTTCTTGAACTGGGGAGCCCAGAACTGGACACAGGACTCCAGATGTGGCCTCATCAGGGCAGAGCAGAGCGGGAGGATGACCTCCCTTGACCTACTTGCCACAAGGCAAGCACAAGGCATTAGCACAAGTTGCCCAAGGATTTGGTGGAAGAGGAGACAGACAGACAGCTCGTCTTCTGCACGGCACCCTGCAAGCTCAGTGCGTGCTCTGATGGGCACTACAGCACAGCTGAAGGACTGAGCAGATGCCACTGAGTTGTAAAATCACAGTTTAGGTGGGGAAAGGAGCCCCAGAAGACCCTTCACCAGGCTGAATGGGCTCAAATCATAGAATGGTTCAAGTTAGAAGGCACCTTAAACATCATTGAGTTCCAACCCCCTGCCATGGGCAGAGACACCTCCCACCAGACCAGGTTGCTCAAAGCCCCATCCAGCCTGGCCTTAAACCCCTCCAGGGATGGGGCAGCCACAGCTTCTCTGGGCAACCTGGGCCAGTGCCTCACCACCCTCACAGCAAAGAATTTCTTACCAATATCTCATCTAAATCTCCTCTCTTTTAGTTTAAAATAATTACCCCATGTCCTATGGCTCCCCTCCCTGATCAAGAGTCCCTCCCCAGCTTTCCTGGAGCCCCTTTAGGAACTGGAAGGGGCTGTAAGGTCTCCCCGGAGCCTTCTCTTCTCCAGGCTGAATCCCTCCAACTCTCCCAGCCTGTCCTCACAATAGAGGGGCTCCAGCCCTTAGAGTATCCCTGTGGCCTCCTCTGGACCCATTCCAACAGGTCCAGGTGTCTCCTGTGCTGAGGACTCCAGAGCTGGAGGCAGTGCTCAAGGTGGGGTCTCCACAGAGTGGAGCAGAGGGGTAGAATCACCTCCCTTAACCTGCTGGCCATACATCATATTCTCCAGCCCCCGACCATCTCGGTGATCTCCACTGGACTCATTCCAGTATATCAATAACCTTCCTGCACTGGGGACTGCAAAATCATGCCCCAAATGCCATCTCACAAGTGCAGAGAGAGGGGAAGGGTCTCCTCCCTTTGCCCCTGTTGGCTTCGCTCTTACTAATGCAGCCCAAGATGCAATTAGCCTGATCTGCTTCAAGGTCACACTGCACAGCAACCACCCCCCCTTGCTCATTCTGGGTTGGTTTTCTTTTTCAATCTGGGTTTTTTTAACCTTTTAATGTGTATTTCTTGGAAAGGAGGCGTGTGCTGGTTTGTTATACCTCAGCCCGGGGCTCCCCATTCACAAACATCCCATTTTACACCAGCTCCTTCCCCCTCCAGCAGCAGACACTGCCTGTACTTGACAATCTTTCCATCCATACCTGTCCCACGCCCAGCTTAAAATTACAGCTTTGAAACTCTATTTGGAGATGTGGGCAGAAGCAGGGGAGCTTCTGGGCTTTTATATTTAATCTTGCTCAGCAAGTCCATTTATCTTCCCTGTCAAACCACACATTTCAGTAGTGTGCAGCCCTTGCCATTCCCATGTCCACCAGGAAAGTATTAAACACCTGATCATTCCCAGACCTCAGAACCTCTTCTTGTTCTAGGACATAGAGATGGAGGTGGTGGGAAGGGTCATACATCTCACTGCCTTCACAGACAGCCTGGAGAAGGGTTGGGAAGTGGCTCACCAAGAAGCCAGTCCCTGTGGGATGGGGAGGGCAGCTGAATTTGCCCTCAAATTCGTGCAATGAATGCATAGTCAATCCAGCACCCACAACCTGGTGTATCCTGATTGCAACCAACAGATGTCGAGGTCTCACCAGCTGAGGGTATGGTCCCCATTGGAAGCATCTGAGCAATCCCTGCCAACCAGCAACTTATACCAGCTTCAACTGCTCACGTCCCACTTTGCTTATTGTCAACACCCAAAAGTCTACCATTCCTCTGCCAAGTTTCACGGTGATCCCTGCCCACAGCTCTGCTTTTGAGGGAGAGAGGGCTGGAGGCACCAGATGTTTGAAATCACAGCCAGTCCCACCTCAGGGCAACACACCACGTCTTCCAGTCCACAGCAAAACTGGGCAGCAAGGGAGGGGAGTCAAGGTGACGGCTGACTGCAGAAGAACGAAACCCAGCAAAAATGTAAGGTTCAACATTTTAATACCTCACATCTTCCCCGTGCATTGTTTGGAGCACATGAACCAAATCAACCGCTTCCAGCCTGTGCCAGGTCACAGTTTAGCTGAGATGTTTTTAAACTGACAGCGATCAAAACACAACCTGTACACACTTTCTTCTCGTCACCTTTCTGCTTGGGCTCAGGCTATTAAAGCAACCGTAGCATGGCACTGGGGGCGGCCAAGGGATTATGAAATATCTCCTCTCTGGACTTCCAGTTCATCTCTGCCCATAGCTGCAATCCACCAGCATGATGTCCCATTTGAGGGGAATCCAGTGGCTAAGATACCACACGCACACAGATGATGGATGAAGGATGAATGGTCCACCAATATCATAGAATCATAGAATGGTTAAGGTTGGAAGGGACCTTAAAGATCATCTAGTTCCAACCCCTCTACCATGGGCAGGGACACCTCCCACTAGACCGGGTAAATATCCAATAGGAAGGCCACCCAAGGAGAGGAGACGTCACCCTTCTACCCGCTCTAAATTCTGTTTGGACCCAGGCTGGCCGTGAAACACCTTGTGAAGAGCCAAAAACAGTATCCCATCAGTAGAGTCCATGCTGGGTCAAACTGAACCCTCATGAAACATAAGTGACTCTGACGGATTGTCACCTCTGGACCCAGGCTAACCCCACACAGCACAGATTTCTGTCTGAAACACAGCATTTTGGGGGTTTTGTTGGTAGACTTCACATGCAAAATTTCTCTTCTTAGAGAATATCAAGGTTCACCAGCTAAAGAAATCTTTCTTTTCATTGTCAGACCTTTAGGGTGCCAGACTTGCCTTATACAGATATAACAGGCCAGAGACTTCCATACCAACAACCTGAACTGGAGAGCAATTGTCCATATACCAGTTCAACTCATGCATAGCAGCTTGTGAAGTGCCACTATTGGAACTATGGATGTACTGGACAAAACCCACACCTTTGGGCACTGATGTTGCCCTGTCTGGTATTCCACGATTCCCAATACAGCAAGCACTGACCACCAAGAATGACCAAAGAAGACCCTTAGAGTCATATATGAAATATGTCGAAATGGTTTGTGCCTTGAAACCAGTGTAACCACAAACATTCTTTTTGCTGGAAAGGTGAGAGATGACAAGTGTGAAGGACCACTGCCTGAACAGCCCGCCAGTAAATTACCTGGAGTGCCAATGTGGAGCACCTCTTGGTGCTGCTGAGGTTACTGTGGGGAAGAAGAGGAAATTTATCCCTTGTGATGCTAAACCAGACATCCAGACTGGCAAATTGCTCTCTCTTGAGGTACCCACATGCTGCCTGGAAGCCATCAAGATACTCTAGAGCTTCTATTCCAGCATGATCCCTCTGCTTCCCACAGGCAACTGTGCATTTCTCTCCCTATCCCAGCCTTGCTGCCTCAGCCCCTGCCCTTCTCTTGCAGTGTCACCTGGAGCTGAAGATGTACAGTCTATCCGTACATCTATATCTTTGGGCTTTTGCCATTTCCCCTATAAAATTCCAAGACAAATTTCACACAAATCAATAGCCAAGGAGAGTCTGTAAGTGTCTCAGGACAAACTTCCCAACTACAGGAAAAATCAGCGTGTAGGTAGCAAAGAAACCAGACCAAAGGGAGAGCTCAGCAGTGAAGGCAACATTGCTTGGGACACCAGGGAGAGGAAACACCCCTTATTAAATTGCAGATGAATTAGGACCTACTTGTTCGGTTAAATCCCACAATGTGGAAGGCACATGTGCCTATGTTGGACGGAGAAAATGCCTTGAGATTAAAAAATAATCCCCTAAACAAGAAGTTACTAAAGATATGAAATTTAGCCTGATCAGAAGAAAGAGAGACCTCCCCCATGCCAACCCCTTGGAGATAATACAGAACACATTTCACTCACTGTAGCCGAATGCTCTGCAGGAGGTACAGGGAAATACCCTGCTGGGATGGGGCTGGGAAAGCTGGGCTGGAGTCTCTGTTGTACTGGTCACACATCCCATTTCAATTACTGGCACCATTTGGTAGCCCGGTTCGCTGTCACGTCAGGCAATCGGACGTACAGCAGATGTTAGGAATTGGAAACATGGCAGTGAAGAGGTGGTAAGTCCCAAGACTGCACAGGGACAGCTGTGCTGGGAGCCTAACATGACTGTTTCCTCATGTGGTGGCAGCATTTTGTGTTTCCTGGTGGTGTGCTCTCTGTTACGGACACCTAATCTAAAGCAGCTGGGTGGTTTTCGCCAGATGAGGATGTGATTATGGTAGGTACCTACTCTGTTCCTCCAGCCTTTAGCAAGACAACACAGACACACTTAGTAGAAGCAGAAGTAAGACCTTCTCCAACTCAGATACAAACGCTTTTCCCAATCTTGCAAGATGCTTCAAGTCCAGAAATGCAATTTTTTTCCAATTTCCAGTGGTCACCACCCACAAAGCTCCACGGGTCTTAAAAATGACAGCAACTGGCAGATCAGAAGAGTAGGGGATAAAATATAGAGTAGACCATGGCTTGGGAAGTACTTTCCTGAGTCCAATGAAAACAAAGAAACAACTTCTAAACACCTCCAGCCAGATACAGACCAATTACTAAGATTATAAATTTCCTCACAGATATTAGTGAGAGCTCTGGTAGCTTGACCTTATCCATCAAGATCTCAAAATGCGTGGAGAGCAAAGGAGACATCTCCGTCATGAGCAGATGTTGAAATGAATGGAGCATGCTTGGTCATTCAAAAATGGACGTTTCAGCTTAAAATTAACTATCAGCAGTCCAAGGCTGGAAGGTAGCAGGATGCACTGCCAAGTTGCCTTAGACTCAAGCCATGTGTAATTTGTTCATATTTTTTATTATTTAGAACAGAGTTTTTCAAAATCCTGTGCCTCAGCTGAATTTTAGGTAAGTTCCAGCAGTTTACACAATTTTGAGAACAGGCGTAGAAGAAATAAGCACCTTCTTCATCTGAAGGGGGATGACGAACCGAACCTTTCACCCTTCAGAGGTCTTGCATTGGAAGTCAACGGGCTAAATAGAATCCCATAAATTAGTAATTAGCATCCTAGTAATTAGTATCCTTGCTCTCGTGGACACTGAACTTTACTCAGTCACAGATTTATCTGAAAAGCCCTGGAGTGGGCTTTACCCTGACCACTACTGTTGGCCAGCATGGCAAATACATCATGTCCCACAGTTGCCCCACTGAACAGCGGTCCTGTCCCTGCTCCCTCTGGGCTTTTAATAACTCCAGGCTTATGTCGCTGTAGGAAGCATCAAGCTTCAAACCACTACAGCTGGTTAGGGTGGCTGATGGGTTAACCCAGGCTTAACAACCCACGGATCATTAGTATGGCAGCCTGTTTGGAGATGTCTAACCTGGGGGCAACGACAAGAAAGCAGGACAAAACACCACATCTTCGGGGTATGGAGCATCATTCCCAGACCATCAGGCACTTTTGATGCTAACACCATTGCAGGCTAAGAGTTCACGAGGGATTTTCTTTCCGTAGTGTAAAAGAGGCAGATTTCGTGTCTTCAGCAGGAAGGTCCTTGTTTTTGTAGTGGGAGTGTTCAAGAGCTGTGTCTGCAGAACAGTGGGTTCCACATGGGGCTGTGGGTCTGGAAGCACAAATGGATGTGGGATCGCAAACCTAGAAGAGGGATCACAGAGGGAAAAGTATGGGAGTGTACAAGGGACTTGCAGGAGCGAGGGCAGTGCTGTGCAGTCCCACATATTCCAGAAAGCCAGCAAAGACCTACCTAAAACCCATCATCATCATTTTTTTCTCAGATAAGGGTATCTACAGTTCACAAGGCAAGAAAAAGACAACCTTCTTAGTGCATCCCAAGAGCAACTGCGATACTCATGTCTCTGCAAAGTGAGCAAAGAGGAGCCTTCAGTGCTCAGCCTGCCGAGGTGTAATTAGTGAAAGGATGCCCAAGTGGTCGGAGAAGCAGGTTGGGTAGCTCTGCTCAGCACCATTAATTTTTCAAGGAGCAAAAGGGAGCCCCAAAGGACAGCAGATTCCTGTTAGAGCTGCATTCACTCAAGATGTCCCTCAGAAGGAGCAAATCCTCACCTTTCACCTGGGCTGGCATTTCTGTTTCGCACTTGCACATACACACCTGCAACCTGACAATCCCCTGGATGCACTTAAAGGTAACAGTAAACTCAAAGTGATTGATCTATAGATAATTTACCTTGGCAAGTGGACCGACAGGCGCTGCACTCCCATAGGAAGGAGTGAAGAGCTTCCCTGGATACTGGCATGTCTACAGCACCAAGAAACTGAATTAGCAAGTGTAAGAGTAGTGGTGCCTTAACACAGAGACTGATGAGGACATGATCTAACAGGATCCCAAAACCATCAGCCCAACTGATGCTCCCTCCAACCCGCACGTGGTCAAATGCCATTTCATTCTGGATCATATTATTAGAATTAAAAGATGTTGAGAGGAAAAAGAATAAATGGCTTCTTGCCTTCTTGTCCATGTTTCTTGAACAGAGAAAGGGTGTCCTGTGTTATCAACGCTTCCTAGGGCCACTGCACGGGTCCTGGTGTCACTCTACCATGCACAGAAGTGCTTGTGGCTGCACTACAGGGAATTAAATGGACAGTAGAGGTGAAAAGAGGGATAAAAGCCATTGATGTCATGAAACACCATAAGCCTGAGACTGCTACTTTAGAAGAGAAAGAAACGGGGGCAGCACAAAACTGGGTGCCACACATCCAACTGTCCACGTGGTCAAGAGCCGTTTGGCCACATACCTGAGGGGTGGGAGATCTGGCCCACCTGAAGGGTGGGCCATCTTCACTGGCCTCCCACCACTCCTCAGCAGGGCACAGGCAGACTGGGCATATCTAATGGCTCCAGGGAAGACTGGTAGGTTTGGTTTGCTTCCCCCCACAGCTGGGGACTCTGCTTACTTGCCAGTCCCTGTGCTATCACAGCCTGGATGACAGTCCCCTAACACAGCAATAGTACAGAGGGGCTTATCAGAAAGATGGGGAACTTTTTAGTAAGGCCTGTTGCAATAGGACAAGGAGTAATGGTATTAAACTAAAATATGGTAGATTTAAACTAGACATAAAGAAGAAATTTTTTACAATGAGGGTGGTGAGACACTGGCCCAGGTTGCCCAGAGAAGCTGTGGATGCCCCATCCCTGGAAACATTCCAGGTCAGGTTGGATGGGGCTCTGAGCAACCTAATCTAGTTGGAGATGTCCCTGCCCATAGCAGGGGGCTAGATGGGCTTTAAAGGTCCCTTCCAACCCAAACTATTCCATGGCCCCAACTGCAAACCAGAGCTGTACAACTGCAACCAGCTGAGAGCTGTACATTAGACTGCAATTCTGCCTTATGCGAATAGAAATAATAGCCTGTGATCATTAAAAATAATTAGACCCACTCTTATGCACAAGATTTTAAGCCTCCACTTCAGATTTTATCTATACTGTAAATATTAGGGTGTAGGGTTACATCTAATGCCCGAGAGGGGGGGCAAATTATCCTTAAATGTGCATCATACCCAGTATCTCCTAAATTCAGGCATCCCAAAGAATATTCAGTGGACCTCACAGATCCCCTCTTTTTGGCCCTTTTCCAAAATAGTTTGCTTAAAGTAGCATTTACAAAACTGAAAATTCATTAGAAGGTCACAGTATGAAACTCCAGCACAGAGACAACAAGAAGATACAGAACAGCCCTCACTTTTCCCCTTTGCAATATTTTTTGCAGTAGTCCGAATCAAAACGAGAGTCACATCATCTCATCTCCTCACTTTGGACTGTGACCCCCAGTGACTACAATATAGCTCTCCCATTTTCACTTACCTTGTCTGTAAGAGACAAAATGACCAGGGAGCATCTGAAATTCGGCAACCCACGCACCTGTAACTGCATTTCCGAGCACTTCTTCCTCTGAAGCCTCGCCAAAGACTGAGACGGAGCTCGAAAAGGGAAGATGAAAACTCCAGCCTCTCTGGAGGACACACTGAAAATCCTGCAGACTCTGGGAAAACTCAGAGAGCTGAGAGTCAACCTGCTGACTCTCGTTCTGCCAGAGAGCTGCAGCTGGTGCCAGTGAAATATTTATGCAAAGACAGCAGATGTTGCGGGCAAAGTATGAAGAAAGCCGTGAGAGCTGCAGTATTAGGTTGGGGCATCCAGTGCATCCCACAACGGCCAACATCAGATGGTCAACAAGAGTGTAAGAGCAGGGTAAGCACATGCAGACACCTCCACCTTTCCAGCTTCCAGTGACCTATAGAATCACAGAATCATAGAATGCTTTAGGTTGGGAGGGATCTTAAAGATCATCCAGTTCCACTCCCCTCTGCCCTGGGCAGGGACACCTCCCACCAGACCAGGTTGCTCAAAGCCCCGTCCAGCCTGGCCTTGAACCCCTCCAGGGATGGGGCAGCCACAGCTTCTCTGGGCAACCTGGGCCAGTGTCTCACCCAGTGTGCTCTCTCACCACCCTCAAATTTCTTCCCGAGATCTAATCTAAATGTCCCCTCTTCCAGTTTGAAGCCATTACCTCTCATCCTATCACAGCTTTCCCTGTAGCTTGGGGACCTTCTGAGGGACAGACTGCACCTCGGAAATGTCTTTGCATTCAACGCCTTGTATGACTTTTTCTTTTGTGAATCTTCTTTGGAAACCATTCACATTTTTAGCACTCCCGATGTCCCCATGAGTTCCACAGGTTTACTACGTGCTGCATGAAAGTGTTATGTCCTTTCGTTGGATTTCAACCTCCATCCTGCTTGTTTCCTTTGCTGCCCCTCGATTCTTGCACATGAAGAACGACTAAAAGTTTTTAAAATCTGGGAGAAACATTGACTATTCCCTATATTAAGGCTTGGAAACATTTGTCTGTACATCAATGGCAAGAT
Organism: Tringa tobata; assembly: GCA_033628505.1. NCBI lineage: Eukaryota > Metazoa > Chordata > Aves > Charadriiformes > Scolopacidae > Tringa > Tringa tobata. The sequence goes on along the minus strand of JAHREE010000302.1, from coordinate 1,902,568 downwards.
CAGAAATAACATTTAAGCACCGACAGTGCAAGCTAAATAGTACTCAAGTTCCCGTGCTCATGGGGAGACTGAAGAAACCTGGAAGACTCACATGAGCATCTCTTAACACAGAGAGTGGCTCAGTTCAACCCAGACCTTGGCCCAGCAATAAATGCAAATACTTAGAGCCCCTCGAAATCCCGTGTCTGCCTGGCATCAACCCTTTTTTGGAGACCTTGCAGCTTAGCAAAGTCCACAACGTGGCTGGTGCCCCAAGAGAGCTGAGCTGCCTCCCACATTGGTCAGAGATGATGACTCAACTCTTCAGACGGTCAACAAATGGGTTCCCCTTGGGGTTGAACCGCAGTGAAGCTTTACCATGAGCCCAGGAGACAAGGGGCAGACTGTAATTCATGTCCAGCTGGAGAGGAGACTAAAAGTGCCCTGTGCCAGGAGCACCTGATGAGAAAACCCCACCAGCTTTCCCATTGCCTTCAAACTGTTGTCCCAACTCTCCACCCCTCATCTTGAGGCAAAGAAGGATCATCCATAATCCATCCACCCTCACCAGGGCAAAATCCCCACCGCAACTGCCCTGTACAAAAGAGGAAATAAACCTCAAATTGTTCATTTCAGTAAAAAACAAGGAATGAGGGAGCTGCTGTACCGCTATGTAAAGGGTTAAATGTGGTGCTACCCAGAGATAGCTCCTTTCCTAGCTCATCTCCCAGCTGCTGGGCTCTGGCCTGTTTAATGAAGATTGATTGCCTTCAGGAGGCCATGTCTGTCTAGACTGCCTATGGCCCCTTTTTATTACCCCCACCCATGCAAGTGAACCCAGGACCCAGGCACGGAAAAATTCCAGGCAATGGAGCAGCAAGAGATTAAATTGAGTTTTCTCAGAGCAAACAGAGCCAGGACTTCCCTGGCCTTTTCTCTTGGGCACGGATTCTCTTGGGTCTAATAACGGCTGAGAAACCAACATCGTTTTATCAACGGGGGCCCAGAGAACATATCATTTTTCTACCCTGACTTATATTCATGGAGTTTGCAGTAATGTACTGCCTCCACGGCCTCCTGACTTTAGGTTATGACAGCACAAAGAAACTTGTGTCCTCACTGCAGCAGCCTTGCTGAGCTATTCCAGCCCCAGACCTGGGCACACCAGCCTGCAGAAAGGCTAATCGTGTGCTGGGTTTGCTGCAGAGAGGTCCCTGGAGTGCAGGACATCTGCTTTACAGCCCCACCACGAGCCAGTGCGATCCCCACAGAGACAAGGAGGACATGAGATTATTGATGACCCGGCCAACTGAAGTCCTCAGACCATGCCTATGCTATTGAAGAGGTGGATCAAGGAAACGTCATCTAGGCCCGAGGCCAACAGATAAAATATAGTTTCTGTGCACAGAGCTACATTGTCTTTATACCCCCAACCCCAAATAGGAGTCATATCTACATTGCCTGGTCTTTGGTCCATGCTTACCCTGGACTGGACCTGTGCATTATTTGGGAGTGTGAGAGCTGGCTTGGGCTAAAGCCACGGCAGGGACTGTGCTAAAAATAGTGGAACAAATTTTCCATCCACTAATCTAGAAGCCCGAGTCCTGTGGCATGATCTCCATAACAGGAGAGAACGAAAGTCACGGGTGGAGCAATAAATAAGGTGGACCTAGACACCACGTCTGTTCTCTGAACACACTCTTACAGGCAGTAAAGGCAAAGAAGTGGAAGAAAGAGCATTTCACAGGAAAAAACGGATGAGAACCAGACATGGGTATATTTCATGAGGGCAAAAAAATTTAGGATAGTAGAAGATTTCTAGTCCTCTCAGAAGGGATCTTGGAGCAACTTCCCAAAACCTTGCTGGAGCTCATGTGAAGTCATGTCAAGTTCCTCAGGGAGCGCTGTGGTTTCAAAGATCTTTGACCATGAGACTTCTGAATAGAAAGGTAGGTCCAGCTTTCAAAATCCTACATCCCCACAGTGCACTGAAACTAAAGCTCGGTGCCACGAGGTTGGAAAGAACTCTAATTCCCGTGATGTGGGACCCAGAAGCAACACAGCTTGGAGAAACATTAATAATGGACACAACACCTACAAAAAAGCATGTTAGTGATGGTTTTCCTGGTTTTTACTGAGGGAAAAGTAAGTTTGGGTCCAAAATGTATAACACACTGAATCAAAACCCCAGGAGGCAGGTGGACTGCGATGCTGCAGCTTGCAAAACTCGTTAATACCTAAAGATGTATTCCCTTTCCATTTACTTGTCACCAAAGGCTTTTAAAGCAACAAGCTCTACCTGGGGTAGATGCATAGTTTAGATGTTTAATGATGATGATTCTCTGGTGCCTTGAGGATAGAGTGAATTAGTGCATCAGTTCTTCATTTCGAGGCACGAGGCGGGGGCCAAACCCAGTCTTAAATCATAGAAAATATGAAAAGATTTGATGGAGGGAGTGCTGGCACAGCTTAGCAGGGAGGACAAGCTGAGCTTACTGGAGTGTCACTTTCCAGGGGCAAGGTGGATCAGGACTTAGCATACAGGGGGGAAGCCAGTTAGATGTTAGGCTCCAAAGGAGAAGAAAACTTACCCACGTTTTGATACAGATAACTCTCATTCACTTTTTGGACAAGAGCGAAAACAGTTAAAAAAAATTAAAATCTGTTTTTCTCCTCTTTGCATGTCTTCAGGTCATTTTAATTGAAAGAACGTTTCTATGAGAACCCATCAATCACCTCCAGAAAGTCACGCTCGCTCGCCTAAAGCATGGAGAGGCACATCCAATGTGGGGAGACTCTCAAAAGGGAAAAGCGCTGCAGGTTGAAGTTCTTCCAGCTCATTTACAGAGATGTCAAGTTTAACGATCTTAAGGAATGAGGAGGAGGAAGGGGGAGGAGAGGCCTAAAAAAAAATATAATAAAAATGAATGAAGCTATTTCCAATTTTCCCCCCGTCTTCCCCCAAAATATGCCTGGAGTTTTTAGCCTTTTCCATTTTTGACAAGTAGCAACACACACAGGCAGTTCCAGCACCAGCACCGCTTGATCAAGGAGTTCTGCCTTGGACATCACCCAAATAAAACTTGGCATAGAAAAATGAAAGGAAACAAAAAAAAAGGGGGGAGTTTAAAAAGCGACAAGAGGAGAAAGAAGGCCAGATCCTCAGCAGAGTGGTTTCTTGCATCTCCTCTTTGTCACTGGCAAAGGACAGGCTCTGAGCATGTCAGAGAAACATCTGTAAGTGAGAAAAACAGCTCATTCCCCCCCCACCCTTGCCCCTCCAAAATCAGATGTTTGAGACAGCAAGAATGTCTCCTGCTCCATCCAGAGAAACAGTGATCATTTCTGAAATGCTAATGTGCGAGTTGCATTTAGCAAATAAGTGAAATTGCTGAGAAAATATCTACCAAGGAGGGAGTGGGAGGAATATTTGGGGGACCTGGAAGTTTTTGATGGAAAACATAATCCCAAGAATGTGACAATTTAAGGAGAGGAGAGAGACTTAGCCCTTTTAACAAACCTAAAAATACATCAGTGATTTATTTTAGTTATTTTTAAAGTGATGTGATATCCTAAAAGAAATGGAAATTTAAATCTGACTACCACATAAGGCTTCCCAGCAGAGAAGCAAAAGACTCCTGTCCTGGCCAAAGCTGTAAAAGTCCAGGGGTTGGGGGCATTTCAAACAAAGCTGGTGAAAGTGGAGAAGCACTTCTTGAATTTCTGCCGCTGCACATTCCCAAAACAAAGGGGAAGGAGTTGAGATGGAAAGTTTTGGAGACCTGCACAGCAACAAGAGGGCTGCTGGCAGAGCAGACTGTTGTAGGACACGAGCTGGGGGTCAAACTCTTCTCTGTGGTGCCCAGTGACAGGACAAGGGGCAACGGGCACAAGCTGGAACACAGGAAATTCCATCTCAATATGAGGAGGAACTTCTTTCCTGTGAAGGTGGCAGAGCCCTGGCAGAGGCTGCCCAGAGAGATGGTGGAGTCTCCTTCTCTGGAGACATTCAAAACCCGCCTGGATGAGATCCTGTCCAGCCTGCTCTGGGTGACCCGGCTCTGGCAGGGGGTTGGACTAAATGATCTCTGAAGGTCTTTTGCAACCCCTACAGTTCTGTGGTAGTTCTGTCTATCTACAGATAGACCAAAGATGCTGGTAAATAAAGGAAGGCCAAGGCGGAGCTCAGATGTATTAAAACTTGTTAATGCCTCCACTTGCAGCAATTCTGTCTAATAAATAGCTCCTGTGGGACCTGCTCTGGGTGGACCTGTTTTGGCAGGAGGGTTGGACTAGAGCATCTCCAGAGGTCCCTTCCAACCCCATATCATTCTGTGATTCTGTGATTATTTGTAAGTTGTGGTTTATGGAGTTAGGAATCAGGCATTTCGTTAGCTTGCTCCATTTGCATCTTTCAAAACCTGCCAGGACTGCAGAATCCACCGCCTGAGAGATGCTTAAATTAAACATGCCACCTTGGCAGATCGACTTCAGAGATAGTCACACAATACCTGTGTGACAGCTCCGCCACCACCGATACCCTGCGGCTTGAATAGGCATTTCCAGCATTAAAAGCACAAGGGGTTTCGGGCTGGGCCAAAGGTCAGTAACTGCTCTGGGAGAGATTTACATCCTCTGTGGACCCAGATCAGTGTTCCCGACAGAATCACCCTCCTTTTCCTGGCACTCATCACACGCCTATTGATTACGAAAAGAGGGGAAATTGGTTTGATTGATTTGCTCCCCATGCATTAAAAACACGATTGGTTTTCTTCTCAGAAAAAAAAGCCATGCTTTAGAGAAAAAAAAAAAAGAGAGCAAGAAAACCGGGAAAACTCAACTTTGAGAAACAAGATTTTACCCGTGTCAAAAAGGTCCCTGGTGTTTTGTCAGGTTTTGCCACGCCTCAGAGGCTCGGAAAAAATGCTTTTCTGGAAATGAAACAAGAGAAGTTTTCAGGCAGGAGCTCACAGCTCTGTCTGGTTCCCCTCCCTCGCTGTATCTGTTCCCAAAGCAAAGACCAAAAATCCACAGTCCTTTGGGAAATCAAGGCCTGACTGTGCTTATCGGGGCTGGGAAGAGTGACAAACTGCTAAACAAACCTGGCTTCCTAATTTTCCTAAATTCCCTGTTCTTGTTTTCCCACAACATGGTTCTCGGGCAGAGCTGAAGGAAGGATTTCTGATGCCCTCAGTAACTCAACACAAACCCAGAGCACCAAGAATCCACACTTTTGCTTTGAACAGCACTTCAGAAGTCAGGAAACCAAAAATGCTGCCCAGGCTTATTCAAACCTCAAAATGCTACAGATTTGTAGTAGAGAAGACACGACCACCCCTGTTTTGGACAGTGTTTCCGTGACATGAAAATCTGTTTTATTTCAGCCATCTCCGAAGAAAATCAAAATAACACCATCTGATGCAAGACAAAGTTTGTACGTAGAAGTAATATCTTTTATTAGAGCATCTGCTGTTGCTGGTAAAAACCAGATAAGCCCTGGGCAGTAAAGAAAAACTTTTGTCCTATAGCTGAAAGCTTATTTAATTTTTCAGCTGTATTATGTCAACCTACAAACCTGTTACAGTAGGAGTCTGCTGCAGACCACCAGATCAAAGTGACAGCAATGATGTGGCCCTCTATAAACAGACAGGGACAGCATCACGCTCACACAGCCTGGTGCTCATGGGGGACTTCAACCACCCCGATATCTGTTGGAAGGACAACACAGCAGCACACAGGAAATCCAGGAAGCTCCTGGAATGCGTTGATGACAACTTCCTTTTTCAAATGATCGAGGAACCAACAAGGAAAGGAGCTGTGCTGGACCTTGTCCTTACCAACAAGGAGGGGTTGGTCCGGAACGTCAAGTTCAAGGGTAGCCTCGGCTGCAGTGGTCACGAGATGATAGGATTCAAGATTCATAAGGCAGCAAGGAGGGTGTGCAGCAAGCTGGCTACCCTGGACTTCAGAAGAGCAGACTTTGATCTGCTGAGAGATCTGATTGGCAAGGTAGAGTGAGAAAAAGAACTGGAAGGGAGAGGAGCCCAAGAAAGCTGGGTGGTATTCAAGGATTGCCTCCTCCAAGCTCAGGAGAGGTGTATCCCAAAAAAGAAGAAATCAGGCAAAATAGCCAGCAGGCCTGCGTGGATGAGCAAGGAACTGCTGGACAAAGTCAGGACCAAAAAGGAGGCCTACAGAGGGTGGAAAGAGGGAAGGGTAGACTGGGCAGAATACAGAGAAACTGTTTGAGTCACCAGAAACCAGACCAGGCAAGCGAAAGCCCAGGCAGAACTAAATCTAGCCAGGGCTGTGAAAGATAATAAAAAGAACTTCTATAGATATATCAGAGATAAAGGCAAGACGAGGGAAGCTGTGGGTCCCCTCCGGAAGGAAATGGGAGACCTGGTCACCCAGGATATGGATAAGGCTGAGCTACTGAATGACTTTTTTGCCTCAGTCTTCACCGGCAAGGGCTCTAACCGCACTGCCCAAGTCACGGAAGGCAAGAACAGGGGCTCTGAGAATGAAGATCCGCCCACAGTACGAGAAGACAAGGTTCGAGACCTCTTAAGGAACCTGAAGGTGCATAAGTCCATGGGACCTGATGAAATCCATCCATGGGACCTGATGAATCCATCCATGCGTCCTGAGCGAGCTGGCAGATGAAGTTGCTAAGCCCCTTTCCATCATATTTGAGAAATCGTGGCAATCTGGTGAAGTTCCCACTGACTGGAAAAAGGGGAACATAACCCCGATATTCAAAAAAGGAAACAAAGAAGACCCGGGGAACTACAGGCCAGTCAGTCCCACCTCTGTGCCTGGCAAGGTCATGGAGCAGATCCTCCTGAAATCTTTGCTAAGGCACGCAGAAAATAAGGAGGTGATTGGAGACAGCCAACATGGCTTCACCAAGGGCAAATCGTGCCTAACAAATTTGGTGGCCTTTTATGATACTGCCACAGACTGGGCAGACAAGGGCAGAGCAACTGACGTCATCTTCCTGGACTTATGCAAAGCATTTGACACTGTCCCGCGTGACATACTGGTCTCAAAATTGGACGTGGCAATCCCAGGCACAAATACAGGTTGGGTGGAGAATGGCTGGAAAGCAGCCCTGAGGAGAAGGACTTGGGAGTGCTTATGGATGAGAAGCTCAACATGAGCCGGCAGTGCGCGCTGGCAGCCCAGAAGTGTGGCCAGCAGGTCTTAGGAGGTGATTCTACCCCTCTACTCTGCACTCGTGAGACCCCACCTGGAGTACTGTGTTCAGCTTTGGAGTTCTCAACATAAGAAGGACATGGACCTGTTGGAACGGGTCCAGCGGAGGGCCACGAGGATGATCAGAGGGATGGAGCATCTCTCCTATGAAGACAGCCTGGGAGAGGTGGGGTTGTTCAGACTCGAGAGGAGGAGGCTCCGGGGGGACCTTATAACAGCCTTCCAATATCTGAAGGGAGCTACAGGAGAGCTGAGGAGGGACTTTTTGCCAGGAAGAGCAGTGACAGGACAAGGGGTGATGGTTTTAAATTGGCAGAGAAGAGATTTAGATTAGATACCAGAAAGAAATTCTTTACTGTGAGGGTGGTGAGACACTGGAAGAGGTTGCCCAGAGAAACTGTGGCTGCCCCATCCCTGGAAGTGTTCAAGGCCAGGCTGGATGGGGCTTTGAGCAACCTGCTCTAGTGGGAGGTGTCCCTGCTTATGGCAGGGTGGTTGGAACTCAATGATCTTTAAGGTCCCTTCCAACTCTAACCATTCTATGATTCTATGATTCTATGAAACCTCATCTTATCGGTGTCTTTAGACCATCCTGTCTGCAAGAGCAGGGCTCAGGAGCATTGCAGTCCATTCCCGGTGCGCAAGACAACCTGGCCACATTGCCAATGAGGTGGAATTCACTCCTGGTAGAGAGGCAGGGCTGGGAAATAGCTCTTACTCATCAGATGCTTCCACCAGCATCACTGCGTGTCCACCTTTCCATACAGTGAAGGCGAACTGATTTTTAAATTACTTTTTAAATGGTTTTTTTTTTCTGTTTCTGACATTGTTTTGTCATTCGTTTCGATGTCATGCAATTGATGTGAACTGAATTTTGAATGGATTTATTTTTTACTTTAATAGGAGTGAATAACATAATCAGAGAATGATATGGGGTTGGAAGGGACATCTGGAGATCATCTACTCCAACGCCCCTGACAGAGCAGGTCCACCCAGAGCAGGTTGCACAGGAATGTGTCCAGGCGGAGTTTGAATGTCTCCAGAGAAGGAGACTCCACCACCTCTCTGGGCAGCCTCTTCCAAGGCTCTGCCACCCTCACAGGAAAGAAGTTCGTCCTCATGTTTAGATGGAACTTCTTATATTCAAGTTTGTGCCCATTTCCTCTTGTCCTGTCCCTGGGCACCACTGGAAAAAGATTGGCCGCATCCTCTTGACACCCTCCCTTTAAGTATTTATAAGCATTGATGAGATCCCCCCTCAGTCTTCTCTTCTCCAGACTAAAAAGACCCAAGTCCCTCAGCCTTTCCTCGTAAGAGAGATGTTCTAGTCCCCTCATCATCTTCATAGCCCTCTGCTGTACCTTCTCCAGCAGTTCCCTGTCCTTCTTGAACTGGGGGCCCCAGAACTGGACACAGGACTCCACATGGGGCCTCCTCAAGGCAGAATAGAGTGGCAGGATAACCTCCCTCGACCTGCTGGCCACACTCCTCTTAATGCCCCCCAGGATGCCATTTGCCTTCTTGGCAACCAGGGCACATTGATGGCTCATGGACATCCTGTTGTCCACCAGGACTCCCAGGTCTTTCTCCTCAGAGCTGCTGTCCAGCAGGTCAGCCTCCAACCTGTACTGGTGCAGGGGGTTATTCCTACCAAGATGCAGCAGGTCCTCCCCCCTACACTTGCCCTTGTTGAATTTCATTGGGTTCCTCTCTGCCCAGCTCTCCAGCCTGTCCAGGTCTTGCTGTATGGACACTACTAGAACTTGGATCTGTGATTGGCATCGCTTGTGACGAATACACCGAGCTGCAAACGAGGAGCTGGGCACGTTGGTTCATACCAGTCTTACTCCAATCTCACTCCACTTTCCCACTCACAGGGAAAAAGGGCAAGTCCAGTAACTACATCTCCAGCCCCGTATTGAGGTGACCTGGAAGTTTTGGCAGTGATGAGCCCCCCATCCCCTAAGAATTAGACCAGGAACTCACCGGACCGAGCCAGACAATTCATCCTAGAACCTGCCTCTTAGTTACAAGATCAGAAAGGATGTTAAATACTGAGTAGCCCAGACACGGCCGCCCTCCCGGAGGTGCCAGGCTACAATGAACAGCTCAAAATGCTTTATGAAGCTGACATTTTGGTTTTACTGTTGCGCTGGAGCGGTTCAAAAGAAGCAATTTGTTCTGTGGCTTTAATGCATTTAGGAACCGAGGTGCGGCACATTTATTGTGGCAGAAAAACCACCTCAGCTCCCCACCACCACCTGCCACCACCACCTTTGAAGCACAAAGAAAGCCAGTGAAAGGCGAAAAAGTGAGCAGCCAAGGTAGCAAAAGCTTGTTAGTGCAGGGAACAGAAGAGATCGATCATTCTGACCTGAGCAACGGCTGAGGAGGTGGAAGCAGGAAACCCTTGAGAAGTGCCAGCAAGCCCCAGCAATCGCCTTTGTTTGTTGCTAATGAGCCGTGGTGCTTTTTAATAATATATAAACCATTTAAAAGGACCTGATGAGAAGACCAAGGAAGTCAGTCGCGGCGTTTTCTGACCCAGAGCGAGGTCAGAAAACACTGGAAGGTTTGGTGAAATGGGGGAACAATGAACCTCTGCCAAATTCACAGCAAGAGCTCAGCAAAAGTGCTGGGGTTCCCAGGGGGTCTCCCAGATGCTTGGACCCCCAAAGTGTTATTTTCTGGCAGACCATCCTCCTGGAGGGTACATCCCAAGCAGAAACTCCTGGAAACATCACAAGGGAGGCCCCAGATCCTTTGGGTGGGTGATGCTTTTTACAAGAGACCACAGGGCTGGGACAATCCCAAGCACAAGTACAGGCTGGGGGGGAGAATGGATGGAGAACAGCCCTGAGGAGAAGGACTTAGGGGTGTTGCTGGATGAGAAGCTCAACGTGAGCCAGCAACATGTGCTGGCAGCCCAGAAAGCACCTTGCACCCTGGGCTGCATCCCCAGCAGCGTGGCCAGCAGGGCCAGGGGGGGGATTCTGCCCCTCTGCTCTGCTCTGGGGAGACCCCCCCAGTGCTGCCTCCAGCTCTGGGGACACCAACAGAAGAAGGACATGGAGCTGTTGGAGCAGGGCCAGAGAAGACAACGAGATGCTGGGAAGACTGGAGCCCCTCTGCTGTGAGGACAGGCTGAGAGAGTTGGGGTTCATCCTGAAGAAGAAAAGGTTTCAGGGAGATCTTAGAGCCCCTTCCAGTCTCTAAAGCGGCTCCAGGAAAGCTGGGGAGGGACTCTTGATGGGACAAGGGGGAACATTTTAAGCCCTAAGAGGGAAGATTCAGGAAGAAATTTTTCACAGTGAGGGTGGTGAGAGCCTGGCCCAGGCTGCCCAGAGAAGCTGTGGCTGCCCCATCCCTGGAGGGGTTCAAGGCCAGGCTGGACAGGGTTCTGAGCAACCTGGTCTGGTGGGAGGTGTCCCTGCCCATGACAGAGGGGTTGGAACTGCATGATCTTTAAGGTCCCTTCCAACCCAAACCATTCAACAATTCTACCTGCAGGGAAAGCCCACAAGGTACCCAAAGATTCTTGGGTATCATTGCAATAGTTTCATAGAATCATAAGATTTTTTTGCCAGGTTTTCAGCCATAGCTCATCTAAGCCCTGAGGACACATGCTCCAACCACCCTGGGTTTCCAGCCCCCAGATAAGGAGCTGGGAACCCTGGGAGACAAAGAGCCTAAAAACTCTCACAGTGAGCAAAAGAAATGGCCAATCCTGGCAGTTTTGCCCCTGTCATTAGCTGCTTTTAGCAGCAGAGAAGCTGCCAAGGCTGTCACATTCCCTGAAGAGCTGGAAATCATGAAAGAAACACTTCATTTTTGGACTTACCATAGTTCTTTGCAATGTGTTAATGGGATTTCACACTTGCGGTATTTTAAGTTTTAAAAAAAAAAGAAAAAGATTTGGGTCTGGTTCAGATCAAAATTTTATTAAAACCAAAATGAAATATCTATGGTATGAAAATCCTACTATTTGATCAATATGGCTTCCATTGATCACAGAGGGCTTTGACAGACACTTAGCTGGGCTCTCCACACAACTTCAGAAAAGAAGATGCCTCACCCCAACTGATACGCAGCCACATTAACAGCAGCAAATATTAACTGCTTCAACTGCAAGAATGCAAAACAAACTTCAAGACACAGGGATAGCGACAAAATAAAACCAGAGGTGCCACAGACACTGTATTAAGCCCTACGGAAAGTCCTGGAGAGTCCATGTGCTGGGGCTGGATCCTTGGAGTGGTTTTGCTGGTTTAATTCGTGTTTTTACTGTGACTTGACAGGGCACTCACTGTCTTCATCCTCACAAGAGAAGCCAACGTACCCGGTCACACAGGCAAATCAATAACTATGTCACTGCAGTCGATGTAGGGGTAGCACCTCTGGATGCCGTTCATCTCCAAACCAATAACCCCAGTCACCCAAACCCTCTGTTTCCAGTATCACAGTACCCTTTTCTCCCACCTTGATGTGTTCCAGCCGCCTCGTCCATTGCTCTGAACAGGTTATTGTTTCCCTCCATCTCCCCCCATGAAGTCTTGGGCCCACACGGTCCCCAAGCCACCCCACCACCACCATTTGGGCACCTTTTCCATCTTTCTCCCCTTCCTGGACCCTCCTGGGACCCCATATCTCTTCCCAAACACACAATTGCTTTTTAGACTCAGCTTTGCTGCCTCAGTATCCAGTGTTTCCGCCACCAGCCATGGTGGCATTGACCATGGTGGCTTGGCTGTGGCCCTGAGAGCATGGGAGGACCTCCCAGGAGGCTCCGCCACAGGCCTCAGGCAAGCTCGATTTCACACCGAAGCAATAATTTCGCTGTCTAAACCCAAACCGGCAATTAGCGGCTGTTCCTCGGCGGCGAAGCAGCGTTTGAGCTGACCTCCCCTCCCCTTTCTCCTCACGCCACCCCAGCGCCGGGCCCCGCGCCGCCATTACCGCCCGCCCCCTACCGCGGTACTACAACTCCCGTCATGCCCCGCGGGACGGCACTACCTGGAGGAGGCAGTGGCGCTGCATCGCGAGGACTGCTGGGAGTTGTAGTCCTGGCCCTGGAGCTGCCTCGGTGTCGGTGAACGAGCGGCGGGCGGGGAGCGAACTACCGGCGGCCGGGAGGAAGCGGGGGCCGGGGCCGGGAGCGGGGACGG
>JAHREE010000302.1:1722778-1860206 GCA_033628505.1 Tringa tobata | reverse complement strand
CTTCTCCAGACTAAAAAGAGCCAAGTTCCTCAGCCTTTCCTCATCAGAGAGATGTTCTAGGCTCATAATCATCTTTATAGCCCTTTGGTGTACCTTCTCTAGCAGTTCCCTGTCCTTGAACTGGGAAACCCAGAATGGGACCCAGTGCTCCAGATGTGGCCTCACCAGGGCAGAATAGAGGGGGTGGAGGAGGAAGAGGAGGAGGAGGAGGATGTCTGCTCTTGCTTACTCCAGTTCTTTCAGCAACATTTAGACGAAATCAAGAAGTTAATCACTAGCTAAAGGCCTGATCTGAATGAAACTTCAACCCAACCCTTTATTTATTACCCTCAAACACACAGATAACTAGTGAAATTATTCAGAGCAAACCACTGAATGTTGCCCGTACATCATATTAGGCAACGAGACATCAAAATGACTTTAATTACACCTGCACACAGCCACAGGCAAGAAATAGAGAGGCCAGGTTTTCAGTAATTTGGATTTAAGAATGAAAATTTATGTAGATAACCCTGCAGGGCTGCAATAAATAAAATAGGTTAGATTCTTGTGTGACATCACTTTTAAAATTTTCTAACACATACTGGGGAAAATTAAACAATATCTTTCAGTTCAGATTAAAATGTGTAAGGATGAGGTTAGGCATTAAAGAATCTTTTAATATTTACAGATACACAAGAAATCCAAAACTTTTGTGCATATATAATTTTTGGCATCAGTTTCACATATTTCTATTCTATTATTTCTACTCTATTATTCTATTCACATAATTCTACTTCATAGAATTTGGATGCACTCCTGACTGAAGTAGGGTTCTTGTTCTCTGTGGCAGTACTGCTTAAAAGAAGCTGAGCTGCCTCTGCCCTCTACCAGCAAAGGCAGAGGTACAGCAAAGGGCCACAAAGATGATTAAGGGCCTGGAGCTTCTCTCGTACAAGGAGAGGTTGAGGGACTTGGATCTTTTTAGTCTTGAGAAGGCTTAGGGAAGATCTAATTAATGCGCACAAATACTTAAAGGGAGGGCGTCAGGAGGATGGGGCCAGTCTTTTCTCAGTGGTGACCAGGGATAGGACAAGAGGAAATGGGCACAAACTTGAGTATAAGAAGTTCCACCTAAACATGAGGAGGAACTTCTTCACTTTGAGGGTGGCAGAGCCCTGGAAGAGGCTGCCCAGAGAAGTGGTGGAGTCTCCTTCTCTGGAGACATTCAAAATCCACCTGGACACGTTCCTGTGCAGCCTGCTTTAGGTGGACCTGCTTTGGTAGAGGGGTTGGACTAGACGATCTCCAGAGGTTCCTTCCAATCCCATATGATTCTATGATTCTAGTCCCCAGCCACCTACTTATGCTCCTGGTCCTCTCCCAGTGTGATGCCAGCACAAGTGGCTCTTTCCTACCACAGAAATCGGGATACAAATCCTCAAAGTAGCTTTAATGGAGCTACTTATATAGTTTATACAATTAAAATCTAGTCTAACAGCTAAAGAAAAAATATTTTCAATGCCAGCAAGACACTGTAGAAACTTTTAGCTAATCCTATTGGTATTTCTATGTGATAAAATACATACATAATCAATTAACTGCATATTTCACAAATTTGTTCTTTTTAAATTATAATAATTACATTTTAAAGTACAATCACTTTTTAAAGTACTTGTCTTATTTTGCTCCAGGTTACCTGCAAGGCCCTGAGAACAAAGTTTCATTCTATACTGACTCCATCCCACATGGCAGGTATGGAACCTTCCTCTTGTATTTCCCAATACAATTCGAAATTAATCCACTTTAATGAACTTCCTTCTCTCTGCCCCACTTTGCTCCAAGACGTCATCTCCCCAGGGGTAGAACAGAGAGAACAAAATGCATGTTGGCTTCTCCCGGTCCCAAGTCCATACCTTCAGTCAATTCAAACTCCCCTGGAAGTTCAGGGTAAAAATTAGGCTTTATATTGGAGTAATTTAGCAGGGGGACATATTCTTTTCTCTTTTTTTCCTCTAGAGGAGTAGTATTTCCCAGAAAGGAGTGCTATGGCAGCAAGATTCATCAGCTGAAACCCTGTATAAGGCCAGATGTGTTACCAGTGAAATAAATCATATTTTTCCATAAACAGCAGATTAAGTGGACAAAGTACATTATGCACTGCTGCTGACAATGAAAATAAGGAAAAGGTCTATCATGTTCCAAATAAAAATCCATCAGAACAAAGCTGATAAGATTAAAGCAAGAATAGACGCTGAGAGTTTTTTAAAACTGGATTTTAAACAGGCATGACCCATTCTATTTCGGTAGCGAAGTACGGAGAGAAATAAAAACCTCCAAATAAAATACAGCTTGAAAGAAAATAACTTCAAATGTGGATATGCTATAAGAGAGAGAAATCTGGGAAGCACTAGAGCCGAGATGGATCTGGACACAACAATGAGTTGAGATGTCGAGCCTGGATATCTAATGCAATAATGGCTCAACGAAAACATTGGTGTAATTTTTGAGCAAAATATGCTGAGATAATGAAGTAGGGTGCCTCAGGTGAGGCTGTAGTGTCTTCTTTGCTACCACTAGTTGTAGGGACACTTGAAATACTCTGGACTGATCCATTTTGACAGTTAATTAACAAATTAGAGAGACTTTACAGTAACCCCACTGAATCGACTAAGCATAGAACTTCCGGAGAAAGATGAAAAGACGTTAAAATAAATATAATTTAAGTAAGAACCATGGAAAGGTATAAAACAATATAACAGTGTAACTACCCCAGGATTATTTGGGTGCTGCTGCTAATGTCACCACAAATAATGACACAACGAATTACCTTGAGTCATCTCAGTCGCACAATCTGTGTACAAATTCCTTGCTTAGCCCTTGATAAAAGCTAAAGAAAGCCACATCACCTTACATTTCCTATAGGCTAAAACGGGCTTAAAGACAGTTACCACAGCTAAGATGACACACAATAACCTTTTAAGCTCCTCATGACTCAGGTCCATCATTACATATTGAAAGAAAGATCCACCAAAGCCCCAGGTGAGCTTTTCAAAGGTGAAAGCTCCTCTCCAATGGGTATTTAAAACATGATTCAATTCTATATGAACAAACACGCTCAACAGAACAACCATACCCTTGCTGCTGGACTGGATTATGACCTACTGGGTTCTCTGCTATCTAATTGCTACATTCCAGGATTACAAAATCACAGAATGATATGGGGTTGGAAGGGACCTCTGGAGATTATCTAGTCCAACCCCCTGCCAAAGCACGTCCACACACAGCAGGTTGGACAGGAATGTGTCCAGGTGGGTTTTGAATGTCTCCAGAGAAGGATATTCCACCACCTCCCTGGGCAGCCTGTTTCAGGGCTCTGCCACCCTCAAAGTGAAGAAGTTCCTCCTCATGTTTAGACGGAACTTCTTACATTCAAGTTTGTGCCCATTTCCTCTTGTCCTATCCCTGGTCACCACTGAAAAAAGACTGGCCCCATCCTCCTGACACCCACCCTTTAAGTATTTATAAGCATTGATGAGATCCTCCCTCAGTCTTTCCTTCTCCAGACTAAAAAGAGCCAAGTTCCTCAGCCTTTCCACATCAGAGAGATGTTCTAGGCCCCTCATAGTTTTTGTAGCCCTTTGCTGTGCCCTCTCCAGCAGTTTCCTGTCCTTCTTGAACTGAGGAGCCCAGAACTGTACTCAGTGCTCCAGATGTGGCCTCAACAGGGCAAAGTAGAGGAGAAGGATGACCTCCCTCCACCTGCTGGCCACACTTGTCTTGATGCCCCCCAGGATGCCATTGTCCTTCTTGGCCACAAGGAGACATTGCTGGCTCATGGTCAGCCTGATGTCCACCAGGACTCCCCAGCAGGTCAGCGCCCAACCTGTACTGGTGCATGGGGTTATTCCTCCCCAGGTGCAGAACCAAAAAAGAGGATACAGATCCTCTCTCAGAATTTCAACCATTTTATAACATTCATATTTATGGCACCCCTTGACTTAACCTCTTGTGTGGAATGGGGTGTTGTCTACACTTGCCTCTGACTCTGCTGAGCGCATCTATCCCTTGAGGCCTGGTAATTGCAAATGCTGATTGGGGGTGACAGGATTTTCTCTCACCTGCCTGACAGCTCCACCAAAGCAAGTCCGATACTTAACTCCAAAATCAGCTTCCAGCAAATGAATATTGTGGAATAAAGGCAGCAAAGAGCAACAAACTAAGGCAGCCTCAGTTGAACAGTTCACACCCCAACACTAAATCAAACCTGAAATGTCTAGCAAAAGAAAATACTGTTTTCCATTTTTCTTCTCATTTCAACATAATTTAAAATGAGTGAATCCGCTACTTAAAAAACCTTTTCTCTAAGTAAAGATTTGGAAAATGCATCATAATTATGCATCTCTGCTTGTAAGCTTCTGCCATTGGATTCCTAGTGACAGTTTAATTCACTAAGCTTTTTTTCCTTCTTTCTTTTTTCTTTCTTTCTCCAGACTTTGTCATTGGAATGATTTTCATCAACACATTTGGTAGGTATGATTGGCGACTGCACTTGTACAGCCCTGAAATGAGCTGAAAGGTGTGAACTTTTCTCTTTGTTCTGCTGATGGCTGATTTAGAGGCCTATTCGATACTTTAAATGTCAACACTGAGAGTTTTCATGGCAGGTAGGAAAAGCAAGCAAAGAAGAATTGAGATTAGGACAATTTATACCAGGGGAAGGCAGGAACACCAAAAAAAAAAAATCAATCAAAGAAAGCACATGGAGATTTATAGACTTTTAACACCATTTTTGCAGGGCGAAGGAGGAGAGAGAGTCAAGACAGGATCTATTTTCTAAAAAATAAAAAAAATATATAAAAAAATTAGGAAATGGAGTCAGCTTTCAGAAATCCTGCTTTAAACAGAAAGATCCACAGAAGATGTACCGCAGCAAACAACCTCGCACTGAGCACAGCTGTGACTTTCCAACACTAATTGCTAGTACTGCTCAAAATCATACCAGAGACTGTGAGCTGCCAGAAAAATGATCCTTTTCTACTCTCTCTGAGAAGCAGCATACAATAATTTCATAGTTTTAGACAAGTTATTGTGGATGGCTCTGCCTCAAACATTTTTGGTACGCATTTCGGGACTGCTGCACTCCCAAGTCAAAAGACAGGTGGAGTGTGATATATTTGTAGGGCTAGATTTAAAAGTGATAGGAAGGAGAACCGTCTGTGAGATTTGCAATCCCTGACAGTTTCTAATCATTCATCCTTAAGAGCAGTGGAGAAGAAAGCTTATACAGGCATTTTTCACTTGATTGCAAAGAACTTGGCTGAAAACTGCTCTGTGTTACCTTTGAAAGAGCTGGACGTACGCACTGGGTGCCTTCCCTGACAAAGCCTGTCGTGCTGCAGAATGACGTCTTTGGAGAGAAGCTTCTTCCTGATAAAGAAATACGACCAACTTTATACAGCAACTTAAAAGTATATACAGTAACTTAATTGGCTGTGAGATTCTTCTCTTTCGCTAAGACTCTAGAGTGTACGCATTTATATGTTCTGGGAAACTAGCAGAGCTGTGTTATAACTAACAAGGTGCTAAATATGATTCACCGATCTACACAAACCAAATTTTCGTCTGAAATCTTGTTGGCTTTGAAAAATGAAGATCTTCATCTCCAGTGAAGCTCCATTTCTTCATACTAGTCAAAACCTGGCAGGAAGGAATATCTGCAGAGAGCCACTTTTGATGCCTCCCAACCTCCCAGGGATTGTTGTCTTCAGCTTCTTTTCACCAGCAAGGAGCTGAATACAGAGGAATTTGCCTCTGATATACCTTAACCACACTGTCTCCTTGCTTCATCAACGCAGAAAACCTGCCTCACCAGCTTTGTATCAACTAATATTCCCCCCTTCAAAGAAGGAATTAACTTTTTGCAAATTTCAGTTAGTTAAACTGACTTTGCACAATGAACACATTACGATCTCAGCAGACTGGAAAATGTGGTCCTGAGTTTTGAGGGTGCGTTAATTAACACGTGCTGTAGGACAAGGTAATTTCTCAGCTCAGACAAAACGCAGCGCTACAGCGGGCTTAAAAAAATAAAACGTAAATCACAGAACACAGTTATTAAATCCTGAATTGCTATCAACTGATAGCCATTGAGAGTTATCAATTTAATAGCTAAATCACATGTCTGGAACAGAGGTGTTCTGTCATGGCACGAGCAGTGAAAGAGAATAGAGTTCATCTGCTGAATGCTCACATTATGACTATTGTGAATTCCTTCATTTTCCTTCCCTATTTATGCTAAGCAAGGCTCTGCTTAGATGCTCACTGAGCTTGTCTTTTGTTTTGCTTTCTTCTAGTAAAGATATAATTCTCACTCTTTTTTCTGTGGATTACAGGTACAGATACCTTTCCTTGTAGAGTTAATTACAGCCACACAAAATTAGCGCAGGCTTGGCGTGCTCGCGAGGGATAAGGCTGCAGGGAATCGGATCTACTGCCTTTCCCCGAGCAGCAGATCCTGCTTCTTATTTTGCTTGTGGATAATTCACATTAATTTCTTTATATTTTTTATTTTCCAATGGGAGTTGAATGTGGTTACTGCAGTGACAGCACATTATTTGTGTATCAAAAGCACAAAAACCTTTTGCTTTCCCACATACAACAGTTTAGACAAAATTTGACTTTAAGGCCACAGACATATTTATATTCTCCTCATTAAATATGGTCTAAGAGGCACCTGTGTTTCACCTTGGATGTTTTACTATGCTGACGTTTCGGCTGATGCCATAAAGCTTCCTCTGCGTGTAAAAATATATTGGGAACTTAGTGTAGTAAATAATGGAAAGGTATTACCAGCGCTGAACGAGGAGACTAATAAGAAAGAGAGCCTTGTGGCCACCGAGTTAGTTAAATGCAAGGTAAATGATAGTCCCCCCTTGATCATGAACCACTTCTCCCTGACTCGACAAAATGTAAACTTTCCGAATAAGAATTTAAAAAAAAAAAAAAAAATAAAAAAATGGAGAAAAATGAATTGCTGGGGTGGTGGGAGTGAAGGCAGAGTGCCACCAAGGGAAGAAATATTCTGGCTTCTCTCTCACATTAAACTAACAAACCTTTGGGTGACAGGAACATGAAAATAAACCACACTTGTGATTTTTTTTTAATTCCGCGTGGCTTGAAAAGAGGTATTTCATTTCAGAAGGGAGGTTCCCTATTTATGTCAGCCATTTTACAGCCATACCTTTCTCCATGCCTAAGAGAGCCTTTTATAAAGCCTGGGAAAGGGGGGGCAGAGGGGTCTGTTGCTTTTCTCCATCTACAGCACTAATTCTAAACATCGGAGGTAGTTATAAATACAGAGACAGTGGCAAAATTGTACAGCAAGTCACGGCTGCCAAGCCATCATTCATCATAATGACATCATCACCCTGGAATGGAACAAAGTTTAAAGATTTCATTTTTCTTTTTCTCTTTCTCCTGTCATTGTCGTATAAAAAGAGCATTAGACACATCTGCTTCCCAGCCCCAACTCCCCCAGCTGCCTGCAAGGAGAATGAATGCCTTTAGGGAAAGGACTATTAAGGCGCAGCAAAAAAAAGAGAGAGATGAAGCTGAAGTTGCAAAAGGTTATTTGAAATCCAAGCACATTGTTGAATCTGTTGACTGAAAAAGTAAAAGCCAGTGAAAAATGTGCTTAAATTTGATCTCTGGCAGTTATCACTAGTATAAACTCCAAAAGGCTCAGCTGAACAAGTTTTTCCACTGCCACAGGATGGTGTTCATAAGTAATCTTCATTGTCCTCTTAACTGCATCTAACTATTTCCTCCCAACAGGAGAGTTTCCTGTCTTGTTGTAGAACTGACAGATGATAATTCAGCTCCCTTACACCAGTACAAAATTGTACGAAATCAGTTGTGATCAACAGATTTATTCTGGTGTAAAATTGAGCAGAAACGGCAGCTTGTCCTCTCCTCTGAGTTTACCTGCCTCATTCTCATCAATCTGCCTTTGACTTTGGGGAACTGGCAAATATTGTTGAAATGAAAGAATGAAAGATGGCCAGAGAACAGCTGTCAATTTTCTCTGGAGAAAGAAAGGTCTGAGTAATGTGTATTTTTTGCATACAACTTATCATTTCTGTCTAAAGTAAGAGTAAATGCTCCTTACCAGCGTGCTCAGTTGCACAGCTACTTTGTCTGAGATGCCCCCTGGCCTGTTTTTGGCTGAAGAGTCCAAGAACTCATTGACAGATGAAGACCAAGTTCCAGGAATGACTCCACCGGGTGACAATCTTTGCTCTCGTAAGAGTGGTATTCTTGAACCTGGTATGGAAAAGATAATTCTCAACAAAAATATTCTAAACACCACTTTGCAGGCAGAAAGAAACTAGTTATTTGCAACTATCATCAGCTGGATTTTGGCACAATTCTGGATTCGCAAAAGATAATATAAAGGATATAAAGTACGCAGTTCCCCAAAAGCTTCAAAACTTTCCAAGTGCTTCACAGATATAACAAATTTATCCCCCCTGAAAAGTTTGGCAAATTAAACTTATGAAAAATCTAAAAAAAAACCCTCTACATTAATGGACCAGGAAGAGGTGCTTAACCGTGTGTAAATGAGCTCATTTGTTATGGATGCTCTGAGATACACCACTGTTACACTCTCGAAGCTAATTACAGTCTCCCTACTTACAAGTTTAAACCTTCTCAGAGCTCTTGAATATGACAGGGAGTTGGAGGAGGGCACCTTTTCTTCTGCTACTTACCTGAATTTCTGTGAACACGAACCCAAAGACTTGTATCACTGCTGTATCACAAAGAATCAAAAATGACGGAGAGTCAGAAAGCCAAAGACACAACTAACTCACTTTTTCCCAAAATGTCTGCTTCTCTGGAGACATTCCAAACCCACCTGGATGCGTTCCTGACCGACCTGCTCTGGGTGTCCCTGCTCTGGCAGGGGGTTGGACTAGATGATCTCCGAAGGTCCTTTCCAACCACTGTCAGTCTGTGATTCTGTGATTTTTTTCAAATTTTAAAAAAATCTTTACGCTGGGAATTATCCTATCTAGCAAATGGTGTCTAAATATGAAATTAAGCCACAGAAAAATTCTTATAAACATTGGTACATGACAGTCTTTGCAGAAATCCAATAAAAAAAAAAAAGGCTTAATTGCATTGCAGTGCATGACAGGCACAGGGACATCCCATCCATAATCATGTTATATCTGCCCATGGCAGGGGGAATGGAACTCAATGATCTTTAAGGTCCCTTCCAATCAGAACCATTCTATGATTCTATACCATGTTTCTGGATTCACGGATTCAACAGAGTTGGAAAGGACCTCTAGAGATCATCTAGTCCAACTTTCCTGCTAAAGCAGGGTTGCCCAGAGCACATCACTCAGGACTGCATCAAGGCGGGTCTTGAAAATCTCCAGAGAAGGGGACTCCACCATCTCTCTGAGCAGCCTCTCCCAGGGCTCTGGCACCCTCACTGTAAAGAAGTTCTTCCTCATATCTGAGTGGAACTTCCCATGTTCCAGCTTATGCCCATTGCCCCTTGTCCTATCATCCCTGGAGGTATTTAAAATACAGATAGACATAGTGCTGAGGGATATGGTTTAGTGATGGCTTTTGTCAGTGTTAAGCCAATGGTTGGACTCAATGATCTGAAAGGTCCCTTCTAACCTAGGCAACTCTATGATTCTAGGAATCTATGTTCATATACTAAATACGGTTGTTTTTCTTAGCATATGCCTTATTAAAAATAGTTTCAACAGTCATCAGAGGACTGTCAGCATAGGCATTGTACACAGCTGGTTTGTAGCTGCCAGAAGACCTGGTGTTAAGAACAGAGGAGATTTGAGATGGGTGGGTTCTGGTTCATGCACAGTAAACTACTCAGTTCGACCCCAGAGCCTAAACTTCAGTGGGTTTCCTGGTGCCCACCATCACAAACCATCATTCTTTGATATAAATGTCCCTTTCCTCATTTGTAAAATACAAACAGTAACACATACTCGGCAGGACTGCTGTGAGATATAATTAATAGTTGTAAAGGACCAAGTTCCGTGGATGAAAGCTGCTAATGCGAGTACAAAGTGTTATCAGCTCTGAAATGTATTATACTTCTGCTATAAAAAGTTTTTAAAGGAAGAGCTTATCTATTTTCTCCCAGTATTCTGACTCTATATGCGAGCAAAAGATCTTGCACAGCAGTTCATTAAAAAAAGAATTAACAACCTATCATAATCTCACACAACCAATCTTCCCCCTGCTACCATCTTACTAAAAATGTCCGTATTAAAGACAACCTTGGGGCAAGTTTTTTTAAAATAAATTATTTCACAGAGTCCATAAGAAGAGATGATCTCTAGAAATAGGGTAGTTAAATTTATTTAAACACCTATAAATGAAGCTCTAAATGAATTTAATGGTGCATAGTAAATTTAAAAGTTACTTTATGGACAGCAGAATTACCAAAATCTAGTCCTATTAATGAAGTTTCTGTAACTAGTGACAAGTCACTCACTGAAAGAACTCAGAACTGCTGAGGAATACAAAGTTCTTTAAAAGACCTCTGGATACATACATATATATCTTCAAAAACACCATTATTATATAAAATTGTTTTATCTTTAATCCTCCCCCTTTTTCTTCTTTCCTGATAATCTAGTTAGGGTTCGGTGTGTTTCATTGCCTCTCAGGACAAAATGTCTCCATTGTTTTTAAGACAAATAAGTAATAATGTTATAGTAAATAAGGCAAGGAAGTCTTCTTTCTCATTTCAAACAAGCATGGAAGCTCTGGAAATGAAAATAAAACCTACATAGTTTAAGATTAAATAAGATTCTTCGGAAAGGTCCCCACTGCTGTAGCACTGAGACGCCACAATATGTGTAGCAGCTTTTCTCTTGTCCGCTGGGAAATCAGTATTTATTAATTCTTTCAGGATACAAAATTACTTGAAATGATGAACTGATGAATTTTACACTATCCTTCATTAACATTTTCA
This sequence comes from Tringa tobata, assembly GCA_033628505.1. Classification (NCBI taxonomy): domain Eukaryota; kingdom Metazoa; phylum Chordata; class Aves; order Charadriiformes; family Scolopacidae; genus Tringa; species Tringa tobata. The sequence continues at coordinate 1,849,204 of JAHREE010000302.1, read as the reverse complement.
GACATATTTGCCCTCCTTTCAGCTACTTTTATTTGCAGCCGTCTGAGCCATACAGAAGGTCGTGAATATTGGCTCTGTGTTACTTGGGAAACTCATTAACCCTCCTCTTGCAATGCATCTAATGAAGACAGCCATAAACCAACATAACTCTTGGAGTTAGAGGAAAGAGTTCACATAAACGTGCTCCTTATTAGTCCATGTTGTGCAGTATCTTAACCACTGAAATGCCTGTTTCTTATCTCTTTTTCTTCACTATTTTAGAGATCACATTCGGCTTTTATCCCAGCTGGTAACCTGCCCTGTCTGGAATAAATTCAAGGGCTACAGCTGAATTCTCACAATATGTTAAGCTAATCTTAGTTATGCTGCTTCTGACAAGAGCAGTCCTCCTTTCTTCCTCCACAGGCAGCCAAAAAGCTCTTCTCCCCTACCCTTCCCTCCTTGAGCCAATTCAAGAGCTGCCTGATGAGTTTGACCAAGTTAGAGTCTTGTCTGAAAGTTAGAGTTGTTCTTTTTCCTAGGTTAGTTTTTGAATGGAACCGTTCCCTGATCCAGAGTACAAATTAGAAGAATGCACAATTAGGTTGCACAATTAGAAGAATGAGAGCAATGAGCCAACTAGAAATGCACTGGCAGAAGAGGTAAGTTGGGCATGACAGAACACAGGCTGAGAGAGTTGGGGGTGTTCAGCCTGGAGAAGAAAAGGGTCCAGTAAGACCTTCCAGTCCCTAAAGGGGCTTCAGAAGAGATGGGGAGGGACTCTTGATCAGGGAGGGGAGCCATAGGACGAGGGAGAACAGTTTTGAACTGAAAGAGGGGAGTTTTAGATGAGGTGTCAGGAAGAACTTCTTTGCTATGAGGGTGGTGAGACACTGGCCCAGGTTTCCCAGAGCAGTTGTGGCTGCCCCATGCCTGGAGGGGTTCAAGGCCAGGCTGGACAGGGCTTTGAGCAATCTGGTCTAGTGGGAGGTGTCCCTGCCCAAGGCAGGGGGGGTGGAATGAGATGATCTTTAAGGTCTCTTCCAACCTAAACCATTCTATGATTCTATGACCACTTTTTGTAGCAGCTGGATTAGCTGGAAGTGATCATGAGGCTCCAGCCTTAGTCACTCAAGGGCCAAAAGGCTTCTGTTAAACACATTAGAAATCATTTGGGTTTACCCCACTGTGCATAGCCCCAAAAGCCCTTGGGGCGAATTTATAAGTTGCCTTCACTCAGCTTAATGTTCTTTCAGAACGATGAAAAGGTTTTCATATACCTCTTCATGCTTCTGGCTGTCTTGGGGAAGAGCCTAAAGTGAGGTCTCAGTGCCATGGACTGTTCTTGTTGTTCGACAGTTTGATAGGCAAAAGCCACCAGCCACGGACTCTCAAGTATCTCACTTGTGATTCATTTGGAATGAATGGGAGATCCTCAGCCCAAAAGCATCCTCAGAAGAGTCAGGCAACTCACTTTCTGCATATTATTGCCTCAGGGCACACAGTGATGTAAAGAACCCGCAAAGGTCTCCATTAAACATGCAGATCCCAGGGAGGAATCAGTCCAGGAGACCTATTACAGAGTCACACTGAGTTCTCAGAGACAAGCAGTCTCAAAGGTTGTATCATTCACAGATTCCAGTTCCTGTAACAAATAAGTAGGAATATTGTACTGATAAAACCAGTAGTAGTGTGTGCCCAGACACAGTACCTGCTCCTGATTTGCTGCTCCAGACCTGAATGCTATCAAAAACTGCAGGTGCCTCCAAGCCCAGGTACGCCTTCACAAGGAAACTCAGCTCCGTCAATGCCTCATCCAGATCATCTGCAGAAAGGGATATATGATTTTCATGATGAAGAGAAAGGATACATATGGAAAAAACCCAAGCTTTCATCAGTACAAAGCTATAAATCACAGAATTTTGACACAGAAATGCACCTTTCACTCATGCAGCTCATCTCTTTGGGAGAAACACCTTCATCTTCATAAACAGCATCTTCAAGAAAATAATCTGAAATTCACCTCAGTTTCTGCACTCACCTAAATATTGTCCTTCTGCAATTTGGTTTACTGTGTTTTCTTTCTTTAATGCTACATTAACAGGCTGAGAGAGTTGGGGGGGTTCAGCCTAGAAAAGAGAATGCTCCAGGGAGACCTTATAATGGCCTTCCAGTACCCGAAGGGGGCCTACAGGAGAGACAGGGAGGGACTCTTGATCAGGGAGGGGAGCCATAGGACAAGGGGGTATAATATTAAATTGAAAGAGGGGAAATTTACATTAGATACTAGAAATAAATTCTTTCCTGTGAGGGTGGTGAGAGCCTGGCCCAGGTTGCCCAGAGAAGCTGTGGCTGCCCCATCCCTGGAGGGGTTCAAGGCCAGGTTGGAGGAGGTTTTGAGTAACCTGGTCTGGTGGAAGATGTCCCTGCCCAGGGCAGGGGTTTGGAAGTGGATGATCTTTAAGGTCCCTTCCAACTCAAACCATTCTATGATTCTATTTATTTATGATATATATCTATTTATTTATGATACATTTCACCATCACTGTGGTGAACCACAAAAGTCACCTCCACAAAAGGGTCGACACAGAACTAGAAAAGGCTTCTTCTCTACCACCTGCTATCCTCAATTCCTAAAAATCAAGTAGCAAACATTTGTTTTAATGAAAATATCGACCAGCCTCCTGTTCCTGGTTTCAGGCTGGGGGACTCGAGCATGTTACTAAGTCGGCGAGTTCTGCAAGGAACAGTTTTGCAGCGGCCTCTTCTTTGCAGTGAGACTTTGTCAACCGTCACATCACTTATCATTTCAACGCTTGAAAAAAGCCTGTGCTGCCCAGAGATAATTACTCTTTAAGATCAAAAGCACCTCTGAACTCTGTCCAGAAACCAACAAACAATTAGCACAGATCCTTTGGATATTCTCCTAGGAGACAATACTTAAGGAGTGGGCTTCAATAGTTGGTTCGCTTTCTAGATGGGCTTAAAGCACAACTTGGACACAGCAGAGTCATTCAGTCCTGAGAGATCTCCTGAGAGCTTTCGGATTCCTGGGACAAGAATTAACTGGGAAAATTAATTAAGGGATAGTTTAAACTGTCATGCCGAATATAAAACCATTTGTCATCTTTAGTTTAATATTTGCTAGTGGCTTTGTTTGCGTAGCAGTTTGAGTCCATCTACTGGTGTGACACTAAAAGTCAGATTTATAGTATGAAAGAGATTAATTTACCTGTGTTGACTACTGCATCGAAGTATCCCGGAAAATCCTCACTTAATTTGATGTACATGTCCACTCTGGAGACTGCCTCTTCAATCTCGGGCCTGCTGAATAATCCTTTCCTCCGCAGATGTCCCTCATATTTTTCCTTGTTCTTTGGTACTAACAGGATGTATTTGGGTTTAAAGTAGGTATTTTTCAAGCTATGTGCACCCTTTAAAATTAAGCAGAGAAATACAATGTTTTGTTCCTGACACTGAGTGCCTGTTAAACCTGTAGCTGAGTTTAGGACAACTCTCTATTTATCCCAAATTAGTGTGAAAACAGCACTGGAAACCTGTCTCCAATCTACAGGTCTCAAGATCTATCAGCAAGGGCAAGGTCAAGGTGAAGTGCCCTAAAGCGACATGTGGAAAGCGTTGTAAGAATAGTATAACTTTATTCTAAACACACGATTGAAAGAATCCTTTAAGTCAAATTCCACAGTGATTTAAAGCATTGTACTTCTCATACCCACCAGTTAATGGCTTTTCCTTCTTTTCTGTCATCACCAGACCAAGTTGACCAAAGCCCCATCCAGCCTGGCCTTGAACCCTTCATACCCCCTTGTCCTATGCCTCCCCTCCCTGACCAAGAGTCCCTCCCCAGCTTTCCTGGAGCCCTTTTAGGGACTGGAAGGGGCTCTAAGGTCTCCCTGGAGCCTCTCTTCTCCAGGCTGAACCCCCCCAACTCTCTCAGCCTGTCCTCCCAGCAGAGGGGCTCCAGCACTTGGATCATCTCTGTGGCCTCCTCTGGCCCTGTTCCAACAGGTCCATGGCTCTCCTGTGCTGAGGCCCCAGATTGAAGCAGCACTGCAGGGGGCTGTCACCAGAGATTCTTCCCACCAGGTTTCAGTAATGGCAACCAGGTGGTAAGCTTTCTAGCAGCATGGTGGTTTCCATCTCCTCCTGTTTGTTGCCCATGCTGCGTGCCCATTCATTTAACGTAGCTAAGGATCTCAATTTTAACAGTATGGGGTTCTAAAAGATATGTTGTCTAGTATTATATCCTACTTCCTTTGAGTGCCCAGACTGAATAACCAGTAATAAGTGCAATAGAGGGTGGTCTTTGGTAGGAGACAGGGTGGGCTTATGCTTCTGGAAGCATGATGAGACACATTAGCCACGTGCAGCTTCTTCAGTTGCTCTGCAGGTATTGGTGGCTACAGAAGGGAAAGCCCTGCAAACTGTGCCAAAATCACAGCAGCTGCACTAACTGGAAGTGTAGACTCAGCAAGATTTAACTTTTACAATTTGTGTCAGTCTCCTTTATCAGTGAAAGATATACTCCAGATTAAAGGGAATGAACAGCTCTAAATTTTTAGTCTCAGCCCACAGACCATAATTAAAATTTCTTTTAATAGTGGTAAATCACTTTTGTTACGAGCCTCGCAGAAGATAATGGACTTCGATAACTTCTATTCAGATACATAACTCACCGTTATTGTTTCTCATCTGCTGGCAAAGTCCACAGTGATACAAGACTATGCATAATTACTAGGTGATCTTGAAACTTCTGTGACAAAGGAGTTTCTTCACTATCTGTCCATGACAGTCGCTTTGGTAATACCCAGTAAAAGTTATGGTCACTGCCTGTGTCTCTGGGTTAACCTCCTCATGAATAAACATGATGTTCCATTAAGTTCCTTCTCCTAAATTATTTGATAACCCATCTGCTTTGTGAAGAATTGACAGCTTTAAAAGGCACCCCATTCCATCATATTTAATCTTCTCCTATTTTTCTTCCCTTGTAAATTTAGGGTCTGTCGGGCAAGACAACAAATGCACTTACTGCCTGCTGCAATCTGTGGAGACTGAGGATGATTCCCATTCTCACAAGAGCAAGGAAAAAGAGGAAATGGAACTACACAGAGATTAAGTTATTAATTTGCTGTTAAATATCAGCCAAGTAACAGGCACTTAAGACCAAGATTGCAGCATTAAATTGTGGACCATTTGAGTAAGGAGCTACTAATTTTTTAGCGCTGACATGCTGCTATGCTGTTATTTGTACATTCATATGCAAGCCCGTAAATACATACAGATTTATTTGGGCCAAAGGGGACTACAACTCTTTATGAACTCTAAGGTTCTTAAGTAAAAACTAGTTTTTCGATCATCAGTTTCACAAACAAGATAATCATCCTAAAATTAATTAAATTTAGTATAATTTTTCCTCAAGTCTCTCTAGTCATTCCCCTAACTCTAAGTTAGGATCCTGTTAGCACTGCAGTCTCCCACATTTCTTTTTTGTATCTACTATTTTTTTCCCCCATCTATCATGGAGTGTAGTAGTGTCTGTTAACTTGCAGTAATCCTCCAGAGACAGAGCTGAGCCCTACAAACACAGTGAATCCCAGCAACACCCTGTATCACGTACTGGGCACTCTGTAGAGTCTCTCATTTTGGAAGCTCGTACAGACGGTGCTTATTTTGTAGGAAGAATTTGGAAGAAAATGTAGCACACCTTCCCTTTTTGTCACCTCAGCCCCTAGGTAGTAAATCTTCATCTAAGATAATGAGAAGTACACAATTAGAAAATTAGCTAAAAAGTTATTCTTTTGGGATCCCCAAGAGTGAGGTTTTGACACTTTGTTTGTGACCTAGTTTCGTAATGCGGCAAAACTTCTGAGATTGTGCCATCTGTGCGTGCGCACCTGACAAATCTCAGAGAGGGCAAAGCAATCCCTCAAAGAGATTGCATCTTTTAATAGTTCTGCCCAAAATATTGCCGCGGGCCTGCACACATCCTCCGTTGCCTCACCAGCAAAGGAGAAACATGGCATTTTTGTAAGGGTGAACAGTAGGTGGGCAGCTCTAGACTAGTCCCACTACAAGCTGCAGACGGGTGGAAAGCTGAGGATATCTCTCTAATGGAAAGAACTGGTGACATGGTGGGGAGATGAGGCTGCTGAAGATTGGAAAAACAGGCCAGGAAATTTTAAGAAGCTAGCAGGAGAGTTTTCACAGAATGACTCGTTCTAAAACAGTTAGGCAATAAGGAATTAATTAATCCTTACCTCTATTTCTAAGTGAACACAGGTTGCAAGACCTTCTCTGGCAATTGATTCTATGGTGTCTCTCCCAAGTCCATAGTGATAGCCACTGTACTTATAGGTTGCTATAAACTTGCCCTGAAATTCAAAACACCAAGCATAACGACAAAGGAAATATTTTAAGGGCAATAACTTCCTTAGAGGATCATAATCACTCTGGATTTCCTTGCTTTCTTTCCCCACAAAGTTTCTCTCTGCCTAAATCATCAGTGATAATGAGGCCAATGGGAGCACAAAATTTGCAGGGAAGAGCAGCCAGTCAGTCCTGCAGGGTAGGGGCTCGTACGTCGCTCATGGATAATAAAACACCAGCGTCTTGAAAACAAGCTGCTGACAGGTTACAGCTTTCATGGGTTATTCATTCACACTGTAAAGAAAGCAAGATCTAAAGCAAGGGGCATCCTTCTTCTGACATTGCATCAAACCATATGGCCGTGCCATATAAAATAGAAGATGCCAAAGAAAAAAGAGGACGGAAACAAATCTGCAAGGAGAATGCATAATTGGCCAAGAAATTTCAAAGTTAAAACCTGACAACAGAAACTTTGGTTCCCAGTAGTATGTCTAGAGAGATGTAAGCAGATTATATTCTTTTAAAATTAAAGTACTTGATTACTGAGAGTTATCATTAAGGACCAGATCAGTTGCTTAAGACTGCGTTGGCTCCCCCATTTGTGTATGTACAAATAATGAGCTCTGTTGTGGCTTTTCAAGCCAAAGTTTTCTTGCAGGCAGCAAAAGGCATCAGAAACAGTAGCTGGAGGCACACTGCCTTCAGAGAGAAACACAATGCCTTCAGGGTGAATTTGCTAAACTTTAAAAGGCTGCATTCCCTGCAGGATTGCTGGAAGATTTTGAAAAAAAAAAGAAGAAAAAAATATAAAGAAGAATAAAAAGATGGCAGCTATTTCAACAGTTTTTCTTTCCCAGACACAGAGTAGATATTTGCATATGGAAATAAGTTTATTTCTACATTATTCTACTGTTTAAAGATTCTTACTGACCATTATACCCACTTAATGGTTTCTATATATGCATAGAGAAGAAAAGAGGGCGTAAATATACAATGAATTTGTGCTTTTTGTGTGTGAACTTAAGCCACATAACCGTTATTGAACAAGCACACACAAAGACACAAACTTAATATTAAAAAAAATATTATCAGACCTGGACAGAAACGTTGAGTTCACCCTGGGGGTAGGAAATAGCCCTACTAGGATAGTAGTCGGGTACTTACAGCAGTCACCATTTTGTCAAATGCGTCTTGAGAAACGAAATAGTAATCAAGTCTGTTTTCTTCACCAAAGTAAGCTGCCCGGGTAGTGTGGCAGGGACTGGAAGATATATGGTATAATAAAGAAATAACCTGTTTTCAATCACAGAAGCAGCTATGGAATGGGAGGGAGGGAAAGGGAGCATACTACAAATCATTTGATTTTTAAGAAGAGAAGAAATATGAGAAATATAAAGAGGTGCAAATCATATCACTAATGCTGCATATTTGAAAGATTAACCCATAAATACAGAAAAAAAAAGTTTAAATGCAACATTACATTTTGGCTATAAATCCCACCCCAGCCCAGGATAGCCTGGACTGAAGCTGCCACAGCGTCCTGTAACAGAGAAATGATGAAACCATTTTTTTCCAGTTCTGTCAGCTTGTGGATGATATAAAGTAGAATCCTAAATACGGAAAAGGCGACTAGGAGCTAGGCTGAACTCTGAGGTTAAGAAAGACATATAAAGACCAATCTTTAAATAGATCCCTAATAGCAAGGGAAGACACAATCCTGAATAGCAAGGGAAGAAACAAGGCAGGAAAAGTAATTGCCTGCCACCACGTAAGGACACTCGGATAAACCTCAGACACGTGAGCCTACGACCAGGATGAAACACAAAAAAAACCCCAAAAAACCCAGCTAAGTCAATGCACATAGCAATTTTCATTCAAAGTATGCAAGGGGTCACGTACTATCTTAGGAAATTATATTTTGCTACTTGTTTCTGCTGTGGTTTTGGTTTTAATTTTTCCATTGTAGGATAAGAAAAGTGTGATGTGGAGCTTTGGCACTGATTTACAGAGACCATGTTTTAACTTCTTGACTTCTGCTGGATTGTCCTGCAAAATATGGCAAAAATTATACCACCTACTGGTATGCCACCTACCAGGCCATTTCTGTTCATTTATTCAAGGTAGCTGAGTTATAAACCTTTAAGAAATTTAGTCTATAAGGCAGAGCTTGACAGATCTTAACTATCACGGCATTAGAGGGTGCCACTTTAATTTTTATCAGCAAGCTCTGGCAAATGAGAAGAGGGTGCTACACGTGGGCTCCGTAAAATTCCACTTCAAAGGTCTGATTTTCTTTAAGATATTATGAACGCATCCAGCTTTAAAGGTCAATCCTGAGCACTAGCCAGATGGTTTGAGGGTCCAATTTCACTTTATTTTTTTGAAACACTTTTAAACATTACAACCCTTTTTAATTGCAAGGCCATGTTTACATTGAAACTGCCAGGGTATCTTGCATGAAATACATTTTTAATGAGTGGAATGTTTGAAATTTAAAAGTGTAAGCCATAAAATTGCTTAAATCTCCACTGAATAATTAAAATACAACTTTGCTTTATGGTTGCAATTTTCTGCTCTGTTAAGATTCTGTCTCCCTCCCTTTTTTTTCCCTCCCTCATGCATAAAACTTTTAGGAAATAAAATACACAGTATAAAAACAATGCTCTTAAAAAAACCACAGAATGCTTGGAAAATTTCAACGGGTGTTCAAGTAGTTTGCAATTTCCAATCAAGTCTTTCAAAACATAGTAGTTGCTTTAAAGAAAGGCAAAAAGTCATTTTTCCAGTCACGTAGCCCTCACAGATATTTTCTGAAAATCTCCTTTCAGCTTCCCAGTTTAATGATTTAATCCAGCAAGTGGCTAAAATCTGAGTATGGAGCAGACAGAAATACATATAGGCTTTTTCCCAGTGGTGTGTTACGTTAGAGAAGGCAGCGACTACTAGACATCCCATCGACATGCAGAGCATGGTTCCACGATGCTAAAAAATCTGAGGAATCATAAAATAGAGCCCAGGACCTATTGTGGCCAACGCTGTACATGTGAAACTATGGCCAAGGCCTGGTTAAAAATGAATGGATAAATTCATGTAATAAAAGAAACCCGAGAAATCAGAGGAGAGACAATATAACAGGAATACAGATCAGTGCCAAACGGCATGTGCTAGAGGAACTATGAAAGTTAATACCAGGTCTGGTTTAAGTGGTACAAACATCGATCTGTGCCCTGCATTGCAGTCTTTTTTTTTATATTCTGAAGAGGAAAAAAAATAAGTTACGAGGCAAGGAAGCTGGTGAGGGGTCTGGAGCACAAGTCTTGTGAGGAGCAGCTGAGGGAGCTGGGGATGTTCAGCCTGGAGAAAAGGAGGCTGAGGAGAGACCTTCTCGCTCTCTACAACTCCCTGAAAGGAGGGTGTAGCCAGGGGGGGTCGGTCTCTTCTCCCAAGGAATAGGTTATAGGAAGGGAGGAAACGGCCTCAAGTTGCACCAGGGGAGGTTTAGGATGGATATTAGGAAAAATTTCTTCACTGAAAGGGGTATTAAGCTTTGGAACAGGCTGCCTGGGGAAGTGGTGGAGTCACCATCCCTGGAGGTATTTAAAAGCCGGGCAGACGTGGTGCTGGGGGACATGGGTTAGTGGTGGGTTTGGCAGCGTTGGGTTGATGGTTGGACTTGATGATCTTAAAGGTACCTTCCAACCTGGACAATTCTATGATTCTACTTTGAAGAATGGAATGGGTGGACAAGAGGAACCTTAATAATGGCCTTCCAGTACCTGAAGGTAGTCTACAGGAGAGATGGGGAGGGACTCTTGATCAGGGAGTGGAGCCATAGGACGAGGGGGAATGGTTTTAAATTGAAAGAGGGGAGATTTAGATTAGATACTAGAAAGCAATTCTTCCCTGTGAGGGTGGTGAGACACTGTCCCAGGTTGCCCAGAGAAGTTGTGGCTGCCCCATCCCTGGAGGGGTTCAAGGCCAGGTTGGACGGGGCTTTGAGCAACCTGGTCTAGTGGGAGGTGTCCCTGCCCAGGGCAGGGAGGCTGGAATGAGATAATCTTTAGGGTCCCTTCCAACTCGAACCATTCTATGATTCTAATTTCACCTAATTTTCGGTAACAGACAGTGGTGATCTAACTCAGCCAGGCTTCCTGTCTACTGTGCACTGAAAATGGGTAGATACCTCCGGGGAGTGATTCACAAAGGCTGAATCTCCCTTGGAAAGAAATAGTTTCTCTCCACTAAATACAGAGGGAGCCCAAGGCAGCGAGGAGCATAATTCAGGCCTTTCAGATTGGGAGAATTAGTCTTCCCAGCAGGTGGTGAAGCCTGAAAGGTGCCATTTGCTTTGATAATGCTACTCACGGGATAATAAACAGGGCCAGCAATTGCACTTGCTTCCTTTCCCAGCTTCTGGATGCGGTCTGCACACACATCCTAATGTCTTTATATGCAGGTACATCACAGAAATTAAGAGAGATGCATACATATCTGAACAGATGCTTAGGTTGAGGGGCATTAGTGAGCGTAGATAGAACAGATCAATAAAAGGAGCACTAAATGACACATTTTTGTTTGCTGTTCACCTTTGAAAAGAACACAATAATTTAAATAGCTTTTTCTTTTTTTTAAGGATGTGTTTGATGACTTCAGGCAATCAAGCCCTGGGAAGAGATAAAATGCATGATGGCAATGAACATTTATAGGTTGTCTTTAACTTTTAACTTCTTTAAAAAAAAGAAAAAGAAACCAGCAGCAATTCTAGCCTTGATCACTTGATGTTTTTTTTAAACTTAGGGAGCAAACTTACCTGTATCTGAAGAAATTGTTGAACTGTCTGCAGATCTTATGAGTGAGCTCTCTCTTACCACAGGCCAGAGGACCAACTAATACCAGCATGGGGTAGGGAGTATCAAGACTGGGTAAAGTGCTGCAAGAAAGCAAAACAAAGAGACATGACGTTACCTACAAAGTCTTAAGCCACTCTGTATAAAGCTTCTGCAGAGACTTTATCATCACTTCAACTAATCCCATCCATCTATCACGCTATTCACAGCGTTCACAAAAATCAGGAGAAGCGTGTGCTCAGTTTGAGATGCTCTAAACATAAAAATAGCACACAAATACCACATTAAAGACCCCTGGGGCTCTTTTGCAAAAGGAATAATCTTATGTCTACTATAATCTTTTCCGATTTATAGCCTTTTCTAAAGCTCCCTCTGCAGTTATGATGTTGCTGGGATTTGTTTAAGAGTTTCCCAAGTCTATGGCAGAGATGGCAATAATTTAATGATCAGGATAATAAGCTTAGCATGAACCTGGGCTCAGTCCTACAAACCTTTACGCGCTCCTGCGTATAATCTTGCTGACTTCCATGGCCTTGCCAGATGAAGGTGGAAATTTGTAAAGGACTCTTCAATTCAATACGATGAAAAACACTAAGATCCTTAAACTCCACTGAACACAAATAACGCTACAATAAAAGAAGCCAAAGTGCTGGAAAAATACAAAGCCCTCCATTTTTCTCCATGCTGAGCAGATGGTTAGATCCTCAGATTTCCACCTCCAGCTGCAAATCCTAGAATGAATGGCATTTCTACACTTTCAAGTGTCCAGCAATTTATTTAGACAGCTAAAAATGGAGTGCAACTTTGGAGCCTCATTTTTAAATCTCAGCTAGATCTTCAGATTATGTCACTTGATAATATCTCAGAAATAGTTGAAATAATTTCAAACCCTCTTATTTTTAATTAATACATAGGTTCAACTAATATATAATTTTAATTAAATTTAAATTTTAAAGTGGAATAAAACCACCAATGTGTGTTAAGCTTTCATTTAACGTGATTTAAAACAGATGAACACAAATTCCTGAAAACACAGTATAGTTATTTTACCTTTTCTCTCACAAGTAATTAACTGTATAAGAACTAATGATAACCATCCAAAACAAGCACGCAGGAAAAAGATGTCAAAGTAATGGCTTTAATCCTATTTTAGGTTCAGCAAATCAGCTCTATTTCCTATCAGAATATATGTGTATAATGGGGTTTGATGCTTCAGAAGTGCTAAGATAACAATGCAATTCAGTCTCTGAATTCTCCCACAGAGTACTATCCTCACAGAAGAAATAACAGATACACCTAATAAATTAAGAAACCAGCTCAAATATGTATGTATATCCTGCTACTAAACTGTGAAATGAACCCAGACTCTGGTTCAGTGTTCCATCCACTAGACGATTTTAAAGCAAAGCTCTTGGGAGATTTCAGGATTTTTTACTTACTGTGCCAATTGGTGACATTTACAAAACATTAGCCAACATGAGCACAATAACCTTATTAACACAATACATTTAAAATACTGGAGAAGGTAAAAATACATGTTTTACATCCTTATCTGAATTTGTTAGGTTGTGACATTCTGTTCAATTCAAGAAATATCTTCCTCCTCTCTTGATTATTTGAGCTCTTCAAATTGTCTTTCCCTTTTTCTAACACTTATGGTAAGGAAAAGACGAGTTTAAGTCAACATGATCTCAGTGACAGTTGTGGAAACCACAAGTGCACTATTATAAATAAACCATTTCCAAGGTGGGAATTCCAGGAAACACCTTTAGTGAGTAGAGATTCAAAATTTATCATGACACACGCAGAAAGGTTCTTCTTCTTGCTCAAGGCCATACCCTTCATGAATAATGATGTCGAGGCAGGTCTGTGAAGACAAAACCCTCATCTTCAACATAGTTTTAATATATTCCTTCTCCATGCACAGGACCTGCTACATGCTTGGAAATTGTAGAATTCCTCTGTCATCTTTTTTTTTTACAAGGAAGTGCTATATCCAGCAATGATACAATATATCATTACTTCACATGATTATACTCGGAATTCAAATACCCTTAAATAAATTCCCGCTGCTCAAATTCCTCATATCCTCAAATTCCTTGGATTTATTGTTTCACCAGAAGTACATGGAGAACATTTCCATAAAACTATCTTTCATTACATCACCACTTACTGGTTCTCAAAAGATAGACTAAAAGTTTTGCATTTTCTGCTTCTTGGCTCATTTAATGGGCATCTTTCAAATTTCTTTGTCTTTGGCAAGTATGAGAATACACCACTGTGCAAGATTAATAGATTTCAAGGCCAGAAGGGACTCCAGTGATCATCTGCTCAGACTCCACTCATCACACAGGCAACAGGATTTCCCTGAGTTAGTCCTTGTTTCAAGCCTGATACCTGAGGTTCTGTTAGAGCATATTTTAATTAAAAACGTTCCAGTTGTGAAGAATTCTTGGTACCCTTGGTAAATTGTTCCAATGGTTAATTACCTTCATTGTTAAAAATAATCATGCTCTATTTCTTCTCTGAATGAATTTATCCTCAATGGCCAGATACCAAGTCTCATCGTGTACTTGCCCAATAGACTGAAGAGCCCTCTGTTATTCAATTTCTGCTTCCCACGTAGCAGTTATAACTACGGTCAAGCTACCTTTTTACATGTCACATGCATCTACAGTAGAGCAAAAATACACATAATATTGTTCAGTGGTGTGTTACCATGCAATTAAAGATGGAATCTTTAGGCACATAGAGAGAGGAAATGGCACAAGAAACTTAATGTTTTCTGACTCCAGAGTATGCAACAATGTAACTTTTTGCTTTCTTTTTGGATTTTATTTTTAATACAGATATTACTAAACCAGAAATATTTATAATCTCATCTAAAAACATAGATGAAAATGAACTATACCAATTTGGTTCCAATAAGAATTTTATAGTGTAGAAGACCATAACGCAGCTTCATTAGGAAGACTTCATTAATGACTGTGCTGTGTGCTTTCCAGCTGAGCACGGGCAAACGTTCAAAGCATCATTAACAATTCTGGTCAGTACCATAAATGCTGGGCTGCATGTTTTTATATGTTTGTGTATGCAATACCTCTGACAGAAGACAGAATTGTTTCTTTCCAGTGATGAAGACACACATACACAATCCAAGAAACAAATATTTAAATAGAGCCTATGCCTGCATTGGAAGAAATCCATGCCTTTAGGTAAAACTATTGTGCTTTTCTTTTTAAGACATTTCCAACCCTGCAAAACAGTAAATAAGTCTTCAGGGTTTTTTTTTTTTTTAATAAGCTGTTAAGAATTCTCAGAGCTATCATCACCACGGGGATGGTTCTTGTCTTTCATCCACAAACCCAGAAAACACAACACTCGCAATAAAGATATCATAAAAATATAAATTTTTGAGTTACTAAATCATGGATCTTAAATCAGGTTACTCAGTATGAATTAGGATGTCCAAAGTGGTGCTAAAACAGTAAAATACTCGTCTCAGTGCCCACTGTAGATAATATAATAATAAAAGTATATTTCATAGTATCTTCCATCAGAGTATGGCAATGTATTTTCCAAGAGTTCATAAAGCAAATATCATAACACATCTGCAGAGCAGCAAAGGACGGCTATTTCCATCTTCTAGATGAGAAATGAGACTGAGAGAAGTCACCTGGCAATGGCAAGGTTGGAAAAAGAACATAGATTTGCCTCTCCCTTCTGTGTTTTATGTGGCAGTCAGCATCACCTTCTCCCAAAGGCAGAAAGAGCTGGACTTCCCTATGTGCAAACTCGAAAATTTCACCTTATGAATATAAAACGTGCCCCAAAGCCACAAAATAAAGCCATTTTCTTCACAATGGGATGCCAATAGTGCGAAGAGGAGGAGTAAGTAGAATAAGAAGAAGGTTATGTTTTACAGCTCTCTTCTGCCTCTAGAGATTTTTAAATTGCCTTCGGGTATTGATAGAAATTTCGCATCTTTCATTTATGGTGCAAATGGCCATCTGCTTCAACAGATTGTTTAAAAGAAACGGAGCTGCGGACAATCTGTCTCAGACTTTAGAGGTGAATGACTAACTTCATTTCATAATCAATTTCAACCAAATAAGATTTGCCTAATTTCCAGACTGCTCCCAGAATACTGTGGAACGTCTCTTCTTCGTTAGGTTAATTTAGAGGTGGGAGAGGGACGGAAAAAAATGTCCCTCTGAATATGACAACCTATTCTGCTTTACTTGAGTGCCACCCTCAGGAGCTGAGGCAAAGTGGAGGAAAACTCACCTGTCAAGGATTCTCTGGGGCTGCAGCACGTTATTCATAACGTGAGTTCTATGATCTTCAGCAGCCACGACTTCTGGAGGAGGATCGCATTTATTCACAGCAGCAACCTGTTGCCACGGTTTGGGGGCATAAGGAAGAAGAGCAGTAATGTAATTGTTTCCAGCTGCAATAACACTGAGCAGATCACTGTGAAAAATGATGGCTTCGTATTTATCAGGGTCCCTCTTCGTATTCGGGTCGCCTGTGAGCACCCCACTACATAAATCTTTTGAGGGGATTTAAGCACAATTTGATAGATGGGTGGAAGGCAGCCAGACGTAGCTGCCTTTAATGTATTCAACCTTTTACTGGAAAGAAAACAGGATGCCACATAAGATGCAAAGTAATTTTGCTTAGGTTTTAATTATCCATTAATTTGCATCCTCTCAGTGCTGGTGGAAGATGCCAAACTACAATCCTCAGAGACTGAAGCCATTCATTTATTAGCCAGAAGAGAAACAGAATGAGCATTAACAAAGTAAGCAAAATGCAATTTTCTCCTGACAATGCATTTCTGTCTTTCCTGGAAGAAAGAGCACTCAAATTCTAAGAGTTCCCTCCATCCATTCCGTTGAAAGCTCTATTGAGGGTACTGACCACTAATGAGTTGTACGTTTTTTGGTATTATTTTTGGTGGAATAGGAGTGGATCTTTAAAGTAAAACATTTAGGACTTAGGACTCAATATCCACATTATTTTGGAGGAGCTGGGGAAGGGAGCTCATTTCACTCTCTCTCTCATTTGGTTTTTGGTCTCAATTAGTGGCTGGGAGCACAATTGGGTGCATTCTGGTGCACATCATCTGGTTAAGAGTAGTCCAAAAGAAGTCTAGGTCATACGTTGCCAAGACTATTCTATTGGCAATAAGAACCAAACATGGCAACTTGGGCAACTGAGAGTTTCACTTCAAAATTACATTTCTGATCTGAGCTACAAGATTTCTGTATATGCATTTTGTGTGTTCCTTGAACACAAGAGCTGCTGCCCCCAAATTCAGTTTGAAGAGAGAGTTTATGAGGCCAGAGTAGATTTCCTAAAATAAACTGAGGTGAGGATCTTCTGAAATTATTTTAATCATTCAAAAGTGAAGTGTTGGTCTAAACTAGTCATCCAGGCTTATTTTTACAACCCATAGAGAAGAAAATACTTCTTTAATATATTCAAAATTTTATTGGAAGGAAACCAGATTGCCACTTAAGACCAAGAGTAAGATCAAGGTCTCGGGGAGGTGGGGTAAATTACACTCTGTCCCTTAAATTACAAGTCCCTTCTCTGTGTTCACAATAGAGAGACCCTGGCATTAAACAAGAACCCTAATATTTATTCAGCTAAAGACAGGAGAGATGAATGTGATGAACTTTTTAACTTCAGGATCATTTTTAAAGGATAATTCCCTGAAATCCAAGCCCAGTTGGCAGCTATTAATCCTAACAGTTCTAGCATGGCTTGAGCCCAAATACTACACGCAGCAACCAAATTACAGTAAAAGAGGCACAAGAGGGAAAGGTTTCTATTACAATAGAAAGTTACCGTAAACAGTCAGAGCAGGGTTTTTTGGGGAGATTTAAAACTGAAAACTCTACGGATTAGAACGGGAAACAAGCACCGTTATAACTTTCAGAGTCACACCCAAATGACTCCAAAGCTACATTTGCATGCACAGCTTTTGTATATTCTTTATTTAGAAAAATTCCAGAATGATACGATATTTACATACCTTTTCTTCCACTGAAATCTTCTTGAGATCCAGATCTGTTAGTTGGAGCAACATGAAAATCACCGACAGCCAATAATCTGTCTGCTCCTGAAGGACAAAGTTTCCACTTTGACATAACGTACTTCACTTCATCAATCCAATATTTAATTTCAATTGGTTGAAATTAAATTGGCCTTAATACAATAAAACATAAAAAGCTTTTTTACCCTGAAGGATGTCAATACACTGTACAGATTGACCGTCCACCACAAGCTTAGTTTCTGCAGTAAAAGCTCATAGTTCTTCTAAACTCTGCAACTACCTTATTTAAAAGGTCAAGATGGGAATTTAAAAATCACCACCAGACCCACTGGAACACCAGGAAGGACTCAGGGAGAACCAAAAGTGTTATTTATACTGGGATTATGCAGTAAAGTATGACTAATACTTCTACATTACAAGTACTATAGGAACTTTAAAAGAGAATTTGCATTATAAATTCATCATAATATAGGTTTCTAAGTGTGAAACAATAAAAAATAATTAGAAATCAAATTAAAAAGCTGACACTGACACGTTCATGAAGCTTCTTAGTTCTAAAAACAGTAAGGTCCTGTTAAAACAACTGAAACCCAGACAGCTGTCTTAAGATGATTGTTGCATGTGTAACTTATTAAAACAGTAATCGAAAGGAAGAGGATGAGACTTTGCTGAGGGCAAGGACATCTAAACAGTAAAAGGTCTTCAGATTAAGGAGGACCAGAGGCAGCCTATTTCGGGTATTTTTTCATGCTAATTTCATTGTGTTCTATGACAGACCGTTCTCATGGAAGCCAATACATAACTGGCCATTACAGGAAGGAGAAAGAAAGCCCTGAACCTTTTCCTTCTCTGTGGCACTGGAAATAAAATTCAGACATGATTTAGAAATCACAGAAGTCAGGATAGAACCATTTTTGATCACTCAGGACAAAACACAAATGGAGAGTGAAAGTCAGAATTCCTGATATTTTGCAAATGTCATTGTTGTTGATAAAATGGATGTTTAATTCACTAATTGAGGAATATTATGGGAGCCATAAATGAGAACTGAGCAAATCCTACAGAAGAAAAGAAGATACAGATTCGAGAGACACGTGATTTTAAAAGGGGTTCTGTTGAGTTCCTTTGAGTTTTTCTCAGGAACAATCGAGAACAGACTTTCAAAGCAAACGAAAAGGGACTCTCTTCCCCCAAAAAGTCATGGCATACCGTGAGCACAAACCCATAAATGGATTCACAATTGGAATTAATAAAATTCATGGATTTGCTATGCAGATACTAAACATCACAATTCACATGCAGGTTTGGTTCAGACAATGTTCCCAGACAAAGGTGGGTAAACATTCCAGGGAAACCATCACCCATTATTTCTTGTACTCGTTCCCTGAAATGACCCAGCCACTCTCAGAGATAGAAACTGAGGCTAATTGGATTCTGGTGTGATGCAAAACAACAGTTCTAGGTTCTTATTTTTGGCTTCCTCTTTAGCTCTTTCTTACCTGTACAGGATTTTTTAAAAGATTTAAAACTCTGAGGAGAGGCAGATCTTCAATATATTCAAGTTCACGCAGCTCAGCAATCTAATTAGTGACAGAAACAGAGCATAAATCAGCAGCAACAGAATCTATGATAACTATGGGAAAAAAACCCACCCTGCTCTTAAAACCTGGACATAAAAAAAAATTCATTATACTCACAAAATGGGCATACATGTTAACTGCATTCAATAAGGCTCTTCTAGTCACAAAAGGCAGACAACTTGGATGTTAGCTGGAGAAGCAGCATAATGCAGACAGCAATTTCAAACCTCCTGCGTTTTTCCAGTTCTTTCAAATGTCAAGCCCTAACACATTTAGCTTTTATGTGGCTGATGTGCTTAAGCGTGGCAATTCTACAGTTATATTTGCGCTTCAGTTGACTAGGAAAAAAAAATTCCTTCTAAGAGTTTTTCTTTGGAGCTCAAGTTCATCCTGCCCCACTTGCAGCTCTTGACTGAAAAGCATCAGCAGAGTTGTCCTTGGCTGTCTGTGTCCAGAGGGTGACACAGTCACCTAAAGTCTCCTCCATCAACAAAGGAAACCCCACCTGGCTGCATTCAGGCACATCAGATAAACGTTAGAATTTACATGGGATTAGTCAAAGTCATGCTAGACCCTGAGCGAACAGTTGTAAGGCTCTCAATTAAAACCAAACGGGTCAAATGGAATTCATGTTGCTCCATTTTAGCCATCTGTTAAATTAGCCCAAGTCAGTCACTTAAATTCAGTGGGGAGAGGCAGTTCCAGAGGTCAACTGGACTGTGGTAGGCTGGGATGAATTGCCTCGTCAGGATACCTGGTTTTCCTCCGCTGCTGAAAGACTGAACCCAAAAGACTTGAGATTCTAGCCCTAACTTACACTCAGCTTATGTAAAGTGTCTAAAAACATAAATCTCAACTATAGCCTACCCAATATTCATTCTGAGATAACAAGAAGCCCACTGTGGAACAGTTTTGATCAAGTTAGATGCTGTTTGGATGGGTTTCCTAAATAAATCACAGAATGCCAACTGTCAACTTTTAAAAATCACTCAACATATATATGAGAGACATGGTTTGCAGACAACTTATTGTGCCCATTTTTGAAAAACCAAGCATTTAAGATCATTCTGGGTGGTAGTGAGCTGAAATAACTCGGATCTTTCTGTGTTAATTACTTAAAATTCTCTTCAAATTATTCTTCAGAAGGAAACGTTCAAAAAAATGGTGACTTATTAAACAGTTTCAATAACATCATTAAAAGAGGCAAATTTTGATGAGGTAAAATTAATAGCTTTTGCGTGCCATAAAGAACAGTGGCAACTACATGAGGCAATGGAAGTGGTGTTATTAATGCTAATAGCAACCATACTATATTAGCTGTTTTCCTGCCTAGTGCAATTGATGTACCTTTAAATGTCAACCTGAACACAGTGAAAAAAAGAATTCACAGTGTCTTGAATTAAAACCGATATATGTGTCTTGCAAGTGGGGGAAAAGGACAGAAAATGTTCAATTCCTGGTTTATATTTTTATTTTCTTAGATTTTTTTTTTCACATGCAGATGTGTCTGATGTCAGAATGATTCATGAATTGACGGTCTTTGCAGTTAAGGACTCAATATCAAGCTCAATATCAAAAGTATTATGTATATATGGCTCGGGTTTCAAAATTCAAATACAAATCACTTGGATTGTATCCTTGTACTTCCAGTGAAAATTCTGCTGCATAACAAAAGCCACTTTACAATAGAGTACATGCAGTTCTGCCTCACAGGAAGTTTCCAGCTGAGAGCTCAGAAGAATCTGGGGTCATAAAATTGGGCCGAGAGATATTAGCAAACCCTCCTGAGGCCTGGCAGTAGGAAAGCTCTGATGTAAGTAAAGATCCTCCAGAATAATCAAGCTGAAAAAGCTGCATACTCATCCCTATCTTATCCACTCAAGGGAGCACTGTTAGTTCTTTATGGATGTGAGCACTAAATACCACAGAAGTGACACCTACATAAAGATAAACCCATCTAGAGACATTAAATAAGGCCTGAGGAGTACACTATCAATCAACATGTGAAACAGTACTGGAGTGAAACACCAAAGGAAAAAATGTCATCTTTTCTAATATTCATTCCTTGCAGTGCTATAAGATTTTTTGATTAAGCCTTAAAGGGATTGAATTTTAGAAAAAAATAAATAAATTATGCATTCTTAGAAAAAGCTGAGATCAATATTAATGACGCTACCTGGTTATCCTCTAGGTCAATCACCTCTAGTAGATCATGTTCCTCCAAGCCTTTTAGACTAGATATTTTATTGCTAGATATGTCCAGCTTCTGTAGAGTTTTCAAGCTGTCCAGCCCAGTTATCTTCTCAATCTGGTTAGAGCTCTGAAAAGAAATGAAAGCATAAAAACTGTTAATAAAGTTCTACAGACAGAAAACAGCATTCCTGAGGAAGAACAGAGTTCATTTTATTATTGAGAATCCTATTACACAGAGGCCTGTTATGAATTAGCCCCATCTTCATCTTGAAACGACATATTACAGCTTTCTGCACCGCTCAAGGAAAAAAGAATCAACCATCTTCTGATTAGCTTGTCTTCAACTCACCTTGAAGAGCTGCAAGAGACAACAGCAATAAAAAGAGCTCTAATATTCTTTTAAAGCTGATACTGGTTAATGGATACTCCTGTCACTATCCAACTCAAAATACAGAAAATAGATATGCACATAAAAGTATAGAATATATATACATAAATACATAGAATTTCCCTCTGTAATCATGGATATATTTACATTTATGATTACAGAATAAATAACGAAAATATTAAGGTAGAACAATACAGTACTGTCTTCTTTGGACTGCAGGCAGTCTATAAAAATATCTTTAGGATACACAAGTTCATCCTAATGCACACTAAATGAAGGCAGATTTTATTTACTGCCAGTGACAGCATGCAGAGAAATGTTAAAAAAACCCACAAACCCACCTTTCCGTAAGTTCATCCAGACTCTAACACAACAAACGACCCAAGCTGTTGAAAATTCATAACCAACCAGTGTTTTACATTCCTTCCAAACAAGGTAGAAGGCAGAAGACCTACATTTATCACTGGACACCAGATGGCTTCATTTCTCAGGGCCTCACAAATCATATACTCATTTCTGCTACAAACTCCAAACAGGTATAACATGCTTGGTTCTGCACTCATCTTTGTCCCAGTGGCCACACGTACCCAGATGGCCTCTCAACATGAGTCTTTCTGTATAACCTTGCGAGTTATATTTTTCCATCAGCATCACCTTGTGCTGAAAGCTCAGAAGCCTCATATTCTATTAATAAATATTTAGGAACTATTGAAATAAATAAGCCAGCTGACTCTAATGTTAATCCAGTTGTCTGTCCTTGACATTTTTCCTGACTTTTAAATGTTTAATTAGGTTATTAATAGCATGGAGGCTCTTCCTGTTCTTCGTTAGACCTCTAATAGGATACAGCTTAGAGCTCTAGTTGCAGAACACTATGCAAGAGGTGCACATAAAATTCTGAGAACAAAAGGGATTTGTGCAGAGATCCCTTTTTTGCAAAGCACAAAATTCCTAAGAGTCCAGTTCATTAGAGCTGCACTTCTTATTTTTTTTGCAAACATAAGCAGAATAAAGGCTTTTTGGTATAACTAGGCAGTATTTACAGTTTTTGAAGCCTTTCTTCCAAACTTCAGACCTGACTAGTCTTTCAACCTAAAAAGCTCAAGGGAAAATGGAAAAGAAAGCTGAATCAATGGGAAGAGAGGGGATGGCTGCTCCCATAAAAAAAAAAAAAAACCACAAACCTGCATTTTATTCTAATTAGTAAAAGAAAATGCTAGGCTAAAATCTGTCTATTTACATAATTTCCATATGACTATCTACTTTGCTAATTAAAAAAGACAAGCAGTCAGATAAATAATCGTATCAGCATGTTAGAACCCTAACTGGAGAACGCGTTCGTATTAATAAGGCTTAGCTGTTAACACAACCTCCAAAACATTTCACGGAGCAGATAACCGTTAGTAACAGAATTATTACCAGGCCTTTTAACAGATGAGGAAATCAGAGCACACAATGGTTGAGCGACTTGCTGTAGTTTTCCCCGAAGAAAGCATTTAGAGAAAAGATCTTCCTGTCAGCTCAGACTGTCACACTCCTTTAGTTCATTTCAGAACTTTTAGACAGGATTTTGCCAATCTGAGTTAATCTTATCCACTAAAAATGAGATGAAATTCAGTTTTATTGCTACTAAGGGCATGACTGCAAGCTACCCAAGGCATTATATATCTGAAATATATTAAAAATATGTTATTGAAACTGTTTGAATATATTATTCAAAACACACTCCCGTCCACTTTTAAATGTGAATACCTTTCCTGAATATCGAAGCAGTTATAAGTACAAGGGCCCACCAGGACTTGATGGGTACAGACCTTAGTTACTCCTTTCTATACCAATTACTACAGAACAGAAGTAAAATCTTTAAAATTTCAAAAGGATTGGAAAAGAATATTTCTACTCTTGATAAAGGATTCATTCACTCTCCCTAAAATATTTATGTAGGTGCTTAAAACTAATGTAGCAAATATGAACATATTCTATGTATAGGTCTTTGGTACTCATTTTAAAAATCCCATTAAATATTTTTTTAAATTGTTATTAAAAAGTAAAACCTATTAAGAAGTAGCCTGTTGTATTTTATACCACCTAAGCTGCATTAAGTATAGTTTTCGCTTATGTTTCTGAGTGACTTCTATACTGATGGCTCTCAAAGTATCTCGAAACGATGCGGAAGGCAGTGTTGGTATTATTAAGGACATTTTACAAACATGGAACTGAGGAACACCAGGATAAATGCCTTCCCAAGACCCGTAAAAGAGTAAGATGCCTGCAAACAAGCGTAGACATTGACAGAAAGGTCCATATCTTGGCTAGTTACCCTTGGCCATCTTCATAACCAAGAGAGAAATGGGAGCTTCCAAGGGCTGATGCATCTTACGTTAACGTAACTCTCAGCAGCTCAGTCACAATAATGAAATATTTTAAGTGTCCATTTCTCTCCACTGACTTTTGAGGCTGCAGAGAACAACTGGCTCACCTGCAGTTGTCTACACTGCAGAAATCTGAAGCCAGATACGATAAATCCCACTATAGCATCTAGAAACGCTGTATTTAAATACATATACCCTAGACATCTTGATGCAAAGCTGGCAATATAAAGCTTCCAATCTCATTAGAAAATCATTAAAAATTAAATAAAGATCCTTTAATGATATATCAGATTTGCATATTAAATTTGACTTGTTTTCCAAAATGAATGCAGGCTTCTCAGTCCTTGCTTTTCCCTCTCCTGCCCTAGCCCACCGCTACCATGAAGACAACTTTATGAGGAAATGTACTTTTTAAAAATAAATTTTCATTGTTTGTATTGTGGAACCTGCATAGTATGTAACTTCTTATGCATCACCTAAGCAATAACAAAACGTACCCAAAGCAAATGCAAAGTATCTATGGAGAAATTCAACCCCCAGCTGGATAAGGTGCTGAGCAGCCTCCACTGAAGATGGCTCTGCTTTGAGCAGGAAGCTGTCTCAAATGACCTTCCCAGATCCCTTCTAACCTTTATCATTCTATGATTCTCTATTAGTAAATCAAAGTCCTCGGAAGTCTGCCATAAGAGGAAAGGCTGAGAGAATTGGGTTTGTTCCACCTTGAGAAAAGAAGGCTTAGGTGAGACCATATCACCATGTTCTGGTATTTAAAGTGTGACTACAAAGAAGATGGAGACTCCCTTTTCACAAGGAGTCACACGGAAAATACAAGGGGTACAAGTTACTCCTGGGGAGATTTCAATTGGACACAAAAGGAAAATTATTCACCCTAAGAACAATCAGCCACTGGAATAATCTCCCCAGTGAAGTGGTGGATTCCTGGATATCAGACACTTCCAAGATCCAGCTGGACAGGGCGCTGGGTCAGCTTGTCTAGACCGTGCTTTTGCCAAGAATTGTTGGAGAAGATGATCCTTGAGGTCCCTTCCAACCGGGGATTCTATGATTGTGTGTCCAGTGTTACACATATGTTAGAAAACTTGTTATGTAATTACATTTAATTTAATTACATTTATTAAGGCATTAATATATTGATAAAAGACAGGGAGGAAATCAACTAGAATTATTTCTTTCTTACCAGATTGAGTATTTTGATAGGTAAATTCTCAAGGCCACTGATTGCAATGAGTCTGTTGTGCGACAAACTAAGATGAGTCAGACTGCGACACTTCTCCAGTCCTCTTATCTCCTCTATGTTATTGTCTGTGCAGAGGCGTTTGCATTTAAGGAAAATAACTGAATACAAAATCTTAGCAAGAATTACTAGCTAATTAGCCAATGGGGAGACCCTGGCCCAGGTTTCCCAGAGAAGCTGTGGCTGCCCCATCCCTGAAAGGGTTCAAGGTCAGGTTGGACAGGGCTTTGAGCAACCTGGTCTAGTGGGAGGGGGAACTAGATGATCTTTCAGGTCCCTTCCAACCCAAACCATTCTATGATTCTACGGGTGCAGGCTAAAACACAGAGGTCTTTATTTCTTTGACTTTAACTGGGCACCAGTCATGCTGGGTCAGCTGTAGAATACAGGCATGCAGCTGAGCCTTCAGAGAAGTGTGCAATGTCTTTACGTTAACAGAGCACTTAACATTGCTCCAAACTGACCTTGACCTCCAAACATTATATACAAATTACCCAATTAACACACAATAGTACTATATAGGGCTGTTTCACTCTAAATTACACCTGTTCTATACTGGCCATCTGTACTAAAAAGGGAAAGTGTATTTCAAATTAACATTAAACTCACAAGCAGCAGTAAAAGTAGTTAGGATTCCTCTCAGCAAATTTCAGCATTAAGATAACTACCCAGATTCCTTAAAGCAGGTTTCCTTTGACAACAAGCTATCTCAGATTGTTCCCTTACTACAGGATGAACTGCAGAGGTACCCGACTCCTTATCTCTCCACTCTACAGAAATCAGATAACTCTGATCTGAACATCTAATTGTTTGGTGGCTGAAGACAAACAAGAAGAATTGCACACATATTCTAAGTGTCCAAGCTGGAACTACATAAAAAAACCCTAAGAAATATAACTGAAAAAAAAAAATATAGCCAGAACATGCAGGACACAGAGAAATGCTTTTAGTCAATCACAGAAGAATACATATTTAATTGATTTAAGAGAATGAACTCTGCCTTCAATGAGGGGCAAGTAAGTTTTCATTCATGTTTCTAGTTTTACCAGGCAGTGGACAAATTGTCGGGATTTTTTTTCTCTCTCAGTCTGAATGATATTGTAACCAAGCAAACTGTAAGCTTTAGGCAGGGATAATAGAATGGTCTTCGATAACCGTGACCTCACTCTGTTTTTTCCTAACTGTGTTCCTACAAAGAGACTTCATTGTACACACCCTCAGTTCTGCACTCACAGACCAAGATGGGGAGGGAGAGGAGAAGAAATGAGTTATTAAGCACAGATTTATCTTTTCATAGGACCTCACACTAGGCTGTCTCTATCATTTTAGAAAAGAAACCAAAACCATCCACAGGCACTGATATTTGACAGATATTAGTTGATTTGCATTTAAAACGCGAAGACCACTTCTCTATAAACTGTGGAGGAAAAGTTTTTGTGAGGAAAAAGTATTGTTTAAGGCATGAGCATCGATACGAGGCAGCAAATTGCTCAGCAGTAAAACCTAATATAATCAGTTTTAGTCCTTTAATGACTGACTATAATGCTTTGTCAGACATTATTGCCCAAGCTGTCTCCCTTTCTGGTTTGGGCAGTTTCCTCCCTGAAAACTCATTTATAACCCTGTCAGGTGTGCCTGTGTGTGCACCTGTCAGGGAAAAAAAAAGTTACAATGACCTTACCATCTGCATCATAATTCACTTAAATATGGTAAGAAATGCTTAGTTACTGTCAACGAGAAACACATGCCAAACATTTCTGCTACTGCCTGATATTTAACATAGTATTTTCCTCTAAGATTACAAAGAACAGCTTGTTTCGTCTGCCATGTCTTCGGAAAGGAATGCTTGACATGGGTTAGGAACGGTGCCACTTTGCTGTTCTGAATTCTGCACTTCTAAATTCTGCACTCGTTTTCCTCTATTTCATAGAGTCCTGTTGCAACTGTATGCATGAAACAGTTTTTCTCCTGCATTCAGCGGCATCTTCACTGATGAATGAAGAAATTTGGGACAGCACACTGCTGCATTGAAACGAAATGAAAAAAAGATACTGATTCAGACCCACAATACAAATCTCTGATCTTTTTTTTACCCTTTTCATTTTGCCATATGGTTTTTGCTCTGCAGTGGAAAATTAGAATTGCAAAGGGATAGCGTCTCAATGCCATTTTCTGACAAGAATCATGTCACCTGCACACCTTGTAAAACGTGTGAATAACGTAACCTGGACACCCTGGAAATGCTTTATCTGCTCCTACATGAAAAAGGCGTTGTATTAATATCATTTGGTAATGGGCTACTTTGAGAACAAGAGAGAGAGAGAGAAACTGCACCAGCCTGCTGTCTTCTCCTCATCGGAGAGCAGAAAATCAAGATGCAATTTATGAGGCAAAGAGAAAAGGTTCATGAGCCCTTGGGAAGCAGTTGTAATAAGGCAGCATGTCAATGGGAAACTCCAGAAGACCTCTCAGAAAAGCCTAGGAAAATCATTAGGGAGACTAAGAGTACTATGGACGGCCTTGGAGAAGTAATTAATGAAGAAACTTAATCTGCAGGTTCACCTTTACCTGATTTCTGCCAGAATACTGTTTCTACTCCCACAAACTGGGTACCAGAGTGAGAGCGTGGAAGGTGGGTAGCAGAACACCTTTCCAGCATACTCTGGAAATTTTTCTCTCACCTAAAGATTCTCTTCACTATCATTAAACAGCCTTGTCCTCCACAGTCCCTGCGTAATTAGCTATGTCTGAGATTAAACAACAGGCCTCTTTTTCATTTAAGGGAGCTTAGTGTTGCAAGGGGATTTCCTATTAACCTTTCTTATAGAAAAATACTGGGGTTATTTATTACCTTTGCCATGCCAAGACAGTGTGACATCTCACTTTTTTGGATTTACATGATGCAAACTGGAGGTTTCTTGGTGTTCCTCCAGGAGGCTAATAACTTAGATGTACACACAAACACCTTTAACACCACACGTGCTTAAGTAAATTAAGATCAGTTTCACTGCCAGAATCACAGTGTTTAATCTTGCTTCTAAAGACAAAACTGACACAATAGAAAAATACAAAGAAAGCAGGTATCTGTTTGCAGCAAACAGCTGTTCAGAAAGCAAACAAACAACTTTTCTCCCACTCAAGTTTCCATAAAGGATACAATCCAGCAAGAGTTTAGTAAGTGCGTGGTATGCTGACAGATCTTGCATTTTAGGTATTTGATTGTATGAAAAATCTACTTCCTAAGGAAAAAAAAAGAAGACAGAAAGGTGTTTTTTTTTTTCCTTCCACACTTACAGCTGTCTTGTGAAACTAAACAGCTGTTAGATTAAACGTGGGATCAAGGGTGTGGAAGAAATAAAAAGATCATTAATATTAATATTGGGACGTAAACAAGAAAGCTCATTATTATGACACATAGAATTCACAATTGGGAACTTCCAAAACTATACAGTCTTCCAAAGACATTGTCATTATGTAATTATGCATACATATTAAAAAAAAAACCTAACAGGGAAGGCAGAGAAATACATAAAGGTCGTATTCCAAAACAACCTCCTGCTTCTTATAACCCAAAGTGGGTGACAACAGAAAGCCAGCAAAGGAAAGAGCTGGCACATGGAACCCAACAGGCACACAGACTGGCATCAGTCCATTTGAAAGGCAGGAACTGGTCCCACTAAAAGGCTGATGAATTCAACAAGCAAGGAAAAAATCTCTGGCTGTATTTCCCTCTGGCTAGAACAGTCGGCTGTACAATATACTTTCCCATGGCATGCCAGGGTTCAATGTGTAAAAGAAAATAAAAGACTGAACTGTGCAGTGTAAAATACACAAGCATTTGGAAAAGCTATTAAAATATCAAATTATGTAAGAAAGAAGAATAAGGAAGGCATAAAAATTCCCTTTTGCACATGTCCAAATACACTGTCTCAGTTAGATTTAGAAATCCATTTTGAATTTAAACCTATAAGATGCATTTTTTGCAACTTACCTTGAGATTTTTAGGTGGTTTAAAAGCAAAATATGTAGTCAATTCATTGTTGGAAGCACTCAATTCTAGTAAGTAAGGCATGTGACTGATACACGAAAGATCTAGTAACAAAACAAAACGTCAAATCCTGTACGTCAATGCATAGGTAAATGCAGAGATCATCGTGTCAAAATGTGATAATTATGTCCAATAGCAATCAAGAGTCAATTTGTAGTTATGCATTCAGAAAGTGATGTCTGAAATGCAGAAATCAGATATATCAGCACCTTCTACAAGAAAAAAGATGGTTTCTAAACCACAAAGAATATTCAAGTTCTACATTAAATTTCCTTTATGTAAACTGATTTCTCTATAAACCAGAATATAGTTTTATATTCCAGCTACCTCTAGAATGACAGAGAGACTACCTCTGTCCTAACTTATTAATTAGTGGAGAAAAGTATTTAGGCTGCTGCTGAAGACGAAATGACTAGTTGCTATGGAAAAGTCCCCGCTCTGTTCAGAGCCAGCCTTCACAGACAAACTGTCAGCAAAATGAGCCAGGAGAAGTGCCACCTAACAAAAGTGCTGCTATTATTGCTCCAGCACCTCCAGTGAAATGAACTCGAAAGAAATAATGCAACAGGTTGCCCACAGCAGCTTACGCTTTTGATGTTAAATTAAAAAAAATGAGTTGGGGAGGAGGGAGAGGGAAGGAGTGGAAGATGATGGAGTTTTCCCCAGTCTCCATTTGGCACCTTTTTAAACCCAGAATATAATTTTTTACATTTTCTCACCAATGGGAAACATTGACGAAGAAAAGCTCAAGGCTGGGAAAGTTGTACCAGACGTAACTTTAAATATTATGACATTTGCACATGTAAAAATCTCAACTTTAACCTTGTATTGACATGCTTGCTTTCATTTTATCTTTGGACAATAAACTGGACAATAATCTCCATGTTCCCACTGATAAGCATATGCTGCTGCAGATGTCTGAACGCTCCATCCATCACTCTCAAGAAGATCCAGCTATCACCTCATCCTGTAGAGCTGGAGTAGTTACACCATTAAAACGTAGGCCAGGCTTTGTGATATTAAATCTCCATGGTACAGCGCCTTTCTCATCTTAAATGATTTCACAACCCAAGAATTTACTGGTGTATTTACTACATACCATTAATTTTATTATATGAAAGTTCCAGCTTCTCTAAGTGAACATATCTGGAGAGAATGTTAATGTCACTTAACTCACGACCCTGGAAAAATAAAGCAAAGAGACTTTAATAACTAGCTGTGTCACTTCACCCGCTTTCCTGAGAGATATGCAGTAGCAGGAGATGTTAAAGAGGACCCAAGGACCCTCCGGCTGGATGTGTCAGGACAGGATGACATATACAGAAAGTAACGTTAGATCTGCAGACCAGCCATGAATAGAGAAAAAAAAAAAAGAAGACCTGCAAGCACAACCAGGAGAGAGAGCTGTAGCTAGGAAAAATGCCAGAAAAACAAGGCTGCATAGAAAAGGGAGTGGCAGCAAGTAATCTTTAAAAGACACAACCATTTTAATGTTCTGAAGGGACAATGAATGCAGCATTCTCAGGTGTTTCGCATGTTTAGGGCTACGAAGATGATGAGGGGCCCAGAACATCTCTCTGATGAGGAAAGGCTGAGGGACTTGGGTCTTTTGGGTTGGAAGAAGAGAAGGCTGAGGGGGGATCTGATCAACACCTAACAATACTTAAAGGGTGGGTGTCAAGAGGATGGGGCCAGTCTCTTTTTCAGTGGTGCCCAGTGGCCAGAGGTAATGGGCACAAACTTGAACATAAGAAGTTCAAGTTCCATCTGAACACGAGGAGGAATTTCTTTCCTGTGAGGGTGGCAGAGCCCTGGAAGAGGCTGCCCAGAGAGGTGGTGGAGTCTCTGTCTCTGGAGACATTCAAACCCCACCTGGGCACGTTCCTGTGGGACCTGCTCTGGGTGACCCCGATCTGGCAGGGAGGTTGGACTAGATGACTTCCAGAGGTCCCTTCCAACCCCATATCATTCTGTGATTCCTCTATTTTTTAATCCAGTGGCTAAGGCAGAAAGATACATTTTCACACCCAAAGACCGGTAAGGAAAAATCTTACTGTTGTTGCTATTAAGTGAAGAAAAACATACCCATATGGCAGTCATCAGCAGAAGCCATGCTGTGTCTTGTCAAAAGTCCCATATACATGAAATGGCATTGACAGGTAGAGACGAAAATCCACCTCTTTAATTTTTTTTTTTACTAGACCAGCTATTTGCTGTTAAAAAGAAGAAACCTTTGAGCAGAGAAGCGCTTTATAATGATGTTCTCTGCTTATACTTACTGAAAGTGACAGATTAAGATAAACGTATTCGGTACCAGGGGCTGAGCGCCCCAGCTTGTGGAGTCCCTCAGCCACGGTGTCTTCATCCAACACTCCATCAAACTGACCCTATAAAACATCAGAAAGGGGGAGGGCAGGGAGAATAATGAATTAAGGGGAGATTTATGAAACGGAATTCCACACTCGGTGGAGTC
Organism: Tringa tobata; assembly: GCA_033628505.1. Lineage (NCBI taxonomy): Eukaryota > Metazoa > Chordata > Aves > Charadriiformes > Scolopacidae > Tringa > Tringa tobata. The sequence continues at coordinate 1,817,618 of JAHREE010000302.1, read as the reverse complement.
TGGGGGCTGTTTGGGATGCAACTGGGAACAGAGTTTAATAAAAGTCTTCAATCAAATGCTGCTTTCAGTGCTCCATCACCCTAGTAAGGCACTACACATTAGGAAAAATGATGAATAGAGCCCTCAAAACAGATAAATGGAAACATGTCACATACTAGATCTATACATTTAAAAAGGTTCAACAATATTTGTCTTGGATTTTTTTTTCACCTTATAGTTTAAATGCACAGCTCTAAACAGGACCTGTTTCCACAGATGTTGAGCCATGAAACTCACCTTGATTATGGATGTTAACATCTCAGAAAATCAGCACTAACATAACCCCAGTGTTGTACCCCAATATGCACATTATTGGAGGCCCTTTAAATTTGTTCAGCATGAGCAGCTAGTGCTACTCTTCAGAGAACAGTCTTTGCCAAAGAGGGTACTTGACAGATGGCACTAATGAACCACTGTGTAGGTTTAATGAGAAAATAAGCCAATGGTTTGTGAAATTCCTATGAGCTTGGAGAAGTCACACAACAATTGCTAATCTAGGGACCAAGATAAATAATGTTTCAAATGGTAATCATCTAAATTATAGCACCTTCATGTTATAGCAGTGGAAACTACAGATGCATTTCCACTAGGTAAAAATATGAGGCAATAATGCTGTGGCAGTGGACACTTTAGAGCCCTGCAGAACAGGGAGAAAAAATTCACTTGGGTCCAGAGGCTTTTTGAATCTCAAGGCTGAGCATATAAACAGGAAATGGGTTTAATTTGGCTATCTATATGCCATCTTATCCTTAGTCTTTATATAGCAAGGAGAGAGAGGGGCAATCCAGAATATATCTTGGACACCATGGGGATGGAAGGGACCCTAAAGAAAAGCAGAAAAGAGGGGAGGGGAAAGAGACCAAGCCAGCCTTTCCCCTCTTTGGGGAAATGAGAAAACACCACCTGGTGCCCCCATCATCTCCCCCTTCTTTCCTCTCCCCCCCCCCGCCAACTACACTGAGCAATGAGGGGGGAAAGGGTTCTTCCCTCATGAAAACAACCCTTCCCAAATAGCTGGGAGGCACTGAGCTGAACCTCTGTGCGCTGTACCTCCTCCTCTTCATCTTCTCCATCCTCCTCCTCGTCCTCTTGGCGAGGCAGACGGAGCTGTGGCTGCTGCAGGCTGGGCCTGTCCTGGGGCAGCTCCCCGGGGATCCCCTGGGAGGGGTCCTGCGGAGGGCCATGAGAAGGGGGAAGCAGCTCATCGAGGCCGCCCTCTCCCCTGTTCTCTTCGCCCCCCGCCATGGGCTGTAATAAGAGGAGGACGCGGAGTGCTTCGCACTCGAGCACCGCCCGTCACCCCTCCGACCAGGCCGCCGCCATCTTGTTTGTCCCCCCGTTGTCATGGAGACGGAAGAAGGGGATGCGCGCCAATTTTAAAAACCGGCAGGCGGAGCGATGCAGGATGGGAATTGTAGTTCCCTGCGCGGGGCGCGCTCGTAGGGGCCGCCAGGCCGCAGAGCATGCTGGGAATCGTAGTCCACCTCACGGCCGGTCTCCTCACGCCGTGCCTTCACGCCCCCCCGCCTCCTTTTCTCTCTTCCACAGCAGGGAGAGGACTGTGTTCATCTGCATCTGCATGTTGCTGCTGAAGGATGCAAACGCAGTAACTGTTAGGCAAATAATCTCCTGGGCACCGTTGTCCAGCCGCCACAAAGCCCTGGGCCAAAACGGGCCTTGTGCAAGATGGTGGCTTTGCCCAGTGAAACAAGAAAGAAGAAAAAGGGACTGCAGCCCTGACTTAGAAAGATAGAATTGTATAGGTAGGAAAGGACCTTTCAGATCAACAAGTCCAACCATCAACCTAAGACCGACAAAAAGCACCACTAGCCCACGTCCCTCAGCACCATGTCTGCCCAGCTTTTAAATACGTGAGGGATGGTGACTCCACCACTGCCCTGGGCAGCTTGTCCCAATGTTTGATAACCCTTTGAGTGAAGAGAATTTTTTCCTAATATCCAGTCTAAACCTCCCCTGGTGTAACTTGAGGCCGTTTCCTCCTGTCCTATCGGCTGTTACTTGGGAGAAGAGACTGACCCCCCTTGGTTACACCCTTTCAGGGAGTTGACGTCCATTCAGCTGTTTTAGTCAACAGTCTGGTCTTCCTATTTTTTTTTTTTTGTCTGGAAGGACCGGTGACATTGATCGTTTATACGGGGAGTCTCTCTTTATCACCTGACCGCTTCCATGGCCGGGCTCTTGGGGTGCATGGATCCATCTTAGTGTGCCCATGGGTGATAGCTGCTGCTGGTGTCCCCAAAAATAGGGGTTCTTCACCTGGTGTGCAAGAGCTAATTAACCCACAGAGTCACAGAATCTTCATGGTTGGAAGGGACCTTTGAGATCATTGAGTCCAAAAAACAAACACAAAAGAAAAAAAAAACCGCCAAAAAACCCCACAAAACAAAAAAAAAACCCACACCAAACAAAAAAAACCTCCATGAACAGACACATCAGGCACTAGAGCATGCTCTGAAGTGCCGTGTCTACACGTTTCTTAAATACCTCCAGGGATAGAGACTCCACCACCTCCCTGGGCAGGCTGTTCCAGTGCCTGACCACTCTTTCAGTAAAGTAATTCTTCTTAATGTCTAATCTAATCCTCCCCTGCTGCAACTTCAGACCATTTCCTCTGCTCCTGTCATTATTCCCTGGGGAGAAGAGGCCAACCCCCATCTCTCTTCAACCTCCTTTCAGGTAGTTGTAGAGGGCNGGAGAAGAGGCCAACCCCCATCTCTCTTCAACCTCCTTTCAGGTAGTTGTAGAGGGCAATGAGGTCAACAACAAATGCCAACAACAAGCTTTGGGCCACAAAAAAAATGTCTTACGGATACCAATCCACTCTTAATATAAATCCTAAGTAAAGATGCTGTGGGCACGTTTTGTGATTAGTTGAGTTGTGCTCAGTAACCTCATGCCCTGCGGCAGTGAGTTCCACAAGTTCATTAGTGCAGCGTGAAAAAATAAAAAGTTACTTGTTTTCTCTCATTTTAGGCCTCTTCCATTCCTGAACCATCGTCTACCCTTCTTGAATTGCAGAAATTCAAGTAATTTCAAAAATGAGAAAGTAAAGCCATAAAATAAAGGAGGGGAGGAAGAGAAGATCTGCCAGGAGGTCTCCAAATACAGGTCCCAGTGAGATAAAAGTGGGGAGAGCACTGCTCCTCATGGTAAAACAATTTAATTTAATTTTGGGGATGGGGGATTCCTGGTGATTGCAGAGAACAGATCATGACAGCCATCCTGGAAAGTCATGTAATTTTGGGTTTCAGTGTCACATAATTGCCTCCTCTCTGTTAGTATAATGGCACTCATCTTTGACTACAATGGCTATTGCTTAAAAAAAAAAATAAATAAAAAAGAGCGAGGTATAAAACCTCCTTATGGACATTACCCACTGCCTTTTATCTTTGTGCTTCAGGGAAACATTATGATAACTGCAATAAAGCTATCCCAAATTGCCTGCCTTCATTATCTCACTGGCTGTAAATGTTAAAACCCTTAATGAGATCTTCTCCTTTTCCACTAAGCGCCCGATGCCTCCTCCCGCAGCCCCCTGGGTGCAGAGCCCTGCCCTGCAAAGGCTCTTCTCCTGGTGGTGTGTATCTAGGGCTGCGATCAGGCACGGGCAGCGAAGGCAAGGGCTGGACACCTTGGGAAAGGATGGAAAATCCTGAAAGGGAAGGAGGGATACTATCTGGCAGTATGTCTTGGGAGGCTTTTGGATTTGTTGTGACCTAGGAGAACCATTTCTCAGTCACCAGAGCTACAAAGCCAAGCAGGAGCTGCTCAAGGACGGTGGCTACTTGCTCTCTACAGGGCTGCTGAAGCTGTTTCAAGCTTTCATGGTATCTAGGATATTCTCTTTGTCAAAACCATACTGTTTAATAGTCTACATTTGCAGATTTCACCTTCTGCAAACAGGGAAAGTCACTTTTTGATGTGAAGGCTGCAGTCCTCGACTGCAGGATTATCAGCCCCTGCTTCGCATCATGCACTGGCAGTGTCAAGTCACACATTGGGCTGCAAATCCCAGAATGGTTAGAGTTGGAAGGGACCTTAAATATCATCTAGTCCAACCTCCTGCCCTGGGCAGGGACACCTCCCATCAGACCAGATTGCTCAAAGCCCCATCCAACCTGGTCTTGAACCCCTCCAGGGATGGAGCATCCACAGCTTCTCTGGGCAACCTGGGCCAATGCCTCACCTCCCTCACAAGAAAGAATTTCTTCCTAATATCTCATCTAAATCTCCCCTCTTTCAGTTTAAAGCCATTCCCCCTCATTCTATGGCTCCCCTCCCTGATCAAGTGTCCTTCTTCAGCTTTCCTGTAGGCCCAGATGGCACAGGAGTGCCAAGCCCCACCTGGCTGCCATCCCCATGCAAACCAGCACAGAAGCACCATCAGGGCTCAGGCCCATTCACAGATTTGACAGAGTTGGAAGGGACCTCTAGAGATTATCTAGTCCAACTCCCCTGCTAAAGCAGGATTCCCAGAGCACATCACTCAGAACTGCATGAAGGTGGGTCTTGAAAATCTCCAGAGATGGGGACTCCACGACCTCTCTGGGCAGCCTGTTCCAGGGCTCTGGCACCCTCACTGTAAAGAAGTTCTTCCTCATATTTGAGTGGAACTTCCTATGTTCCAGCTTATGCCTGTTGTCCCTCATCCTATCTCTGGAAACCACTGAAAAGAGTCCAGCTCCATCATCCTTCAACCCACCCTTTAGGAACTTGTAAACATAGATTAGGTCTCCCCTCAGTCTTCTCTTCTCGAGGCTAAAAAGCCCCAGCTCTTTGAGCCTTTAAGCATCCCCCTGTGCTCACCACAAACCCAAAACTCCGGCTGTTCAAAGGAGCCTCACGCTGCAGAGACCTCTCTGGGACACCTTCCTCTGTGTAAAACACCACTGCAATGAGATGCGACAGTCCTGCTGTCTCCTTCAACCAGATTGGGGGTTTGGTTACCCCCATAGGAGGTGGGACACTTTTTAGCCAGCTGAGGTGCAGAAACATATATCTTTAGCTGGGGCTTGTTCAAAGGGCTGTTAAAGGGAGGGTTGGAACTAGATGATCTTTAAGGTCCCTTCCAACACAAACAATTTTGTGATTCTATCACTAAAGGGCTTCACACTCTCTGCAGTCCGGGCAAGGTTTGTGCTGGTGAAAAGCTATGAGAAAAAAAAAAAAACAACTGGGGAGAACCTTTTATTCTTGATCACAAGTTTGGCTGAGTGTGACATCCTGCAATCACACAAGGGGGAGCATCGTGCCTGCCAAGCCAGGTGGCTACCGTGGCCAGAAACCCCACCAGAAGCAAAGCCCTACCAGTACCTGGTACTGCTTATGTGGCTTCCCTGTCACTCAGCTAACAGCTGCTGGAGATTGTGACACTGTTCTCCCCCTCCCCAGGCACCAACCTGACCTTTATCTCACACAACCCTGCCCAAGCGATAGCCACCCATGGTGGCCACAATGGATGCATTTCGTTGTGACGGTGGCATCTGGGGCTCAAAGGTGGTCTCAGGGAGACAGGTAACAACACAATAGCCAAAGGCTAACTTGAGCGATTCACCCACCTCACCACACTACTGGTACTATGGTCAATATGCAAATATGACAATAAGTTAATCATCTTACCTCCATAAGAAGCGAACAGCCTGAGAGCCTTTGGACCTCCCCTGCATGGCAGTGGCTGCATGGCAGGATCTCCCCTTGAGTTGGGACGCTGCTCAAGATTATTCCTCGAGATTAAGAGGGTCCTTGCTGCAACAGATCCTTGGTAAAAGTGGTTAATAGCATGCTAAACTTTGAAATTCTTAGCTAAGTGATACAAAGGATCGATTGTACATATATAATCCTTTAGACATAAACCATTGACCAAGTCTGGGACTAGGACTGGCTCCAGCCACACATGACTTCTCTCTGAGAAGGGATTTAGAAAGCCAGGTGGTCCTCTCTGAACCTCGTGACACAATGAGAGGTTCTCCCTGACAGCTCTGTCCGACCCTGTCCTCTGTGCAGTAAATAACCAAGTATACCTTGCCACTGAGTCCTGTTAAAACTGTCACATCTACTGTCAACTTTGTTAAATCATTGTTTTATATCAATAAATATATTGCTGCTTCCGTCTTCCCAGTGAAGTGTGCCACTCCATCTGCGGCAGAGATTTGGGGCACAAAGGGGTGATTTGGAGCTTTCCAATTGCTCGGGAGGCCCTGTCATCTGTGGTGGGGGGGCAGTGACAGCCACCAAGTGCAGATGCTGCCTGGCAAAATCCCCCCTCCCCAGTAGGATAGAGACCACCACCGCAATCCCGTGCAAAGCACAGTAGGAACATTTGGCTCTGGCTGGGCTTAAATCCCTTTGTGTGCATGTACATGTATACATTTTTATTCTTTTTTTTTTTCTTTTTTTTTTTTTTTTTTCCTGTCCAGTGCTCTGCCTTTGCAACCTGGAAACCAGCCAAACACCTCCCTATTCCCCAGGCTCCACGCGGGCAGGTAAGCATCACCCGAGCGGCGAGCAGATGGGTGGCATGAAGGCAGCCGAGACGCTGGGATTAGCCTGCTGCAGCTTTATGGAGAAGATACTTGCCCGAGCTCAAAGCTCTCTGAGAGGCAAAGGCCACACGTAATCAAATTAATAGCCAGCTGGGCAGCTTGTCCTTGTAAGACGGGGCTGGAGATTTCGTGGGAAGCAGATGATAGGAAAAAAATAGAAGGGCAGGTCCAAACACAGTTTACACGGGCTGCCATCGAGCTTGGAGCAAAGCCAGCGGGGCTAATGAGTTCTCAGCGTGGAAGTGTCCCAGAGTTTATTTCCTACCATCTGGAAAATGCCTGCCCTTCCACTGGGATTTGTGATGATTCAGACAGGAGAAGGGCTTATTAAAACCTCCGAAACACAGTTGTCCTCCTTCCATGTCTCCTCCCCCACCGCCCACCCCATCTGTTTGGCTTGGCAGTCCAGGGACCGGCTGCCTGCTCATGTGCTCCAGGATGGAACGGCTCCTCTAAGACCCTTCTCCACAGGGAATGGCAACTGGCCTCAAATTAGCCTTTACGTATTTTGGGCTGGAGACAGATTGTTCCTGAGTGGAGCCATTAAAAAAAAAAAAAAGAAGCAGACTCGGGGAAGCAAAACACCAAGGTGGGAATGGTAATGTTGGTGGATGTGGGAAATAGTTGAGGTGGTGGGAAATGTCACCCCAGAGCTCCTCCTTCCAGTGCCGCATTCCTGGTCCAGCACAGCACATCCAGCCAGAGGATTCACCCAGGATGTGTTCTCCTTCCTTTAGCAGAAAGGCTGAAAATTTGAGCTTTTCTCTCTCCCATATTGCAAATTGCACGCTGGAAGGCAAGGATGGCCACCCTGACCGGCTAAATGCTGTCTGTCCATCTTCCTCCAAGAGCCACATCCATATTTATGCCTTGCCAAGGATTTGTGCGCTTCCCTCTGCCTCCTCTTCATCCCTTTGTGCCCTCAGCAGCTGCCGCCACGTTTTGTCTCCAGCTTCTCCATGGTCCTGGGTGGGTACTGTTTCCTGGCAGAGCTTATTGTTCCCACCCCTAAAAATCTTACCCTGCCTTCCTGGTTTGCTTCACTTTTGTGCTCATCTGGCTGCTCCTGGAAAGGAAGGTTGGACAGGAACATTGGAGAAGCCATTCACTGCCTGATACCTCCATGGAGAAGGCTCACATCTGAGGGGCCCTGCACAAAGTTGTGGGGTTTGGCCTTTGAAACTGTCAGGGGAGCTGGCGGGGGCAGGTTTAGCAGTAATGGTGCATATGTAAATAATCTTCAAATACCAGCCATGAGCTGCTATTTATTAACACTTCAGCAGGCATTAGATCCAACTGGAGCCGGTGCTCTGTGCAGGCAGCCCTCGCCACTGCAGGGCAAGAACATGCCAGACCACATTCTTTGTCTCATCATACATGTGAGAATGGCTGGAAAGCAGCACTGAGGAGAAGGACCTGGAGATGGTGGTGGATGAGAAGCTCATCATGGGCTGACAACATGCGCTGGCAGCCCACAAAGCCCCCCTTATCCTGGGCTGCATCCCCAGCAGCGTGGCCAGCAGGGCGAGGGGGGGGGATTCTGCCCCTTTGCTCTGCTCTGGGGAGAACCCCCCACCCCCAAGTGCTGCCTCCAGCTCTGGGGCTTCACCACAGGAAGGACATGGACCTGTTGGAGAAGGACCAGAGGAGGCCATAGAGACGCCGGGAGGGCTGGAGCCCCTCTGCTGTGAGGACAGGCCGAGAGAGTTGGGGGGGTTCAGCCTGGAGAAGAGAAGGCTCTGGGGAGACCTCACAGCCCATTCCAGTCCCTAAAGGGGCTCCAGGACAGATGGGGAGGAACTCCTGATCAGGGATTGGTGCCATAGGACGAGGGGGAAGGGTTTTAAACTGAAAGAGGGGAGATTGAGATGAAATCTGGGGAAGAAATTCTTTGCTGTGAGGGTGGCGAGACACTGGCCCAGGTTGCCCAGAGAAGCTGTGACTGCCCCTTCCCTGGAGGGGTTCAAGGCCAGGCTGGATGGGGCTTTGAGCAACCTGGTCTGGTGGGAGGTGTCCCTGCCCACAGCCAGGGGATGGAACTAGATGTTCTTTAAGGTCCCTTCCACCTCTAACCATTCTATGATTCTATGTGGCATTGAGGGGGTGGGTGGTGGTGGGTGCTGGAGAACACAGTGGTCTTAGCCTCCAGGGAAAGGGCTGCACTCACATCTTCATGTAGCTCATCTACAAGTTTTTTAATTTCTTATGTGCCAGTCCTGTTTGGAGATGTTTGCACCAGCCTGCCTTGCTCCTCTGCATCTATTTGCAACCAGGTCTCCCAGCTCACTGCATCCCTTAGTCAAAGTCTGGGGAGGCAAATTTGGGGCACAGCTGCACAGGGAACCATTCTGTTGGGATAAGCATGGATGGCTTGGGGGAGGAAGGGGGACACAAAAGCCAGAGCATCATGATTTCATGCACTCCCAATGGCCATCTCCAAACATGCAGGTCTGCAGGGTGTGGAGCGTCACATCATAACACTGCAACTTTTGTCCTAGCAGCAGGAGCCCTTACTCACCTGAGTAGCCACAATGGGACATTGTGCTGACTGCCTTGTTGTGGCCACCGCATCTGTGGAGGGGAGGGAGCATCCACCCATGGAGCTGCAGAAGATCTTTCAGGTTCCATATCACCATCTGTCTTTGTATTTGACCAACCATCAGTAAGGAGTCCCCTCCAGTCCCATGTTGCCTTCTCTCAGTCAGCCTTTCCCTCCTCCGTGTCCCCCACGTGGCAGAGGTAACCCCTACTGTGGGAGTTGGTGGCTGTGTGCCCATGGATGGCTTGGTGTCCTTACACCCAGCCTCTCTGCATTTGGTAACAAAAACTCTTGATCCACTAAAAGGAAGGGGGAGGATGGCCCAAAGGGTTGTCTCTGGTTACCCAGAGCTTTTGGGGTAATCTACTCACCTTTAAGGAATCATTACAAACACGGGAACTGTTCAAAGAGTGTCCTTCTTCTGTAATCAGCTGGGAAAGAGGTAATCATGCAGATGAGAGATTTTTACAGTTCCCCTAAACGCTGGGCTCCTCTTCTGAGTGATTAACGAGCAACAGCTCTGTATGAGGGATCAGTCATTCACAGCCTCATCTGACACCTTCCTGCTCTTCACGTGAGAAGGGATTTCTGGATGCACCAAGGAGAGATAAATCTTCTAGGCTAACATTCGATCAGGGGAAAGAGAAAGGCTGGCTGGTGGCCAGGAGGGCAAGAGAAAGGGCAACCCACATCACGGCCAGCCTGGCCCAGTGAAGATCAGCGGTTTGAAGTAGGTTCTGTCCCAAAAATGTGTCTCAAAGATCCCTCACTGCACTCAGCTTCTTGAGCTGAAAGCTCGGAGGAGGGGGTGGAGCAGCTCAGGCAGGTGAGAAGTGGCTCCAGCTGTGCTAACGAAGGAAAAGTCGTTAATCTGCTGTTCCCTCATTGCTGAAGGGGCTGATGTGGCACAGAGGGTGAGAGGTGTCTCCCCAGACATTCAATCTCATGTCACATTTTGAATGGTGCTTCACTGTGGTGTGAAACATTCCCCAAATTCTCCTGGCTCTGGAACAGCAAAAACTGAACTGAGCATTAAAATAAAACCCTACGAAACCAGAACTGAAGCTCTAAATCAGCAGTTATTAACCTAATAAAACCTTCCCACTATTGACAGAGGGAGCATTTCATACTCAGAAGCGTTAACGGCAAACGCTGGCCTTAAGTACATTGATTTACTATTCAATTATAAAAACAATCAGCTCCCAAATACATGCCACATGCAAAGCAGATTTATAGGCAGCCCTAGCGCTCTGATAGCTCTTTCCACTTGCAAAATCCCCATGAAAATTCACCAAGCGATAAAAGGACCCAGCTGGATGGAGGAGGGGAAGAGCTGAAATCACAGAATCATGGAATGGTTTGGGTTGGAAGGGACCTTAAAGACCATCCAGTTCCAACCCTCCTGGCCTGGGCAGGAACACCTCCCACTAGACCAGGTTGCTCTAAGCCCCCTCCAACCTGGCCTTGAACCCCTCCAGGGATGGGGCAGCCACAGCTTCTCTGGGCAACCTGGGCCAGTGTCTCACCACCTTTACAGGGAAGAATTTCTTTCTGAGATCTTATCTCAGTCTCTCCCATTTCAACAATGCTTGACAACCCTTTCAGTGTAAAAATTTCTCCTAATATCCAATCTAATCCTTCAAATCCTCCCCTGGTGCAACTTGAGGCCTGATTTCCTCTTGTCCCATTGCCTGTTCCTTGGGAGAAGAGACCGACCTCCCCCGGCTACACCCTCCTTTCAGGGAGTTGTAGAGAGTGAGAAGGTCTCCCATCAGCCTCCTTTTCGCCAGGCTGAATACCCCCAGCTCCCTCAGAAGTTCTGTAGACCCTTCTCCTTGTTCTGCAGACCCCTCACAAGCTCGGTTGCCCTTCTCTGGACCCACTGTAGCCCCTCAATGTCTTTTTTGTGGTGAGGGGCCTAAAACCGGACCCAGCCCTTGAGGTGGGGCCTCACCAGCGCCCAGCCCTGCCTCAGTCCTGCTGGCCACAGTATTGCTAATACAGGCCAGGATGGTGTTGTCCTTCTTGGGCAGGGGGCCAGCAAACTGTAGAGCTACCAAAGGAAGGAGAGACCTGCAAAAAGGTATTTCATCTCCAGTCTGGTTCCTCTTGTATCTTCCTCTTGATGACCAGGAAAACATAATCTGTATAATACGAATATCACCAGTTCTTCATCAGTCTCTCTCGTGGATCCCCTGATTTTAGTCCTTGAACCCCATCCCTGGAGGGGTTCAAGGCCAGGCTGGATGGGGCTTTGGTCAACCTGGTCTGGTGGGAGGTGTCCCTGCCCAGGGCAGTGGGGTTGGAACTGGATGATCTTTAAGGTCCCTTCCAACCCGAACCATTCCATGTTTCTATCATTTTACGAGCCGCTCAGCTCAGGCCTGCCCTGCTTGTGCTTGGCAGAGTCCAGCGATGGAGGGCGAGGGCTTCGCCAGGAGCGAGAGCAGTCGCTTTGCCTCAGCTGGGTGGCCGAGGCATGAAAAATAACCGTGACATTCATTTAAGTCACCGCAGACCTTCGGAAGTGTGCAGCCCCGGGGGTCAGGATTCAGGCTGCTTTCTGTTTCCCTTTTCTTTTCCCCAGACCCGTTTTCACCTTTCCAGTTCTGGGAGCCACGGTGATGGCCGGGCGCCAGCGGAGGAGCACCCTGAGCCGCGGCAGCGGGGGGAGCGATTTGTCTGTGCCAAATACATTTCATGCTGCAACTCGGTAGAGGAAATTACATACGCTGAAGTCCAAGGCCCTAACAGTCCAATTTTCTCCGCTGATTGCCGCTGTGCCTAAGCCTAACAGAGTAAATAATGAACACCGATGCAATGAACTTACCAATAAATCGCTCCTGATGAATTTCACACAGGTCATCCAAAAGCAAATTTAATGATTATATGCTGGCCGCAGCGACCTAATTTTTTTTCTTTTTTTTTCTTTTTTTTTTTTTCCTGGCTCAGTTGTTAAATCCAATCAGCAAAGGAAGGAATGGAAAAATAAAATAAAATAAAATGCCTCATTTCTGAGCACGCTCCTGCTTTGATGCAAAAAGCTAAAATATGAACTGCAGGGCACAGGCAGCTCCAGCTCGGATTGACGCGACGGCTTTGCCCACTAATGAGGGAGCAGGGCCAGGACACCAGGGACCATGGCCCAGAGAGCAATGTTTGACTTCCCCACATCTCGGCTTCCTTTCGAGTTTATCATCCGTCGCTCCTGTTCGGAGTGGAAACTCCTCAGGGCAGAACATCCCCTGCCATCCACAGACAAAGCGGTGGACAGCCAGCCTTCGCCCCAGGCTCAAGTTGCTGCTGGGATATAATTGATGTGGGTCACTGGGTATTTAAAAGTGTGGTAGGATGAGTCTTTGGGTAATATATTCCTGAAATTAGAGCACAGTCAGCTTTGGTGGCCAATGTCTGCAGTGGTGGAGGGGGCTCGGGTATCTTCCATGATGGGAATTAATCCCCAGGGCTAAAGATCAGTGGGCAAGTGACCATTTGTGTGACTTCTCCGTGTCTCAGCTAAGTAAAACGACTCTCTTCCCCCCCTAAAAAAGCTCCCTGCTTGTCTAAGAGCAATGCAATCAACATTACTGCAATGCTAATTTCCTCTTGGCAGCTCTCCCCCACTCCCTGTCTGAGTGCCCTCCCCTTTAGAGCCATCTACCGCGTTCAAAAAGAAATTTGCAATTATGACTCATGCTAATAAAATAAAATAAAACCCCACAGCCAATAAAAGGCTAAAAGAAAGTCTCGGTGGAACAGCTCCTCAGCAAGTGTTTCCAGCCGGCGCTGATGCTGAATGGCCCCGTGCTCATCACATGGATGGCAGATTATGAGGTTGGGGGGGTCCCCACACCATGATATCCTTGGGGGTGGTGGTAGGGGGTTTATCTATCTATGCATGTGTGTGTGTACATACATATGTTTGTAAGAATATCTGTGAGACAGGCAGGTGAGACAGAGGCTGTCAGGAGGGAAGGGGCACTGGGGAGAGGATGAGCTGGAGATTCAGGCAGAACCGTGAAAAGAACCAGAGCAATTTGCTTTACCTTCCCCTTCTGCTATCGTGTCTGGTGCAGGCTTCAAAATAGTGTGCTAATTAAAACCCAGTAAAGATTATGAGGCTGTAAAGAGGAAATTGTGAAACTCTCATGAACTTTTACAGCCCTCCATGAAAATATTTCGCTTTGCGGTCTGGAGAAGTATTTCCTTGTCTCTTTAAACACCAAAGGGCCTCATCCATGTAATGATTGCTCTCTAAGCGCTGGCGAAGCCGACAGCATCTCATGCTGCATTAGAAAACAAAAATCTCTAAGCCTTGTCCATAAACATTGTGTCCTGCAGGGCCATGTCAGGACTGCAAAACCACTTGTAGGCAAGAACTGGTGCAGGGAACAGAACTGGAGAAATTATCTGTAGTCTTCTAAGAAGGTTCCAGGCTGAGGATTGGGTCCCTCCTTCAGGGCAGAAGTGGGTAAGTCGCTCTGTGCACAACTCGGGTCTAAGATAAAGGAAGTTCTTGGGTCATTGCACAATTTGCAACACCCTCATGTGGTTTGTTCCCTTTGGGTAACCATCTTGCACTGCCAACATGTTATAAACGCTCCATCTGTGTGACTAGGTTCCACAGGTTGGGGTGGAGAAATAGTTACCAAACAATACGGCGAGGAAAGGAAAAGTAAATGCTGGCCAGGTAATGGCAGAAAGTTTCCCAAGGGGTGGTGCTCTCAGGAGACTTCTGCTTCTGTTGAATCATATAATCATAGAATGATTTGGGTTGGAAGGGACCTTAAAGACAATCCAGTTCCAACCCTCCTGCCACGGGCAGGGACACCTCCCACTAGAGCAGGTTGCTCAAAGCCCTGTCCAACCTGGCCTTGAACCCCTCCAGGGATGGGGCATCCACAGCTTCTCTGGGCAACCTGGGCCATGGTCTCACCACCCTCACAGCAAAGAATTTCTTCCTGATATCCCATCTAAATCTCCCCTCTTTCAGTGTAAAACCATTTCCCCTTGTCCTGCGGTTCCACTCCCCAATCAAGAGTCCCTCCCCATCTGTTCTGAAGCCCCTTTAGGGACTGTCAGGGGCTCTAAGGTCTCCCCGGAGCCTTCTCCACGCTGAGCACCCCCAACTCCCTCAGCCCATCCTCAAAGCAGAGGGGCTTCACCCCTTCGAGTATCTCTGTGGCCTCTTCTGCACCCGTTCCAAGAGGTCCATGTCCTTCCTGTGCTGAGGACTCCAGAGCTGGAGTGGAAAACCCTCAGGGCCACTGGTGTGTCGGTATCACCCTCTTCTTCCAATCACCTTTGGGATTAGCCTCCCAGTGTGGCTCCAGATGGGTGTTTATGAATGTGTGGACATCCTGGGTGGATAAGCCAGTGCGCTGTCTGAATAGTTATTTACTATTAAACAAAACAGCTTGTCTCTACCCACAATAACAGCTTAATGAACAAGAGAATGTTCTCAGAAAATCTCTCCCCCACCCACTCAGTCCCCTATTAGCGAGAGAGGATTTGCAACAAACACCAACCCACAAGCCAGACCCCTGCTGATTATTTAGTGTGCTCTTGGAAAGCAGGAAAGCACAAAACTAGATGCATTGCCTAAACATGAGCTATCTGGAGAGCTCTAGGCTTGTTTTGGTTGGAAGGGACCTTTAAGATCATCAAGTCCAACCATCAACCTCACACTGATATAACCACCACTAACCCATGTCCCTCAGCACCAAGTCTGCCATGTCTGCCCGGCTTTTAAATACCTCCAGGGATGGTGACTCCACCACTCCCCTGGGCAGCCTCTTCCAAGGCTTGATAACCCTTTTGGTGAAGAAATTTTTCCTAATATCCATCCTAAACCTCCCCTGGTGCAACTTGAGGCCATTTCCTCTTGTCCCATTGCCTGTTCCTTGGGAGAAGAGACCAACTTCCCCCTGGCTACACCCTCCTTTCAGGGAGCTGGAGAGAGCGAGAAGGTCTCCCCTCAGCCTCCTTTTCTCCAGGCTGAACACCCCCAGCTCCCTCCTCAAAAGACTCCTCCCCAGCTCCATTGCCCTTCTCTGGACACGCTCCAGCACCTCCAGGTCTTTCTTGTTGTGAGGGGCCCAAAACTGGACCCAGCACTTGAGATGGGGCCTCACCAGTGCCAAGTGGGACAATCACTTCCTCATAATCTTCATTTATGTATGGTCTATTTCTGAAACACCTGTTGGCAAGAAAACAAGATTCATTCAAAAGCTACCTTTCCGGGAAAAAATATTCAGTAAGGATTTGTTAAAGGCTGATGGGGATTCTTTCTGGCAGCATCTTGTGATGCAGCAAGAAAGCTTGTGCAGCCGATGTCAATGGGTGGTTGAAATAAGGTGGTCAGGGCCTGGGTTCCTACCTGCCACATGCTGCTTGTGCCTTTCTCTGTGCCCCCTGGCAACCTTCACTCCCTTTGTGCCCTTGGTGTGACCACTCTAATACACACAGAATTTTAACTTCCCTCGTGAAGGTTTGGAGAGGACCGGAGAGTCTGAACACTTGAGGAGAGAGACTCAATCTAATTATATAGTCTAATTACCTCAATTGCAAAATGTTTTCTTTCCTCTACACCAGGTTCTAGGTAAGTCCCTGTATGTCACTGCCTCTCTTCTCTCCACAGTCGTGCCAGGATGTTCTTCTGCCATGCAGTCCAGCGTTCCAGCAAAGCCTGGGAACAGGTTGCCCAGAGAAGCTGTGGCTGTCCTATCCCTGGAGGAGTTCAAGGCCAGGTTGGATGGAGCTTTGAGTAACCTGGTCTGGTGGGAGGTGTCCCTGCCCAGGGCAGGGGGTGAGGGGTGGAACTAGATGATCTTCAAGGTCCCTTCCAACACAAACCATTCTATGATTCTATGAAAGGCCTTCTCACATCTCAGGTCAGTGCACAGACATGGGCAAAGGCTTTGTATTTACACCTTGTGGTGGTGGGATGGACAATATGAAGTGCAGTTCAAAGAAGAGTCTTTTAAATAGTTTGCTTTAGAATCAAACACAATCCCGAGTATGAAATGTTCTTGATTTCATGTGATCTCTCATGGCACCTGCCAGCACAGCTGCTCAGTGGGTGGAAAATGTGGACTGCAAAGCTTGAGATCAGCCACGTGAAGACAAGGCAGAGACTCAGATTATTAAGCAATTAAAGACAAAAGGAATCAAAAATATTCTGACATTAGGCCAGACAGAAGAAGACTCCTAACAACTAGAACTAGAGGGTTTTGCTTTTAACATGGAGGTTGAAAAGCTTCTTGTCCAGTTGGTCAATGGTAGCTTGGGACTAGACTGAATGACTCGGAAGACCTCTTCCACACTGATGTAACCTTTGAGGACACCATATGAATTTGGACCTGGAAGGGAATCTTTTAAATACCACAAAAATAACGGTTCTTAAGAAAAACCAGACAAAGCACCAGAGCCTTTGAAGAGTCTTTAAACATCCTTTAATTTTGCAGTTTCAAGACTGACACACAAGCAGTTACACAGCTCAGAGGGAACCCATCTCAGCATCTTAAACCCAGCTGGGTTGACAATTTACTTGGCAAATACAAGTGCAGTGTATTCTTGCTTTGGAGGGATGGGATAAACTCCTCACCCTCAGAGAATAAGGAACCTTTTACAGGGTGGCTTTGCATGGTCAATGTAGGGCAGAAACAGTGACCTGAGAACACCTCAGAGACTGCAGAGCTGGGACCTGCCCTCTTCCTACCCTCGCTGATCCCTAGTGCTGAGCTACATAAGCCTGGGTGTCCTTCAAATCAAATGCCGATTACAAAATATCTTTGGAGCTGGGGGGGCTCAAAAGATGTATTCAGAAAAAAAAGAGAATTAAGTTTCGCTATTACCTTATATTGGCAATTTTCTCCTACGTACATCCACCATCATCCAGTGCAGAACGCGCTGTAGAAACTGATGCCATATGGCTCTGTGATAATGAAGAAGTTGAAGTGGAAACAAATGGTCCCATGTTACCTCCCACTACGAGAATTCGCTTATTGCTGTCTGAAGGAATAAGCAGCTAGATCTCTTTGCAGTGGAAACAGCAGAAAAGTTAATGCATCTACAACTGTCACAGAGAATAGTACTGGTAGAGCTGAAAGAGGCTTCAAAACCATCAAGATCCCACCTGTGAGCAACAGGTCTGCGCTTTGACTGTCATAGTGTGGTGAACATAGTGTCTGAACTTCCCCTGAAGACTCCGACCTAACCCAGTGTGAAATCTTCTCTTTTCCCACCCCGCCAGACATCAGCTTGCCTTCCATCTCAAGGCAGAGCAGCAGCAGCACAGCAAAGCCAAATATCCCACCCAAATCTCCACCAGGATAACCTGTTCCTGCTTGGAGAACGCGTTCTTGGGAGAGCACGTTAAAGAAGCGTTACGTGATTACATACCAAAAATCCCCAAAACAACCCCAAAACCAAATTACAAATGGCATTTCCCTTCTCACCAGTACGATGCCACCCAGAAAACAGGAGCTTTTGCCTTTGATTATAACAGAGACATGAAGGACCTACAGCAGCCCCCGCTGCTCGGTTCATAAGAGCGAGAGAGCAGATTACACGGTGGTGATTTTCTTGTCCTTGGTGGCCTGTTTGATAGCAGCCTGCTCACAAATGATCTCCTTCAACCGCTGCAACCTCATGTTCTGGGTGGTTTGGTCTCCCACACCCGTCTGGCTCCGATGCAGTAAGTTCAGGGCGTAGATGTATTCCAGCTCTGTGTACTTCACCCCTTGATCCACCACCAGGTTCAGCAGCTCATCTGCTGTGTTGTAGAGCATCTCGTAATACTGCCTGAAAAGCAAGCAAACAAAAACATAAACTCCGGTGAACAGCGATCCTTGATGCTCCAGACCTTTATTTCTGGAGAATACCACCACCTCTCACTTTATTCAGCAGTGCCAAGAGCAAAGAAGGCTGTGTCAGGTGCTGCACATGAGGAGATGCCAAGTGGGCACCTATCTCACAAACCTGCTCCCCACACACTTCCATACTCAGCTGAAAGAATAACTATGGGCAATTGCGGGCTCCTCCTTCCTAGTAGTTACCATCAGCTGCATTCTGGGCTGCATCCCCAGCAGCATCTCCAGCAGAGCGAGGAGAGGGATTCTGCCCCTCTGCTCCACTCTGGGGAGATCCCACCTGGAGTATTGTGCCCAGCTCTGGAGTCCTCAGCACAAGAAGGACATGGACCTGTTGGAACGTGTGCAGAAGAAGCCACGGAGATGCTGGGAGGGCTGGAGCCCCTCTGCTGGGAGGACAGGCTGAGAGAGTTGGGGGTTTTCAGCCTGGAGAAGAGAAGGCTCTGGGGAGACCTTAGAGCCCCTTCCAGTCCCTAAAGGTGGCCTACAGGAGAGATGGGGAGGGACTCTTCAACAGGGGGTGAAGCGAAAGGACAAGGGGTAATGGTTTTACACTGGAAGAGGGGAGATTTAGATGAGACACTGGGAATAAATTCTTTCCTGTAAGTGTGGTGAGACCATGGCCCAGGTTGGCCAGAGAAGCTGTAGCTGCCCCATCCCTGGAGGGGTTCAAGGCGAGGCTGGACAGGGCTTTGAGCAACCTGGTCTGGTGGGAGGTGTCCCTGCCCGTGGCAGGAGGGTTGGAACTGGATGGTCTTTAAGGTCCCTTCCAACCCAAACCATTCTATGATTCTATGATTCTATAATTCTATGGCACTGTTTGGTAGCCAGCAGGTAGAAAGCAGTATATAGGTACAGGTGCGTGTATATACATATACAGATGGTGATGCACAGATGTGTATCTGCTCACTGAGCCTGCAAAAACAGGCTTCTGGAAAGGAAAGGAATTGCAGGGGTAAGGGAAGTGGAGGTTTTTGTCCCTAATGAAGCCCTCTTGCAGAGAGATGCTAATTCGGAGCACTGGAAGAGCTCCAAGCCCAACACTCCAGAGACCTCCAATGCCACCGAGACATACAATTTGAGAGAAAAAATATTAAATAATGCAAAATAAAATTTGAGCCAGGAGCCGAGGTGCCTGTTTTAATAAGTAAAAGATCATCTGAAGAGAAGGGCATAATATAGAGGCCTCAGTGCAGGCTGGTTTAAATTAATGTAAAGTGGCATTAGTGAAAGAATGGATTTCCAAGGAAGGGAATTTAAGCAAGTACTTATTGGAAGGGAAAATGTGTCACGGGCCAGGGAAGCAGCGGGGCAATTCTGACAGCTGCCAATCCAACCACTGCAGAAAAGAAAATGGATGTGGGACTGGATTATTTGCCCCGATTCCGCATCCCAAGTGGGAGAGGTGAAACTTGTGAGAGCCACTGGGCTCCTTTGAGAATTTTTCTTCCTCCTCCCCACCACTCCTTCCAAACTGATTAAGGTTTGAAACCAGGAGAAGAGCAGGTGGCTCTCGGAAAGCACTTGCCTAGAGGTCACGCAGCAGAAGGGGAATCAGGACTTTAGTGCCATTTATATTTAGCACTTTTGTGAATTCAGAAATTTTGCGAGGAGAAAGACGTAGGAGTCCTGGTGGACAATAGGATGACCGTGAGCCAACAATGTGCCTTTGTGGCTAAGAAGGCCAATGGCATCCTGGGGGGCATCAGGAAGAGTGTGACCAGCAGGTCAAGAGGGGTTATTCTCCCCCTCTGCTTTGCCCTGGTGAGGCCCCATCTGGAGCACTGGGTCCAGTTCTGGGCTCCCCAGTTCAAAAAGGACAGGGAACTGCTGGAGAGGGCACAGCAGAGGACTACAAAGATGATTAGGGGCTCAGAACATCTCTCTGATGAGGAAAGGCTGAGGGACTTGGGTCTAGAAAAGAGGAGACTGAAGGAGGATCTGATCAATGCCTATAAATACTTAAAGGGTGGGTGTCAAGAGGATGGGGCCGGTCTTTTTTCAGTGGTGCCCAGGGATAGGACAAGCAGAAATGGGCACAAACTTGAATATAAGAAGTTCCTCCTAAACATGAGGAGGAACTTGTTTACTTTGAGGGTGGCAGAGCCCTGGAAGAGGCTGTCCAGAGAGGTGGTAGAGTCTTCTTCTCTAGAGACATTCAAAACCTGACTGGACAAGTTCCCTTGCAACGTGCTCTAGGTGGACCTGCTTTGGCAGGGGGTTGGACTAGATGATCTCCAGAGGTCCCCTCTAGCCCCATGAGATTCTGTGATTCTGTGAATTTCCCTATCTGTACCGAGGGGTAAGATCTGGTGTTGGGGGTTCTGTGGTCTAGATATCGCCAAGACAAAGCATCCTGTCCGGAGGGAGCTGTGGAAATAGAAGGCTTTACAAAGCTCCTTTAGGCAGAAGGGTTCCCAACCCTGGGCAGATCCTTGCAGGTCAGGAATGAGGAGAAGGTTCCACTCCCCTGCAGCAAGCTCTAGTGAGCGATGAACCTTTGCTGGGGGGTTAGGTCTGTTTGGGGTGTCAGAACCAAAGGAAGTGGTGCAGGTGACAAAGGCACAGCAGAGGCTCAGGCTCATCCTCCTTGATAAGACCGACGCTACTCTAAACTCTCTCCCAGCCAGAAAAACACAGCTTGTTCTTCAGCTGAAGCAGTTAAAGGGCCATCTAGTTACTAGGCTGGGACCGTGGGTCAACGGTCTAAGGATGAGTTTTAATTTCAGCACCCCTCTTGAGCTATAATTAGTCCTGTAACGTTGAGGCTTGAAGTTGGCAGCATTAAATAGCTGTATCTGGGATGTTTCAGAAACGAAGATCCCAAATTTGAATGGCAGCTACCTACCAGCCGGGTCTACAGCATCCTTCTGGCACCTTGATGTGTGGCTCATTCCCTCAGTGCCCAGAAGTCTCAACGATTTAGAAAATTTGGGTATTTATCAAGACGCTTCAATGCACAGCCAGAAATCTAATACAAGGTTAACTTTGAGGGTACCGGCAGAATCTCGAGTACGGTTACACACACAACGTGTCGAAAAAGCAGTAAGATTGCCAAGGTAAACACCTGGATTTAGGGAACATAGATCACCTTCAGGGAATTTAGGCTGAGCTGATGTCAAACGAGGTTTTACCTTTGCCAGCTCTGGCTCGGTTTTCAACCAAAGGACAGAGAGGAGATCTTGGAAGGGGTGATCTTTCTAGAGATGGCAAGTCTTTGCTCTAAAGCACAGGACTCGTGGCTTTTCCAAGGTGACAGAGCACCTTAAGAGAAGAAGGAGCGAGAACTAAAGCTGCTCCCTCTGCAGCCCAAACCGCTCACCGGACAAACCCAGCCACACAAACCCACCTTTACCCCAAGTCCTTACAGCTGCCTTCCCTTTTAGCCTGTCCCAAATCTTGGATTACTGAAGAATTCTGCACCTGATATAGGCAGGATTCATCTGTCGTTCTTTTCAGCATCAGATTATTTTTTAATTAAAAATTCCCTACGAAATAAAAAAAGAGAGCGGGCGAGACAGCGCGAGTGAGAGAAAGGTATGCATTTTTAATTGGGTGCAATTAAAAAACCTGCTGCTTTGGCATGGCATTGCCTTAGGCCAAACTCTATTTGCATGAGTAATTATTCACTCCATTACAAAGTCTGCTCAACTTTGCCTCCCTTGTCTTTGAAAGTATTAATAAATATTGATCAGACACACTCCTGTTTGCCTTTGCCCAAGCAGCTCTGATGGACTCATCTTCTGATGTTATCAAATAATGAAATATGAAAGAGCGAGTGGGATGAGTCTCTTGTTCTGTGATTTTTTATTTAGGCTCTTCATTTTACTTTCAGAAGTGTATTTGTCCCTGCCATTATAAATGCTCTTTTTGATTATCAAGAGGAGGTTGAGAAAAGCAAGCTAGTAAGGGATGGGGGAAATAAATGGACAGGTGAGGGAAATCTCTCTTCAGCAAAAGGCTGGCAAGAAACTGCTTTGTTTTTTTAAAGCTGAGATTTAAAACCAGGGAGAGGAATTAATATTTATTAAAAGCCGATTCTATCGCCTGACAAATAGGTTAATAAATAATAATAGTGGATTAGCATACCTAACCCAAAAGCAAATTTAGCTTCTCAAGCCCTTGGTCGGCTTCCGCGTGAGCCCAGCTAAGCAGCTGTAAGCTGATTTACCCTGCACCGAGCAGCAGCCTGGGTGGTAAGAGCCTCCCAGTGCCCATCGGCGAGATATTTGGGGTAAGAAGAGACCAACAGATCAAAGCTGACCTCACGAACCCTTCCTCACCTGAGCAGGAAGTCAGGGATGCGGCTGATGGGAGCAAAGTGACTTGATTCACCTCATCAGGGATATATGTTTGTCCACGAGCTTTCTTGACAGTTGTTATTTACTTGCATTATGCTGAAAAGCGTAGATGGGACTTGCTGAGTTGATCTGATACGACAGACTTTATACACATAAACGTGGTACAGGTTCTTACAGAGCATCTCTCCTGATTTGCCGTGGAAATACCAATAACCGCTGTTTTACAAGGGGAAGGAAACGTTAACCTGGCTCTAACCCTGTAGGTCTTTAGGATGGTAAATACCTGTCCAAACTCTCCACTGTAGAATTCTGTAGAATCATGGAATCATCTAGGTTGGAAAAGACCCTTGGGATCATCGAGTCCAACCATCTACCCTACTCTACAAAGTTCTTCCCTACACCATATTCCCCAACACCACATCCAAACGACTCTTAAACTCATCCAAGGATGATTGAGTTATGCGCAACTTCAGTGCTGATGGCCATATTTTGGAGGAGCGAGGAGTGAAGGACTGTCCAAGGTGTCCAAAGTGCTTATTACCCAGCTCGTAGAGGATGAATGAACTAGTTTTGAGGGTTCATATGACAAAGATCTGTTCTAAAAAAATAAGATCCATCCTTACAATGTTCCTTCATGAGCTTATCTCACATTCCCGCAAGTCAACCAACCTAGACATCTGTGACCTGTTCCTCTGACTATTGGCAATGGGATTGGGTTCAAAGTCTCTGAACTAACCCTTGAATTCTTTGGGCATTTTTTTAGGACAAACACATACCTTAAAACAAATAATGCCAAATCCAAAGCCCAAATACAACTATACTTTTTCTGCTCACTTTATCAGGCTGGAGTTGGCCCAGGACAATCTACCATCATCTGAAGAACATCTTTGTACTCAGAGCAGATAGAGAAGGATAAATATCACTGGTGGAAATTGTTCCCAAGTGAAAGAAAAAATATCCCATGGGCAAACCAAAATGGAAGAAGCCAATTAACACCAAAACAGGTTGGTTTTTTTTTTTTAATAGTAGTTTTAAAACAAAACATCAAGTTACCAACAATGAACCCATTTTGAAAGGATGCAGTTTGAGTATATATATCACTCTCTCAAAAAAGATGGTCTCTTGAACTCTATTCTTGGAGACAGAGAAAAAAAAATAAAGAGGTTTTCTCATTTAGAAAAAAAATCTCTGGAAAGGCAATCAGGATGAGACAAGCTCCTCTGAGGGCTATTAATACCGTTCTCCATTTAAATGCTAATGTTAACCTATAACCCAAGGCCTGCACACAAAAAAAAATTTTTTCAAAAGATGGCCAGGTGAATTCAAAATTAAATTCTGATTTCTCTGAGAATGACTTGATCTCTTCTTAAGAGAAAGACCTTCAGATGAATGGTGTGATGTTTCAGAATAAAGGATCTAACTTTAATTATTCCTTCATTATACAGCCGGGTGCCCACTCTGCAGTAGGGTGGACGGAAAGAGATTCACGAGGCAAGAGCTCAGATCTGGGTGCTGACTTACCCAAACGGAATGAAAAAAATCTGTGCCTTATCTCCTTCCCTTTTGGGGAATTAGGGAGTCTCTTTTATAGCAACCAAAAATATCTCAGGTACTCTAATAAGTCAAAAAGGTTAAATATGAAGCACTTACAGACTAAATCTAGACAAAAAAGCCACAAGACAGGACAATGAGCATGAAAGTGAAGATGAAAAAAGACCAAAGCTGCAATTATAAAGTCACTCGATTTTGATACATGCAGATTTTGGTGGAACCACTGCATTTAAATAGACAGAGGAGGTGAGTGAGTGCGGGAAGGGAAGACACCAAAGAACTGCCATGACTTCAGTTCATAGAATCATAGAATGGTTAGAGTTGGAAGAGACCTTAACGATCATCAAATTCCAACGCCCCTGCCATGGGCAGGGACACCTCCCACCAGAGCAGGTTGCTCAAAGCCCCGTCTAACCTGGTCTTGAACATTTCCAGGGATGGGGCAGCCACAGCTTCTCTGGTCAACTTGGGCCAGGGTCTCACCACCCTCACAGCAAAGAATTTCTTTCTAGTATCTCATATAAATCTCCCCTCTTTCAATTTAAAATAATTTCCCCTCGTCCTATGGCTCCCCTCCCTGATCAAGAGTCCCTCCCCATCTCTCCTGTAGGCCCCCTTCGGGTACTGGAAGGCCGTTATAAGGTCTCCCTGGAGCCTTCTCTTCTCCAGACTGAACACCCTCAACTCTCTCAGCCTGTCCTTATAGGACAGGTGCTCCAGCCCTCAGATCATTTTCGTGGCCCTTCGCTGGACCCATTCCAACAGGTCCATGTCCTTCCTGTGTTGAGGACTCCAAAGCTGGACACAGTTCCTGTGATGCAGAAGAAATGGATTTTTAGGACTGGTTTGACGAAGAAGCACATGGGACTGTTCTGTCTGTGAAGCACGAGACGTTGAGGTGGGGAAGGGAAAGAGATGAGGATGGGGCTGATGGTTACAGGGCACTAGAGACAGAGGGGAAGAGGTGAGCTCTCGCATGCAGGATTTTGCAAAGCAAGTTCTGAAAACCTGAAATACCAAGCTAAGGAAAATCCACATAAACCAGCAATTACTGTAATTTCTACACCTCATGAAGACTGCAATGATGTTTGCATACACAGCTCAGTGATCAGCATTTTAAAGCAAGAGTCTGCAAGCACAGATGCTGGTTCTTCTTCCGTCTTGGGAGCTTATGATAACAAAATAGGAACCAGCGATGGAAGGTATCTGCTACATCAGATATCCACTCTCTAACCACTGCTCATCTCAAACTGCAACCTTCAAGTCCTGTGTGGAGTTACAGTCTGAAAACGTACAAGAAAATATGATTACTCTCAGGACACTATTCCACAGGGGAATGTATATCCTGACCATCATTCCTTAAGGTTTCTTTCTTGATTTTAATTAACCTGGAACAGTTCTGGGGACAAAAACAGCAATTCCCATTCTCTGCCTCCAGAAGAACCCAAAGTGCTTTAGGAATTCACACATCGGAGATGTTACTGCTACGCTAGTCATCCTTAGCTCCTCTTCCAAACCATGCCAAGAAATAGACACCTCTCACGTCTGCCTGAGCTGAGATGAGCTGTGGCCAAGAAGCACCTATTTGTCTCCATGGACTGTAGAGGGAACCTAGGCCAAAAAGTGTCTGTGTGCCACTGTGATCTACATCTTCTCCAGGTGCACCAGAGCCCACCTCATTCATGGTCTCTGGGAAGCCCCATCTCCACACACTGCAACAGGTGGCACAATGTGGGGCAGAAGGTGCAGATGGCTCTGGAGAGGAGCCATTCTGTACAGGAAGAGAAAGTCAAGAATGTAAAAAACCCTCAAAAATCCAAAATGTGCAAACACCCAAGATGTGAAATGGTTTGCGGAAGAAAATAAAACACGAGAGGAAGAAATAAAAGTGAATTTATAACATAATGGTGCTTCACGCTCCTGTGGTACCTCTGCAAATCACAGCCCTTAATAAATACTGAGGACTGTGACGTAAGGATAGTATTAGTCGGTTTTTTTACAGCCGTAAAAGAAAAAAATTATTTGTCCAAGGTAGACAACATCAGAGATGGGAAGCCCTGGCACCTTGATCAGTATGTAAGTGCTTTTGGGACTGCAGCGCACAGAATCCTGATCAGGGTGCAGAGCCAGGCAAGAAAAGTAGGTGGATTTATTCAAAAGGGTGTAAGTACAGTCTTTTAATTAAAGGCAACAAATTATAACACTCAGTTACTTTCATTTTTAAAATCTAAACCACACAGACAGCGTAAAAACCACTATAGGCAAACCAGCTCTCCCATGCGTCAGCCTCTATGTAGATTAAACAGCTTTTTTAATTGATAGTTTTGGAAAAAAACAACTCAGGCAACACCTTTGGGTGCTACGAGCAGCTCTGTGTCGCTGAAACACTTGGTTTTCTCTCTACTGCGAATCTTTTTGTAAAACACAGATGGTAAATCCCCTGTAAAACACACAGGTAAGTAGCAAAGGAAAAGGTAAGGTACGTGGAAAACAACTGCTCTTCCAAAAGATCTCTCCTTTTCTCTCTCCTCCTTTTCACCCTGATACCAGCTCAGCTCTCCCTTGTCTACGACTTCCTTATTAATATTTCCTTCTGATTTCCTTTTCCCTTCCTCCCGTGGTTTGTCACAGAATCACAGAATCACATGGGGTTGGAAGGGACCTCTGGAGATCATCTAGTCCAACCCCCTGCCAGAGCAGGTCCACCCAGAGCAGGTCTCACAGGGACGTGTCCAGGGTGAGGTTTGAATGTCTCCAGAGAAGGAGACTCCACCACCTCTCTGGGCAGCCTCTTCCAGGGCTCTGCCACCCTCACAGGAAAGAAGTTCCTCCTCATGTTTAAGTGGAACTTCTTATATTCAAGTTTGTCACTGGTGACTCGGCTGACGCTGCCCCGCCAGGATGAGGAGATGCCTGGGGATCCCTCGGTGGCATCACGTCAAGGAGAACCCGCGCACGTGGCGCTTCCAAACCATTCCCCCAACGACGCCAACCACCCTGGCCCTCCGCCACGATACATGGTAATTACATGCCTTTTCAAAGGAAGGATAAATCCATTAAAACCCATTAAGTAATTTTTCAAAAACAGTATCTGAGACACTCCTTGTAGCTCCATACTGGCTGCTATAATGAAGGATGGAATTCCTTGCTCTCCAAATGGAACTTTATAGGGTATTAAATAAGCACCCTCAGCACTTATCTAAATCTTTAATTAGTTCTATAATATACTGATGATATCAAGGCTAATTAAATTTATACAGATAAAGAGCAATGAAATTCTAACCAAGTGAGCTGGAAAGTACATATTAAATAGTAAATTTAATGGTTCAAGCAGATAAATGCAATTTTATATAAAAAATTAAATTCAATTTACATGTTGTATTAAAATTGATTTTGAGTGTGCAAATGATTGGAAAAAATCTTTTTAATATATCAGTAAAAGTGCTAATCCGGCCTGTTTAAATATCAGTTATTAATGCCAGCATTTGCAAATAAGCCACACACATTTGCATTTTTACTGCATATAGTAAAAAGAAAAAAATTATCTATACCATATGCCAGTTTATAAAGAATATTAAGCAATTTTTCCCCTTGCCTCATGCATAAATGAGAGGAAACGTGGAAATGAATGTAGCCCGAAAGGAGAAAGAGTCAGCAGTTCGATGGAAAGTACTGCAAAGATTGCTCCAGTCAGCAAAAAATAATACAATTTTAGCTACCCTTTGGGAACAACAATTACTGTGGCGAAATACCCAGCTTTATTTAGGATCAAGTGGCTTGGAACTGGATACAAAAACCCGGCGCTGTAATCGGGGAGATGCTCGGTGGTGCAAGTTTGCTGGTTTTTAATAAAGCCAGGAATGTTTGGTAGCTACCGACGGGTGAAGGACACGTCTGATGGGATCTGCTTGCTAAGGGGCAGAACAGGCTGCAACAGCGTGAGCTGCCGTAGGAAATTATAAGGTCCATCAAGTCAACGTCTGCCTATAGAAGGTTGCGGTCGGGCCTCGGTGCTTCAAAGGAGGTTTGAACCACTTGCTGGAGTCAGGCCAACAGCCCCAACTTCTTGAAAACTCCAGTTCATGGTTTTTTACTCTGGCTACCTTTGTTCATTTGGTTTGAATGCTGCAGTGGCTTCAGAAATTAAGGAAAGGAGATTTTTTTTGTGGACATGCTAACACCAGATACAGTTTGCTATATTTTTTTTTTTTGTTGTTGAACACATTGCTGTTTCTCATGGAAGAGCCCTTTAATGGATTCACTCGCCTCATGGCACTATCGTTTCTTCTGATAGTACTGTCCAGAGTCATTATCTTGTGCCAACCAAGAAATCTCTGAAGTTGGAGAAGTGACCTACAGACCCCCACTTGCTCAAGACCTACCCAAACCAGGAAGGAAACAAATCGTGCACCAGCCTCAAGCCCTACCCACTGGCTCATTGTCATCAGTTACCACCACCACCAAGACCTCAAGGGGACTGATTGCCATGATCTCCTACCTACGAATGGAGAAGAAATGGGGTGAAGTCAATTCATCCTACACTAAAATAAATAGTTATATTGGGTTGAAGTGCCCTGTGCAAGTTGATTATTATAAAGAAAGGAAGCAGCCAGGATGGATTCAATGCCAAAATTTTAGATGGTTGAAAGTAGGGGACATGTAGGGCCAAGAAGATGATGGGAGGGCTGGAGCCCCTCTGCTGTGAGGACAGGCTGAGAGAGTTGGAGGGGGTTCAGCCTGGAGAACAGAAGGCTCCAGGGAAACCTTGTATCAGCCTTCCAGTTCCTGAAGGGGGCCTACAGGAGAGATGGGGAGGGACTCTTGATCAGGGAGGGGAGCCATAGGACAAGGGGGAATGGTTTTAAACTGAAAGAGGGGAGATTTAGATGAGATCTCAGGAAGAAATTCTTTGCTGTGAGGGTGGTGAGAGCCTGGCCCAGGTTGCCCAGAGAAGCTGTGGCTGCCCCATCCCTGGAAATGTTCAAGACCAGGTTAGACGGGGCTTTGAGCAACCTGGTCTGGTGGGAGGTGTCCCTGCCCCGGGCAGGTGTTTGGAACGAGATGATTTTTGAAGTCTGTTCCAACTCTGACCACTCTAAGATTCTATGATACTATGACATCAACATAGAAATGTGGGTCTCCTGGATGGAGGAGTTAATGCTTAAGAGCTTCAATGCTCTCCTCCATGCATTCTCTGTTGGCCACTGGCCAGATGGACATTTCATCACACCTAATATGCCAGTTCTCAGTACTTCTCCTGATGCTTAGGAACCTTCAGATTTGCAGGCCAGAGGTATTTATGACCAGCTGCTACTCATTTGCTGTTGCAGAAACATTTTCGGCTGAAATTGCTTTTCGCTCTCTAACATACTTAAGGCAAAAGACGTATTTAGAGAGGGAAGCCATTGCCTCCCTAAGGTATTGTTGTAGTAGGTAAAACAAGAAGGCACCTTTTAATTCCTCCTTTTGAAAAATACCACTCCTGAAAGAACGTTAAACCCAAGCCCGAGCAAGTATGGACACTGCTGTGTGTGGTACAACTGTGGCCTCTTCTGGCCACTCTTGGTGAAATTCTAGCTCCAATGATCTCAACTTTTTGAGCCAAAAGATCCACATTATGGTATTTTTTTGCCAGACAGCACAAACCCTTAGCATTTAAAATGAAAACATTATCAAGGCAACGCCAGTGCAGGATAAGACCCATAGCCATAGATGGGGTTTCTACCTCTATTCTCCACTGCATGGAAAAGCCAGGTCTGGTTGTCTTACTGATGGAGACACATCCCTTTGCTCACTGCTCCTTACCTACAGGCTGCAAACCCCAGACCTGCAGTGCCACAGTGGCTCCTTGGAAACCAAGTGGTCCCTACAGAGCGAGAAGACAACCCCAGCACTGTTTCTAAACCGATGGAGTAGTTCATAGCCATGAAAAGCAGAGAAATTGCTCTGAACTGCTATTTTTATCACATTTCAGAAACGCATCCTCTAACTGTACAAAACCTCCAGACGATCAACAAGAACTCTGCTGTGAGAACTGAACATGTAGGTTTTTGTGTTAATTTATTAACCTCCTCCTTCAGTTCCCCCTTGTACATCTCAAGGCACTTTAGAGACACCCTGTACAGAACTTCTCCATTTTCTCAAACTTTCTGTTGTGGTGGAGAAAATGAAGATCTCATTTGAGATTAAGGGGTCAAAGGGAAGTCCTTTACGTGTGGAACTGGACGGCCACAAGCCAGTAACAGCCATCCCCACTGATGCTCACCTCCCAGGACCAGCTTCCCCACCGGTGCCCGCCTTTGAACCCCCTCCAGGGACAAACCCCACATTTTCCTGATGCTTCTTTGAATCTGCACATTTGCATGCTACAAGTGAAGGAAGGATGAATTTCGCGGAGCGCACCAAACAGTTAACAGATGGCAAAAAATTACAATCATTTACTAAGTTGCATTGGGCTTAAGAAAACAACCTGGAATATGAAGGCACTGAATCTTATTAAAGAAGACATATTTTACATATTGCTTCTTCATAATACAAGCTGTTCCTCATGAAAGTATAGAACTTGCTATTATTTGCACCTCTTTTCTTCTTCCCTTTGTTTTTGCACACACGACAATGTGGAATACGGCATCTGATATATGACTTCTGTTTGCACTTGAGAGACCGACTTCGGCTTCAGATGTTAAGGCACTTAGGTGATGTGAGATGCCATCTGAATTTTATGTCTTTTCTATATTATTTGATCTCAGATCTGGAATACAAATTGTGAAATACGAGGCAAGCAAGCTTTACAGCCGTCAATAAAACCCCAGTAAGAGAATCCACGCTGCAGACTGTTTCCTGAAAGCGATACTATCTTTATATGTTGACATCACATGTGGATATTCAAAAGCAGCGCTCTGGATTTAATTAGTTTTAATACCTTCTTAAAATACAAGAATGGAGGTTTTTTTGGTCTTCACCTGAGGGTATGGATTTCTCTTGGCTATGAAGCGCAGGTTCATTACGGGACAGATTTAATTGCTACATCAGAGTTTGTGTGTTGATATTCTACATCTGATGTGTGAAAGTTCAGGGCCGCCAATCAGGCACGGTGCAGATGCCACTCTGCAAAATGTTCTCAGACAGTCTCCATCTGTCAGATATGGTAATACTCGCGCTCCGTCAATAATTCACCTCCTTAACTCCATGTTTCCTGCGTTCGAGTCAGAATTTTGAATGTCAGCCTCACCTGAGGGTCTGCCTTGGACAGACAGGAATTGCCTGAGCTGCATTCCCCATTCAGACTGTG
This sequence comes from Tringa tobata, assembly GCA_033628505.1. Lineage (NCBI taxonomy): Eukaryota > Metazoa > Chordata > Aves > Charadriiformes > Scolopacidae > Tringa > Tringa tobata. Next base: position 1,786,461 of record JAHREE010000302.1, on the reverse strand, counting down.
CTGTTTTGTGCCCCGGAGCCAGTCGCCTTCTGCAGTTGAGGAATCATCTCGCGGTTTGCTCAGTTTTTTACCGATTTAGCTGCAAAAATCACAGCTTCCCTTTTGGGACAGCATTTTCATCTCATTCAAGGATGGAAGTGAGAGGATAAATACATGACCAGCAGGGTGAGGGAGGGGGATTCTGCTCCTCTACTCCGCTCTGGGGAGACCCCCACCCCTCAGTGCTGCCTCCAGCTCTGGGGCCACCAACATCAGAAGGACATGGAGCTGTTGGAGCGGGGCCAGAGGCAGCCACGGAGATGCTGGGAGGGCTGGAGCTGTGAGGACAGGCTGAGAGAGTTGGGGGGGTTCAGCCTGGAGAAGAGAAGGCTCTGGGGAGACCTTATTGTGGTCTTTCAGTACTTAAAGGGGGCTTACAAGAAAGATGGGGACAAACTTTTTAGTAGGGCCTAAGGACAAGGGGTGATGGTTCTAAACTGAAAGAGAGGAGATTCAGACTTGATAGAAGGAAGAAATTTTCCCTGCTGAGGGTGGTGAGGCACTGGCTTAGGTTGCCCAGAGAGGTGGTAGACGGCCCATCCCTGGAAACATTCCAGGTCAGGTTGGACAGGGCTTGGAGCAACCTTGAAAGAGAGGAGATTTAGATGAGATCTGGGGAAGAAATTCTTTGTTGTGAGGTTGGTGAGAGCCTGGCCCAGGTTGCCCAGAGAAGCTGTGGCTGCCCCATCCCTGGAGGGGTTCAAGGCCAGGCTGGATGGGGCTTTGAACAACCTGGTCTGGTGGGAGGTGTCCCTCCCCATGGCAGGTGTTTGGAACTCGATGATCTTTAAGGTCCCTTCCAACCCAAACCATTCTATGATTGTATGGCTTGACCCTGTCAGCCCTCTCAGTTGTGCTGGTTTTGCCCTTTGCCGATTTTCCTTCTTCCCTCCTATATTCAACAGAAACTGGCCCCGGGTCATTGTTACCCCCTGCTCTTCTCTTCTGTCCTCAATTTTGACCTTGAAAGCACCCTTCCCAGAACTGGCCACGTCCTCACCTGTCCCCTTTGTGTCCTAGCCCTGATATTTTACACCCTACCAGCTGTGCCCTGCCTGCTCCTACACCTCCCGAGTGAAACCTTCCCAATTCCCAGATGCCACTGCATCGATAGGTTGAGCCGCTCCCCGCCTCAAACCTAATTAAGAGAGAGACCTCTGCAAACGATGCGACTCCAGTGCACAGAAAAGTGACGAGCAGTGACTCTTAGAAACGTATCGCACAGCATCGATATCTGTTCTTTCCTAGCAGATCGCCGGGTATGAAGCATTGCAGTTTCTAATGAGATCTGACTGACAGGGTAAACCAATCTGCTACTTAAGGACTTGCATGTGTCTTTCTATCTGTGGGGCTTGTGCTAGAAAGAGGCAGCCTACTGTGAAAAAGGCAGGACATTTTTCTAATTGCTTCCATTTGCAGGCTGGAGCGAGGCAATAGAGATGCATTTCAAGCTGACAATCCAATATTTACCTTTATTTCAGCTGCAGAGAGATGCCCGGGATGGTTGTTCTTCACACATTGATGGTTCCCCCTTTCTTTGCCATTTTTTTTTTTTTAATGTGCGTGTGTGTATCACGCCAACTTCCCTTCCTAAAAAAAAAAAAAAATCCATCCTTCCTCGAAGAGCTGTGTTTGCTGTGCATTTAAGCAGGATCTCCCAGCAGACTCCCACACCTTCAGCACACAAACTCGGCGCAGGCAGAGCCCACCTTTAAGCAGGGGAGCAGAAAGCAATTTCTAGATCAAACAGCAGCTCCAAGAAGGTTGCGTGAGAGCTCAGATGCAGAGTTTTGACATTCACCCGGGCTTACGGGGATACGTATTCCCCTGGGATGACTCCGGAGGTTTGTTCAGGCTCAGTCTGGAGTCTGGGGCTAAATGTTGACCTTATTTGAACAGTGTCAATCAAGGCAGGCCAAACCTAGATGACAGAGACACCTCAAGCCAGAACTACCTCCATGATGTGATTCAGCCCTTTAGGAACTATAAGGAACCTGACCTGGACTGTTTTCAGGGATGGGGCAGCCACAACTTCTCTGTTCTGGTGTCTCACCACCCTCATAGGAAAGAATTTCTTCTTAATATCTCATCTCAATCTCCCCTCTTTCAGTTTAAAACCCTTCCCCCTTGTCCTGTGGCTCCCCTCCCTGATCATGAGTCCCTCCCCAGCTTTCCTGGAGCCCCTTTAGGGACTGAAAGGGGCTCCAAGGTCTCCCTGGAGCCTTCTCTTCTCCAGGCTGAACCCCTCCCAACTCTTTCAGCCTGTCCTCACAGCAGATGGGCTCCAGTCCTCAGAGCATTTTTGTGATCCTCCAGTCCCTTCCACCTGCCCTTGGCCAAGCTTTCCCGTAACACCAGCCAGCTCTTATGGCTCACATAAGAGCCATAAGCTCTTACTATGAGCTCACAGGTGAGCATTGAGGATCTTCCTCCATGGAAACCGGCCAGAACTCATTGAGCCCACACACTGAGCCCACACCACACCATTGCTGACAACATACANGTCTGTTCCAACTCTGACCACTCTAAGATTCTATGATACTATGACATCAACATAGAAATGTGGGTCTCCTGGATGGAGGAGTTAATGCTTAAGAGCTTCAACGCTCTCCTCCATGCATTCTCTGTTGGCCACTGGCCAGATGGACATTTCATCACACCTAATATGTCAGTTCTCAGTACTTCTCCTGATGCTTAGGAACCTCCGGATTTGCAGGCCAGAGGTATTTATGACCAGCTGCTACTCATTTGCTTTTGCAGAAACATTTTCGGCTGAAATTGCTTTTCCCTCTCTAACATATTTAAGGCAAAAGACGTATTTAGAGAGGGAAGCCATTGCCTCCCTAAGGTATTCTTGTAGTAGGTAAAGCAAGAAGGCACCTTTTATTTCCTCCTTTTGAAAAATACCGCTCCTGAAAGAACGTTAACCCAAGCCCGAGCAAGTATGGACACTGCTGTGTGTGGTACAACTGTGGCCTCTTCTGGCCACTCTTGGTGAAATTCTAGCTCCAATGATCTCAACTTTTTGAGCCAAAAGATCCACATTATGGTATTTTTTTGCCAGACAGCACAAACCCTTAGCATTTAAAATGAAAACATTATCAAGGCAACGCCAGTGCAGGATAAGACCCATAGCCATAGATGGGGTTTCTACCTCTATTCTCCACTGCATGGAAAAGCCAAGTCTGGTTGTCTTACCGATGGAGACACATCCCTTTGCTCACTGCTCCTTACCTACAGGCTGCAAATCCCAGACCTGCAGTGCCACAGTGGCTCCTTGGAAACCAAGTGGTCCCTACGGAGCGAGAAGAGAACCCCAGCACTGTTTCTAAACCGATGGAGTAGTTCATAGCCATGAAAAGCAGAGAAATTGCTCTGAACTGCTCTTTTTATCACATTTCAGAAACGCATCCTCTAACTGTACAAAACCTCCAGACGATCAACAAGAACTCTGCTGTGAGAACTGAACATGTAGGTTTTTGTATTAATTTATTAACCTCCTCCTTCAGTTCTCCCTTGTACATCTCAAGGCGCTTTAGAGACACCCTGTACAGAACTTCTCCATTTTCTCAAACTTTCTGTTGTGGTGGAGAAAATGAAGATCTCATTTGAGATACAGGGGTCAAAGGGAAGTCCTTTATGTGTGGAACTGGATGGCCACAAGCCAGTAACAGCCATCCCCACTGATGCTCACCTCCCAGGACCAGCTTCCCCACCGGTGCCCGCCTTTGAACCCCCTCCAGGGACAAACCCCACATTTTCCTGATGCTTCTTTGAATCTGCACATTTGCATGCTACAAGTGAAGGAAGGATGAATTTCGCGGAGCGCACCAAACAGTTAACAGATGGCAAAAAATTACAATCATTTACTAAGTTGCATTGGGCTTAAGAAAACAACCTGGAATATGAAGGCACTGAATCTTATTAAAGAAGACACATTTTACATATTGCTTCTTCATAATACAAGCTGTTCCTCATGAAAGTATAGAACTTGCTATTATTTGCACCTCTTTTCTTCTTCCCTTTGTTTTTGCACACACGACAATGTGGAATACGGCATCTGATATATGACTTCTGTTTGCACTTGAGAGACCGACTTCAGCTTCAGATGTTAAGGCACTTAGGTGATGTGAGATGCCATCTGAATTTTATGTCTTTTCTATATTATTTGATCTCAGATCTGGAATACAAATTGTGAAATACGAGGCAAGCAAGCTTTACAGCCGTCAATAAAACCCCAGTAAGAGAATCCACGCTGCAGACTGTTTCCTGAAAGCGATACTATCTTTATATGTTGACATCACATGTGGATATTCAAAAGCAGCGCTCTGGATTTAATTAGTTTTAATATCTTCTTAAAATACAAGAATGGAGGTTTTTTTGGTCTTCACCTGAAGGTATGGATTTCTCTTGGCTACGAAGCGCAGGTTCATTACGGGACAGATTTAATTGCTACATCAGAGTTTGTGTGTTGATATTCTGCATCTGATGTGTGAAAGTTCAGGGCCGCCAATCAGGCACGGTGCAGATGACACTCTGCAAAATGTTCTCAGACAGTCTCCATCTGTCAGATATGGTAATACTCGCGCTCCGTCAATAATTCACCTCCTTAACTCCATGTTTCCTGCGTTCGAGTCAGAATTTTGAATGTCAGCCTCACCTGAGGGTCTGCCTTGGACAGACAGGAATTGCCTGAGCTGCATTCCCCATTCAGACTGTGCTGTTTTGTGCCCCGGAGCCAGTCGCCTGCTGCAGTTGAGGAATCATCTCGCGGTTTCCTCAGTTTTTTACCGATTTAGCTGCAAAAATCACAGCTTCCCTTTTGGGACAGCATTTTCATCTCATTCAAGGATGGAAGTGAGAGGATAAATGCATGACCAGCAGGGCAAGGGAGGGGGATTCTGCTCCTCTACTCCACTCTGGGGAGACCCCCACCCCTCATTGCTGCCTCCAGCTCTGGGGCCACCAACATCAGAAGGACGTGGAGCTGTTGAAGCGGGGCCAGAGGAGGCCATGGAGATGCTGGGAGGGCTGGAGCCCCTCTGCTGTGAGGACAGGCTGAGAGAGTTGGGGGGGTTCAGCCTGGAGAAGAGAAGGCTCCGGGGAGACCTTAGTGTGGCCTTTCAGTACTTAAAGGGGGCTTACAAGAAAGATGGGGACAAACTTTTTAGTAGGGCCTAAGGACAAGGGGTGATGGTTCTAAACTGAAAAAGAGGAGATTCAGACTTGATAGAAGGAAGAAATTTTCCCTGCTGAGGGTGGTGAGGCACTGGCTTAGGTTGCCCAGAGAGGTGGTAGACGGCCCATCCCTGGAAACATTCCAGGTCAGGTTGGACAGGGCTTGGAGCAACCTTGAAAGAGAGGAGATTTAGATGAGATCTGGGGAAGAAATTCTTTGTTGTGAGGTTGGTGAGAGCCTGGCCCAGGTTGCCCAGAGATTTTTTTTTTTTCCCATCCCTGGAGGGGTTCAAGGCCAGGTTGGAGGGGGCTTGGAGCAACCTGGTCTGGTGGAAGGTGTCCCTGCCCATGGCAGGGGGTTGGAACAAGATGATCTTTGAAGGTCCCTTCCAACCCAAATCACTCTATGATTGTATGGCTTGACCCTGTCAGCCCTCTCAGTTGTGCTGGTTTTGCCCTTTGCTGATTTTCCTTCTTCCCTCCTATATTCAACAGAAACTGGCCCCGGGTCATTGTTACCCCCTGCTCTTCTCTTCTGTCCTCAATTTTGACCTTGAAAGCACCCTTCCCAGAACTGGCCACGTCCTCACCTGTCCCCTTTGTGTCCTAGCCCTGATATTTTACACCCTACCAGCTGTGCCCTGCCTGCTCCTACACCTCCCGAGTGAAACCTTCCCAATTCCCAGATGCCACTGCATCGATAGGTTGAGCCGCTCCCCGCCTCAAACCTAATTAAGAGAGAGACCTCTGCAAACGATGCGACTCCAGTGCACAGAAAAGTGACGAGCAGTGACTCTTAGAAACGTATCGCACAGCATCGATATCTGTTCTTTCCTAGCAGATCGCCGGGTATGAAGCATTGCAGTTTCTAATGAGATCTGACTGACAGGGTAAACCAATCTGCTACTTAAGGACTTGCATGTGTCTTTCTATCTGTGGGGCTTGTGCTAGAAAGAGGCAGCCTACTGTGAAAAAGGCAGGACATTTTTCTAATTGCTTCCATTTGCAGGCTGGAGCGAGGCAATAGAGATGCATTTCAAGCTGACAATCCAATATTTACCTTTATTTCAGCTGCAGAGAGATGCCCGGGATGGTTGTTCTTCACACATTGATGGTTCCCCCTTTCTTTGCCATTTTTTTTTTTTTAATGTGCGTGTGTGTATCACGCCAACTTCCCTTCCTAAAAAAAAAAAAAAATCCATCCTTCCTCGAAGAGCTGTGTTTGCTGTGCATTTAAGCAGGATCTCCCAGCAGACTCCCACACCTTCAGCACACAAACTCGGCGCAGGCAGAGCCCACCTTTAAGCAGGGGAGCAGAAAGCAATTTCTAGATCAAACAGCAGCTCCAAGAAGGTTGCGTGAGAGCTCAGATGCAGAGTTTTGACATTCACCCGGGCTTACGGGGATACGTATTCCCCTGGGATGACTCCGGAGGTTTGTTCAGGCTCAGTCTGGAGTCTGGGGCTAAATGTTGACCTTATTTGAACAGTGTCAATCAAGGCAGGCCAAACCTAGATGACAGAGACACCTCAAGCCAGAACTACCTCCATGATGTGATTCAACCCTTTAGGAACTATAAGATGTAACAGGAGATTTCCTTGTTACATCCCCATCGGGTTGGCAAATTAAACAGCATTTAAATGGCCATCCCAGAATCACAGAATTATAGAATGGTTTGGCTTGGAAGGGACCTTAGAGATCATCAAATCCAACCCCCCTGCCATGGGGAGGGACATCTGCAACTAGATCAGGTTGCTCAGAGCCCTATCCAACCTGACCTGGACTGTTTCCAGGGATGGGGCAGCCACAACTTCTCTGTTCTGGTGTCTCACCGCCCTCATAGGAAAGAATTTCTTCTTAATATCTCATCTCAATCTCCCCTCTTTCAGTATAAAACCCTTCCCCCTCATCCTGTGGCTCCCCTCCCTGATCAAGAGTCCCCCCCCAGCTTTCCTGGAGCCCCTTTAGGGACTGAAAGGGGCTCCAAGGTCTCCCTGGAGCCTTCTCTTCTCCAGGCTGAACCCCTCCCAACTCTTTCAGCCTGTCCTCAGAGCAGAGGGGCTCCAGCCCTCGGACCATTTTTGTGATCCTCCAGTCCCTTCCACCTGCCCTTGGCCAAGCTTTCCCGTAACACCAGCCAGCTCTTATGGCTCACATAAGAGCCATAAGCTCTTACTATGAGCTCACAGGTGAGCATTGAGGATCTTCCTCCATGGAAACCGGCCAGAACTCATTGAGCCCACACACTGAGCCCACACCACACCATTGCTGACAACATACAGCTTGGTTTTGTTCCACATTTTTGCCATGAGCACCCACATACCAAATTCTGTGCATTCGAATAAAGCAAATGTTGACGAGTGGTCTGTTATTTGCAAGAACCCCCACGAGGTGATTGTGACTACCAGGACTCACACCCACAGGACGTACTTTCCAAACCTGGGTTGCAAAGAAAACCACCACCCACCCTACGTCCTGCAGACCTGGATACACAAAACCATCCCATTCCAGCTGGGAGGTCTAAACTTAGACCTTATATGAAAGCAGCTGCAGTTCTACAAGCCACTGGTCAGTGGCTCAGCAGCGTCACGGAGGCCAAAGTCACTAAAGGTGGAAATTAAGAAGAAAAACTTCTAACAAGAAAAATCCCTTCCCTTTAATTACCATCAGCAATGCAGCATGACAGAGAGAGATAAACACACACGCACCTACACAAATAAGGAGCTTGGGAACATAAAGTAATTACTTTGATTTTTTTTTCCCTTCCCACCGACATTCAAAACTTATTAGTCTCAAGAAAGCACATATCAGCAAAAGACTGTCACCTCAGGGATAAATGAGGAATTTGTTTGTAATTCATTTCCAGGAGAATATATCCTGATGCTGCTAACGCAGAGCAGGAACGTGCTCTGGCCAAGTCTCACCGCCGCCGAAACCACTTCTTAAAAACGTTTATTCACATCTTCCTGAGCTTGTTTCCCTGGAAATGGAAACGCCGGTTTCTGCTGGCTGAGAAGTTCACCCCCATTGATTGCTTCTCTAACACACCAAGAACCACGCGAAGAAAGTCAATGAAGCCTCTCGGTTTTTCAGTCCATTTCCAGTTTAGGGAAATTGAATTAATCTCTTTACTTGGAGCAACTCAGACATCCACATTCAGGCACTGAAAATCATTACAGAGGCCACTAAAACCTATATCTTTAAAGGTTACAGTGCGAAGATTAAAAGCGCCTCCGGGAAAAAAAAAACCCTGAAATGGCTGATCAAAATAAAACCATTGAGTCAACAGCAGAAAGCCTGGGCAGGACCGGCGCCTTCCAGTACCGACTGATGTTTGAAGATGCTTCCTCTGCCACACGGAGTGATATGGGGGAAGAGTGGATGCTACGTGATTTCACACACCACAGCCCGTTCGGACATTAGGGAGGTAGGAATGAATTCAGGTCCATAATCCAGTTAATAAGAGGGCTGCTACGGGGTGTAAAAAACCTACTGAGGGGCCTTACGGATGGATCTACCCACCTGCAAAGTCACCTCCCGACCTCAGACAGCCGAGGAGGGGCTCATCTTACCTACTGATAGACGTCTGCCGCGGATAATTCCACCTGAGCAGGTCACCTCTGCTCCCCGAGCCTCCTGAGGAAGCAACAGGAGCTCCTAGGAGGCCCTTCATCTCCTTTCAAAGAAAATTTAAGCCAATTCAGAAAATCTCTCTCTAATCGTGCTCGGCTTCTCGCTCCTTGCTGTAAAGGGAAGAGAGGGCAACCCGCTCCGATGGAGACGTGACCGTGGAGAACCTCTAGTTATAGAGCAAGTGTTCATCGGTTCAACAGGTCAACGCATGCATCTGAAAGTTAAACTCAAGCTTAAATACTTCGTTGGACTTGTGTGCGTGTTCTTTGGGCTGCCATGGCCCACGTGTCCGTGAAATGCCTGGTGTGTGTTTTAATTCCAAAGCCAGCAAAATCCCCTCCTCGAGGCATTTACAACCCACGCAGTCACCAAAGGAAAGGGACTGACGTGCTCTGCCATTACCCGGTGGTTCAGCCACTTTCTTTCCATCTTCACGAGCTCAAGTGCTCTCATTACATGAAAATTACTTAAGGACAAACATGAGAAATGTCATCCCCCACGAGTCGGGCTCTTTCCTCCCGAACATCTGGTCTATCACCATGAGGGCATTTTGGAGTTTTTTTTCCCTAATGCGGCGAATCGGCAAGGCATTTCCCAGACACACGCCATGAATAAGAAACCTGCTACGCAGCAAACCCGAGAACAAAAGTTGTCCATCCTCAGGCTGGAGTGAGGCCAAACGGCCCAAAAACGGTGCGGGAAGAGCACCGAATTCTGCACGAGGATGTGTTGGCTCCTCCTGCCTCCCCTCTGCTCCTACCTCCAGCAACCCTCTCCTTCGCCCCCGATGTCTCATCCTAATTTAAGATAAACTCCCATTTTCAGGAACATTATCATTTCAGAGCCTTCCAGCTCATTTCCTTGTTTGTTCCCTCTCCTTCACTTGTGCCAGCACAGCTGTTTGCAACGGCCTGCTGTGAACCAGACCGGGGAGCTGATCCTGCCAAAAAAGAAAAAAAAAGAAAAAAAGCTGATGCAAACCCCAAAACGTGGCCCTTCCCCTTGAGCTGGATCGTTTCCTCGCTCTCGTTTACTGCGGCGCATCGGGGCCGGCTGCGCAGAGAGCGAGGAGAGGAAGGTGGCATTGGCCGAGGTGTGGGCATCATGGGGAACACCCGAGAGCAATCCCAAATTCTCCCCGAGCCTTCAGAGCTGGATGCTGATTTCCTCCTAAACGACGGTGCCCTGCAAAGAGCTGCTGGTCTTCTGCTGTGCACTGACTACGTATTTTGCATAGCAAATAAAATACGGTAAGTTTTGGGGGTGGTTTTCCAGCTGAGGCAGATAAAGCACCAAGTGGTATTCTAGGGAGCAGCTCAGACCTACACAAACTGAGGGCATTTGGAGCTACTCGCATCCGATGTCCATCAGGATGCCCAAAGATGGGAGAAACAAAGTCCTTCCAGCAGCTGATTTAACTGATCTACTTTGGGTGTACTGACCCCTGCTGAAAAGACCCAGGTGACAGAAGACTGGCTAGAGCACAGCCCTCAGACAGATTATCCAAAAGACGAGTTGACATAGTGCTTAGTGACATGGTTTAGTGATTCATTTTTTTTTATATTGGAGTTAGGTTGATGGTTGGACTAGATGATCTTAAAGGTCCCTTCCAACTTAGACAATTCTATGAAATTATCCTGAGAATAAATCTACCATCTGCAGCCACTGACAGTGAATTCAAAGGAATTTTAAGCCTTCAGGAGAGAGGTATCAGCCAGAGATGCCATAAAGACCCAATTTCCAAATGTGCCAGGACACATCAGGGTCCACAAAGTCTGGTTTTGTGGCACAGAAGAAACACCTGGAGGGGATGGTCACGGCTCAGCAAGAAGAGCGCAATTTTTGGCCTTGGGAAGGCTTCCCTTCCCAAAATGACAAACCCGGGACAGCAAGAGATGGCTGCTGAGTCCTGGGTGAACACAGGATTCAGAGCACGGGTCCTCCTCGCTCTGGCAAGATGACCTGAGAACCATTTTCAGACTTCAAGATGTTGTTTTTCCCATACATCTCAGCACCATGGGCCAGTGATCAAAGACTGGCCCAACTCCTCTCTAAAACATGAACGTAAAGCTTAGATCTGAATTTTTCTAACCTGGAGAACTGAGAAAGGGACAAGGAGAGTTTTTTGCTTCCTGGTACTGCGAGAAGATCGGGCACATGCCTGAGACTGAAAACAGCCAATTTTGGCACAGACGTCATAAATAGAAACGCTTGACCCACACTGAACTGGGACCCATCTGAGATCTCCAGTCTTGGGCATCAAGGTGAGCTATCTGGGAATACTGCATTTTCCAGGGTGGTCTCCACAAATATCCATAAAGCTTCTGAGCTGATCAGAAGAACTGAGACCTTTTCCAACACACGAGTGGTTGGTGGGGCTCGGTGTGGGGTATTCTGGTCCCTATCAAGTGTCAAGTGGACCTCTTCACAGGAGACCCGATTGCTCTTACTTCACCAGCTCAATGAGATCTTTGGTTTCTTCCTTCTCTGTTGTGACCGACCAGATGGGTTCTGTGGCCAACTAGATGGTATTTCCCCGTGTTCCTCCATGGAGGAGAGAAGAGCAGTGAGTTGGGTTTCCCCAGATCAGAGTCACGTCTTCCAAAACCCCCTTTTGTTTCTGTGCTGAGGAGCTCCAGCGAAGGACGTGGCCATGCCACGGCTTCCAGAAGCTCATGCAGGACCACAGAAGCTGAAAGTTTGGGAAGTCTCAAGCACACTCCTCGCTCTAAGTGTACTGTAAAGCGGAGAGCTGTCAGAAACCCCAAGAAGCACCCTGTGAAGTGTTGCGAAGGCATAAATTGGTGTCCTACTAAAACTCGTAGCAGCTGCAGATTGAACTGGGAATTAATCCACATGGATGGGTGATTTGTTCCAGCGCAGTTTTAATGAGTCTGTAATAGGGCAGCTGTTTGGGATGAATGGGGCATCACCCACCAGCACCCGTCTGGTGAAGGACCCTATGGGGACACAGTCTCCGATTCCCCCCAAAGCAAAAGGAGGAAGGGGAGGGGGCGAGCATCAAGCTGAAGGGTGGTTTTTAATCCTCTGTGGTTGGGATTTTTGGTTAATGCAGTGAAACCACTAATTACAGCTAATTAAACCTGCACTGAGATCAAAGCTCAGTGGAAACTACAGGGGGGAGAAAACAAGAGAGAAAAGAAAGGAAAAGAAAATACGGATTTTGTTGTAACCAAGTCCTTAATTGAAAACTAAAGCAGCTTTGTTAATTAAAAGCAGCAAAAACAAAATGAGGGCATGCTCCACAGATACACAACATGAGTCCGGCATCGTGATGGAGATAGCACGCCTTTCCCACTCTGTCAGCAAAGAGGAGTTTTTCTTGCGGAGCCTGTTCTACTTCTGGCTCCTCTTATAGGGAAGGACCTTCCTAGGATGTGCACTGCAAAGCACTGGTGACTTTTACCTCCTACAGCTTCAGGCACCTTGGGCTATAAAGTGGGGGGAGAGGAATTCCTCCAGACTAACATCGATAATCTGAGGGCTGGAGCCCCTCTGCTCCTGTGAGGACAGGCTGAGAGAGTTAGGGGGGTTCAGCCTGGAGGAGAGAAGGCTCCAGGGAGACCTTAGAGCCCCTTCCAGTCCCTCAAGGGGCTCCAGGAAAGCTGGGGAGGGACTCCTGATCAGGGAGGGGAGCCATAGGATGAGGGGGAAGGGTTTGACCCTGAAAGAAGGGAGATGGAGATGAGATGTGAGAAAGAAATTCTTTGCTGTGAGGGCGGTGAGACCCTGGCCCAGGTTGCCCGGAGAAGCTGTGGCTGCCCCATCCCTAGAGGGGTTCAAGGTCAGGCTGGATGGAGGTTTGAGCAACCTGGTCTGGTGGGAAGTGTCCCAGCCCATGGCAGGAGGTTGGAATTTGATAATCTTTGAAGGTCCCTTCCAACTCAAACCATTCTGTGATTCTATGATCCGTTGGACCTGGGGTTCAACATGCACAGGACAAGCACCAAGAGTGGCTCTCGAAGGAGACCAGCTAAACCCTCAGGCAACCTGGGCACCCAGGCAGCACACACAGCCTGCCGTTTCTGTATCTATCAAAAATGAAATCAGAAAGAGAAATAACATTTGTCAATGAAAAGGACTTCTTTCAGAGCACTGGGATGTCTGAGGAATCGCTAATCACACACCGGCTTCCTCTTCCCCCTGCAACACCCAGTAGATGGCAGCAAGTTACTGCTTATTCCTCCTGCCTGGGACCACCTTGTGCATCAGGCAAGAGGCACAAATCTCTCCTGCCCCTGTATAATCTAACAAAAAAAAAAAATATCTCCTGCCTGCCCATGGTAGGAGAAGAGCAGCCCCGAATGTTGAGCATGGAACCAGAAGCGCGCCCTGAAATAAAGCACCCTCTGAAATCCCGCTGCCCCGGTTTGGAGATTGTTCCTGGTGGTATTTTCCAATTCTCCCCATGCAGGAATCAGGGCTGGACAGGAGAGCCCTGCCACCTCCATGGACATTTTGGCTGAAAGCAGTTTGGACTGGGAAATTGGAGCATAAGGCCTTCTCTGCCTCTTGTCACCGACTGAGCCACTCCTAAACCCAGAGGGTCTATATCTGCTCTGCTGCTGGGATCCTGTCAAACTTACAAGCCAAAACAGAGTGTTTATTTGGTGCTGGACCAAAGCTGAGGCAGACCTGCTGCTTCCCAAACCCACAGTAGTCCCTTCCCATCACACCGTGTGGCCCTGTGCAGACATCTTGGCACCCTGACTTTGGTACCCAACCAGTGATGCAGCAGTTTGACACTGGTTTGAAAGCAAGCTCCAGTTCCAGCTGCATCCTCCTTCATCTGTATGCTCTTACTGTGAGGGTGGTGAGACACTGGCCCAGGTTGCCCAGAGAAGCTGTGACTGCCCCATCCCTGGAGGGGTTCAAGGCCAGGCTGGATGGGGCTTTGAGCAACCTGGTCCCTGGTGTCCCCGCCCAGGGTGGGGGGGTTGGAACTGGGTGATCTGTAAGGTCCTTTCCAACCCAGAGCATTCTGTGATTCTGTGATTACCCTCCCCAGCTAAATGAAGATGTGTTTTGGGTAAAGGGTGTGTTCCCAGGACCCATTAAGGGTAACTGGTGTTAATTGTAACTGCTTCCTACACACGCCTTGGCAGTTCTCCCCTACTTGGAAACCAGTATGAGGACTGGTGCTGTTCTCTCCTGAGTCTCTGCAAGTGGCTCTACAGATGGAGGGAAGATGTTTGCCCAGAGAATACAAGAATACAAGCAAGTATTGCATTTTATTGTATACTATTTGGCAGTGCTAGCTTAATGGTTGGACTCAATGATCTTAAAGGTCCCTTCCAACCTAGACAATTCTATGATTTGATGGTTTCCTGATTCTACGATTCTAAGTACATGTACTTGAGGGTGGCAGAGCCCTGGAAGAAGCTGCCCAAAGAGGTGGTGGAGTCTCCATCTCCAGAGACATTCAAAACCCACCTGGACACGTTCCTGTGGGACCTGCTCTAGGTTGGGGGTTGGACTAGATGATCTCCAGAGCTCCCTTCCAACCCCATATCATTCTGTGATTCTGTGATCACGGGTGTCACCGGGAGAGCAGAGACACAGAGGAACAGGGTCAGAGCAGCAGCTGCATTTTGCTGGGCAGTGGAAGGAAAGGCCAGTCTCTTTTGTGAACGATAAAAATTCAAGCAGCCCTTGTACATGGATAGATTTGATCACAGGCATCTGAATTACATTTCAAGGGCTTATTCACAGCCAACCTGTGAACATCTGCCTGGCACACTGATGGCTTCTCCCCATGCCTTCTCACTGGGGACTTCTCCATGAGTGGATGGGATCTGCTGGCAGTGACAATGTAGGTGTCACATCTACTAGAAAGATGTGGTCAGAGCCCAGGGCCCCAATAGCATCTTCAGCAGCAGGAAAAGATTCCTGGTCTCCGGAGGATGGATGGCCATTGCAACTGCTAGCTTGGGTGGTAGCAGCAGGGAAACCTCCCATCTAACACTTAGGTGTGGAGACACCTCTGGTTTTCTACGCTGCAAACCATTTAAGGGATGAAGGACACTTTCAGACCCCATAATGATGAGTAGCACCACTCAAAAACCTTTATCTCTGAGGTCAAAATGAAATTGTGTTGTATGAAACGTTCCCATCTCATCACTGGTCTCTTCCTTCCCCTTGTGACCACCTCAATTAACTTTCAAGAACAGGACAATTTTATCACTGCTGCACGTCTGAGAAAGTTGGGGTTTTTTCAATGAAAGATGAACATCTAAAAGTTGAATGATATTTTATTTAAGGATAAGTCTGAAGCAGAACCCTAGCTCTTTTTGACCACCTCTGAGGAAATCTCTGCATAAACACGCGAGTGTCATTTTTGGTCAGGGTAGAGGGGGAGTAAGGAAAGGAGGTGCAAGGGAAAAGACCTGAACTGGAAGCCAAATTTGAAGCTGGATTTTATTCCTCTAATGCCATAAATCTAATTCTGGGTCTGAAACTTCCAAAACTGGGAGGTACTCAGAACCCATGCTCAGTCCCAGACTTTGCAGAATAAGCCTAGGTATTATACACGAGAAGAAAATACAGCTTTTTTTTTTTTTTTTAATACAGTAGTGGATGCCCTAACGACTGACTGCATTTCTGCTGGCCTAGATACTGAACACACATATAAGCAAAAAACCTATTAATATTTGCAGGAAATTTAGCAAATGCTACAAATCCTTTTGTGACACCTCAGCAGTCAGAACCAGCCTATTTTAGCCTTTTTTCTCTTCGTGGAGAAATTCCTTGCTAGAGCTCACAGAACTTGGCAATTTATGGTTTTTTCCATGGAAACATGCCCCAGCTCTGCTTCGTGATGCTCTGCAGAGAGTCCCCCACCTGGATCCACCTTGAATCTCAAAGCAAAACTAATTTGAAATGAATTTTCCCCTTGCCATGGTACTACTCCTGCAGCAGCAAAACTTGCTGTCGTCACCTTCAGGTTACAGATCTTTTGAAAAATGTGGCTTAAACAGCAACAGTCTCACTAGAACCAGCAAGTGTTACATGTGTTGAGATTTTCCTGTGAATCCTCTACGTGATTTTAGCTTCAGAGGAAAAAGATCTTCCCCCTCTGGGAACCGGTTGGGGTTTCCACTGCTTAAGGCACCAACTAAGAGAAGAATGGGGATGCCCAGTGTTCTTTGGGGGCCATAGAAAGCCTTGAAGAATATATAAAAGTTGAAAAAAACCAGCAAAAACAAAATTCAAAATCAAAAGTATGACACCCAGGAAAGTCTTGAAATTTTTTGGCCCTTTCTCAAATGGCCAGGTCTTTCCTATAAAGTGGAGAGCATCAGACTTTAAATGCATTCACTTTCAGAAAAGGACCACATAGGGCCCGTTCCAGAATTAAAACTTAACATATGAAGAGCGATGTGTTGATCGTTAATTGTGGCTGATTGCTTCTTGAACCCTGAGTGTCGCACTAACACGGCCAAAGAAATATCAAGAGGGTAAGGGAGCAACACGGGCAGTGAGCTGTCTGTCCAGGGGGAGCATGAAGCCAGGTGGCTTCAGATGAGGCTCAGGTCCTGCCTGGAGGGCAAAGAGCTCCATACCAGCCTGAGAAAATCTGTTTTTCTGTGTGTGAAAACAACACTAAAAAAACCTATTATGTCTTTCCCTGATCAAAGGAGCCCATGACTTTGGGTTCCTTAAAGAAATCAGAGTAAACATTGAATTATTTTGCACAAGGGCAGATGCCTACAAAGACCAGAGATGAGGCAGTGAGTCCCAAGCTGGGTTAGACCCACTTTTCTCCCATTCCGTAAAGATCACCCAGTTCCCTGGAGAAGTGAAGTAGGGAGGGAATTTACCCCAGTTACCAGGAGGTGCTGGGGACGAAGGCAGAGCAGGCGAGTGAGTATTTCTCCATCAGCTCCACCACTGCTCCCCTACACCAAATAACCACTTGGTCTCCGTTTCTCATCTTTAAAAAGGCAAAACTGATAGTTAGCTACAGCGCAAAGCACTTACAGATTCCTATATGAGCTATATCACAGAAGTACAAATCACTTTTATCCTACATTGATGTTATTTTATTCTTTCTAGGGCTGAAGTGTTATGTTTATTTTATAGTTCGAATAGGCCTCGGTAACTGGAGTCCCTGGGGTAGCACGAGAACTTGCTCGAGTAATTGTAAATTCAGGTGAGCAGGGCAGGGTTTGGATGCACGAGATGCCTTGTTTATGCAAAAGGAGAATCCGGATAATAAGAATTCAGGAGTCATCTGAAGAACAAAAGAATAAAACATACTCTCCAGATCACAGAAATCTGCCCCAAAAGAAAGAGGGAAGTGATGCAGTCATGAAAGGTGAAAAGAAATGTTGTTGAATTTATATTATGGGTAGAGATCAGCACCATGGATTCCACAAAGCAGCTGAGGCTGCTGTACAGGAAGCTCAGGTGTCTCTTCTGAGCCACACAGCTCTTGGTGATGGTAGCCAGCAACTCCAGTGGTGCAGGAGAAGATCTATTTGCCATGTAACTAATTAATGAAGAGGGCTAGTATGTGTTTCATAGAATCATAGAATGGTTTGGGTTGGAAGGGACCTTACAGATCACCCAGTTCCAACCCCCCCACCCTGGGCAGGGACATTTCTCACCAGACCAGGTTGCTCAAAGCCCCATCCAACCTGGCCTTGAATACTTCCAGGGATGGGGTAGCCACAGCTTCTCTGGGCAACCTGTTCCAGGGTCTCACCACCCTCACAGCAAAGAAGTTCTTCCAGAGATCTCATCTAAATCTCCTCTCTTCCAGTTTAAAACTGTTTCTTCTCATCCTATCACTCCACTCCCTGACCAAGAGTCCCTCCCCATCTCTCCTGGAGCCCCTCTGGAGCCTTCTGTTCTCCAGGCTGTACCCCCCCAAACTCTCTCAGCCTGTCCTCACAGCAGAGGGGCTCCAGCCCTCGGACCATCATGTTTGATGTTGTGAAAACTGCTGGTCTGGCATATCGACCATCCAGCAATATTGAGAGTGGGGAACACGTTACCTCCTCACCCTTCTCTTCAAACTCCCCATCAAATTGTTCAGCACCACGACTCGGAGCTCCACGGCTCTTCAACCCTTCCCACAAAGACCTCTCCAGAAATCGGCCAGCCCCACCATGCCAGCCTCCTGCAGCGCTCTGTCAGCCTTTCATTATTTGGGTGCCAGTTGCTGTCAGCACATGCTCAAGCTGTGTTCTGCCTGCCAAAAAACTGGGCTAATTTATTTAGCATTTCAGCAGATCAGGGAAAAAAAAATCATTTAAAAAAGGAAAGATTGAATTTGGGAACTTTATTCCTTGGAGAGTTAGTAATGGTTCTTTCTCTCTCCCCCTCCTCCAGGCCTCAGCATTCATAACTTTCCCATGTCAATGTTATTAGGAAGAAACTAATTCAATAATGAGATCATTCCCCATATGAGAGCCCAAGAAAATGAGGCACTCAGTCACACCTACTTTCCCTCATCTGCGGGAGCTGTGGTTCTCTCCTAACTCACTCTCCTAGAGCAACGGCCAAAAGATGACACCATTTCCAGTGACTATGGTGGGTCGTATCCCAGTGTCACGCAAAACTCTGTCATTCGATCTACATGAGTTAATTTGCAAGTTCCAGGCTCTTCTTTTGGCTATTTCTTGAGCTCAGCTCCTGGTTGCTGAACCAGGTCCTGCCACAGAGCATCACCCAATACAGCTACTGGTAGTCAGCATCTTAGGTCCATGTGCAAAGTATGCACTGTTTAGTGTTTGCTTGTTCCTCAAATGACCCCCCTTTAGTGAACAAAGCAGCAAGATGGATGAGAAACTTGCAGGGGATCTACCCTGTCCAGTTTTATTTTGTTATCGCTACTACTTTAAGAGAAACAGAACTTGAAGGGAGGCAGCATCTGCCATCCCTGAGGTTCACACACACTGTTCCCGTGAGGTGCTAAAAGTTTAAGCCTTCAACAAACCAAAGCATTACTTATCTGGGCACAAATCCAAGCCCCAGATTCATCCGGTTTAACTTCCAAGACCTATACCTAGAAGCTTCTCCTTGCCTGGGTTTTGGTCTTAAGAGAACCACACTGACAGGAAGCCCCAAGCACAGACACTTTGGAGGGACCTCCACCTTGACCTCGTGCTGAGCTCAAGTGATCCACGTTGTTCAACAAGGGGGAAAACGAATATTACAATTAACACTTCTATGGGTTTAACTTGATGTCCATCCAGTTGCCCGCACGAATGGTGAAACTTTTGGAAGGAGCTACCTCTGTAGAGGTGGACATCAAAACAGCAACAAACACAACATGGGGCGCTCTGCTCACCTTGCAAAGTCCAGGTCAGCCTCACGAGACATGGTGATGTTCGTCAGGTTTTGCTGCAGGATGAAGATGTTCCTACACATTTTCTTGATGCCAGATTCACTGATGCGCTTGAAGTAGTGGGCGCCGTTGATAAGAATGCAGGAAATCAGGTGGCCCAAACCTGCAAGGGTGAGGGGGGAAATAAACAATCAAATCACAGGAGGGAGGACATTTAGTGACAATAATTCATTATAAAACCCATGAATGAGCATTGTTAAGTGGTAAGTGTGAACTGGAAAAGGAAACACATTGGACTGTCCATGGAAACAGCCCTCAGTATCTTCCCTGGGGATTTTAGGAGGACTTTCCTCAACGTTTCCTTCTTTAGTAAAAATACAAAAACGCACCCAAACACTATGAAAACTCAAATGTGCATTATCATAGCCACTTATATTTCCAGGGTGCTTCCAGATTTATAATCAGGCTTTTGCATAATGTCCCTTTCAGTCCCTCTCTCTGTCTGGGCAGTGCAATGGACCACTGCTGCTCCTACAAAATGATAAGTAATTTAATTTGTTACCAAGCGTGGTATTTTTCCCTGGCAAAATCACAGTCCGCGAGAGCAGGAATGATCTGCATTTCAATGCCCTCGATGTGCGACCTCTCTCTGATCAGTCTCGAGCAGCTTCTTGTGTCTGAATGATGTCTCCATCTTTCCTCTGCTGCTGAAGGACGCAGCCAGCTGCTCAAAGTCGCAGCCACCCCCAAAATGATGTATCCATTCATGTCGCATCACAAATAGCAAAAAAATAACCCCCAGCCCAATTCGCTCGGCACGCAGGGCTGTACAAGACCAGACATCGATTAAAAGTCTGAATCAAGAAAATATGTTCAAGTAGAGGCCACCAGCACAGGGTACGTGTAAATCCCAAAACTGGGCTTAAGAGATGCCTACATTTCATGAAGACCATGCCTATGAATTTCAATCTCACGGCTTGGCGAGATGCAAATGGTCCCTGTGGCTCTGTCTGGAGCCGTTTCACTGTCTCCTCGAACAGACGCAGTAGATCTCAGCTGTAAGAGGAGCTCTACAACGTGCTGGTCATCACTCGAGTTTGCCACGATTCACACAGCTCAGAAAATACTTGATTAAAAAAGGCCCCATGTGTATTTGGGGGGAAGGTACACAGATACTGAAAGCCTTCTCCAGGACCAGTAAGCGGTGGTCAGAATAAGGCCAGCCAGGCTTGCAGATCCTTCATCCCTGCAGACATATTATATTGGGTGATGGGTCCATCTCCAGTCCCCACTTTCTCCTGACTTTGAACAACCACCACATAAGAGGACATGCATCCTGGCGCGCAGGCAGGAGAACTGTGCGTCAGCGCCACAAATAAACACAGGGGAGATGAACCAAGACATGATTTATATTCTCCAAGGTAATCACAACAGATGAGACACCAGAAGAGCTAATGTTCTCTAAATTTAATTTTAGAAATGGAACGGCTACACTTCGGATAGGAACTGCGCTGTAATAGAGCTGTGCTCCTAATATATACACATGCCCTAGGGCTTCCCGAGGAAGAATCGTCCTGCATGTACATCAACTTACTGCTTTGCTGCTCAGCAAGGGCCCACTCCTCCTATTTAGTCAGACATGCTCAGAAATGGTAGGGAGACAACAGGGGTTTTGAGTGACCCATGTTTCATAAAATAGTTCGGGTTGGAAGGGACCTTAAAGATCACCGAGTTCCAACCCCCTGCCCCCGGCAGGGACACCTCCCACCAGAACAGGTTGCTCCAAGCCCCCTCCAACCTGGCTTTGAACCCCTCCAGGGATGGGGCAGCCACAGCTTCTCTGGGCAACCTGGGCCAGGGTCTCCCCACCCTCACAGCAAAGAATTTCTTCCGAATATCTCATCTCAATCTCCCCTCTTTCAGTTTAAAACCATTCCCCCTCATCCTATGATGAGGATCCACTCCCTGACCAAGAGTCCATTCCCATCTCTCTTGGAGCCCCTTTAGGGACTGGAAGACCGCTATAAGGTCGTCCTGGAGCCTTCTCTTCTCCAGGCTGAACAACCCCAACTCTCTCATCCTGTCTTCATAGGAGACGTGCTCCAGCCCTCTGATCATATTCATGGCCCTCTTCTGGACCCACTCCAACAGGTCCACGTCCTTCTTGTCCTGAGGACTCCAGAGCTGGACGCCATACTCCAGTTGGGGTCTCACCAGAGTGGAGCAGAGGGGTAGAATCACCTCCCTTGATCTGTCGGCCACACTTCTTTTGATGCAGCCCAGGATGCAGTTGCCATGGTTTGCATGGGTCGTACTTATCAATCTGCTGTAGGTGGCAACAGTACCACAGTCTGCCTTACCCCCAAAGGGAATACTGTTGAGCTTCGGAATGAGAATGAAAAGTCATTTTGTAAGAACCAAACACTTATGGTAAATGTCTGACCTTCGAAGATGTACTGGAACTTGTGCTGCTGGAGGCTGGCGCTCATGGCTTCCTCAATGGCACTGATGTCCTTGTTGAGCCGGACAACAAGAGGGTCATAATCCATGCTCTCCACATTGGCGACGATGGCATAGTTTCCTTGTTTCGCCAGTGGGATCAGGTAGTGGAAGCAATGAACTCTGTAAGATACGAAAGTTACAATGCTTGATGTTAAAATATTAGTGGCCATGCAAAGTGTCACTGTGTTATTTTCCTTCCAGTGTTCAAGCTAGTAAAAAATAACAGCTATTTTAAGAAAGGGATAGTTACGTCTGCATTAAATGCATCCTCCTCTTGCCGTTGTCCCATCTTGAGAACTGAATACAAAGGACCCTCCTTTAACAGATCTGACCTACATCATTCCAGTAAAATCCCAAGTGTCTTTTCACAAGGTTCTCCAACATCACACGTGTTGGTTCAGCCGCACTTCAGTACCGATGCGCAAAGAAGAACTTCTACGTACCATGAAGATCTAATAACAACTATAACTGGCAGAGGGTATGAGACAGAGGACATGTAATGACAATTAGGAGGCCAAGGTTGTGCCTATTCTCAAGCATTTAACACTATTGCAACTTTTTTCTTCTCTGCTCAGCCACCAGGTAGGGCTGTAGGCAACATGCCCAACCATCACCTCTCCATCGAAGGAGAAATTCTGTGCATTCAAATCACCTATTAAGGTACTACAAAAAACCCTGTAATTAAGTAATTTGTCTCAAAGATATAGAGGAAAGTCGTATGTCCAGCAAAGTCAACAGCAAAACTACTTCTACTTTTGTAATCCTTGGGTCCCTCTTTAGGGACTCAAAGGCTGCTCTAAGGTTTCCTTGGAGCCTTCTCTTCTCCAGGCTGAACAACTCCAACTCTCTCAGCTTGTTTGCACTCTTTAGTGCCTGCTCCTGTATAATTCTATCTAGGGCTTTTAATAGGAAAATAACAGACACTAAATAATCTAAAACTCCACGTTTATTTGTCACAAAAGAAATGGTTAACAATCTGAACGTGCCAACAGATTTCCTCAAAGGAAGCAGATATAAATCCAAGGATCAGGATCTCAGTGACCACTGTCCTCAGGTCCGTGCCCACAAGGTACCGGAGGAGGAGAAGCCAATACCGGGCTGGTGCCAACCTGCATCTGGCAGAGCTGTGACCAAACTGGGGGCCCTGAGGGAGGAGAAATACAAGGGGATAATTGCGTCGTCTCAAATCCCCTTTGCTGTTTGCTGGTGTTTTCTTAAAATGCACCTGCAACAGCGAGAGGCCAGATAAATTCTCAGGCTCTTTACCGGCTCTGAGTGCTGGTTTAAAGCTCAGGGTTGAGGTTGGACTCCATGATCTCAAAGGTCCCTTCCAACCATGAATATTCTGTGATTCTGTTTCTGTGGATGAATACACGTTGCACCTTGGGAATGGCAGGGATCCATGGCTTAGGAATCTCTGGGAAACCTGCTGGCAACGGCCAGCAGAGGGACAGGGATTTTTCTCCGTTACTGCAGGTGGTTGCAAACGCAGAGGGATGGCTACGGGGAAGCTCCCAACCCACTGGGGATTTTCCTGGTTGTTAGCATGGCTTTTTCTCATCCTTTTCCACAGAATAACATGCTTTGGTGTATTTACAGCGTTAAACTGGATGGAGCTCCCCTTGTAAGCACTAAAGGAGGTGAGCAATGGTCTGCTCTAAACCCACAGTACAAATTTTTTTCCTGAATTACACCTGCACTTATTTCTGCTTAACCCAAGCGTGATGGAAAACCACAGAGGATTGAGGCCAGAATCCCGTTCAGGCTGGTTTCCATACCATGAGTCCGGGTTACCTCGGGCATCACCTTGTGTTACATCGCACCTGGAAAGCTGCTCCATTTCCAGACCTTTCCAATCTTTTCCCCGAATCCTTCAAACCCCAGCTCATCTGTGATGCTGGCAATCAAGTGGCCAGCAGAAGACGGATAGCAGGTTGAAGGGCTGCTGACAATAACTAATGTGTATTTTTTTTTAAAAGCTACCTACTGACTTCACCAGAGCTCCGCCAAAGTACACAAGGACACAATATGGCTTAGGATGTGTCACGGCAGAACAAACTGATGGTCCATCAAGCCTCACTGCCCATCTCTGACACCTGCTTCTATTTGATGCTTCCGAGAAAAGGGAAAGCGATGAAAATACACCTGCCCAATACAATGCATAAGGGAAAAACGTCTTCCCAGCCCTAGAGTGGAGAGCTGGCAGCCTGAAGAAAGGGATTTGCTGCCTTTGATCTTTGCATGTGAAGTCAGAGACATCATAAAATTATCCATCCCTTTAAAAAAATCCAGCTGGTTGCCCAGTTTCTGTTCCTATTTGAAAAAGTAGTACGAAAAGCTCCAAAGCACAGTGGCTAATAAATGTGCAGACAGCTGTTAGACTATTAAAACATCGTTGTGCAATATACTAAGGACAAAACCCCCGAAACCTCATTTTTCCTAGTCTCTGACACATAATCATAGAATTATAGAATGATTCGAGTTGGAAGGGACCTTAAAGATCACCGAGTTCCAACCCCCTGCCATGGGCAGGGACACCTCTCACCAGACCAGGTTGCTCAAAGCCCCGTCCAACCTGGCTTTGAACCCCTCCAGGGATGGGGCAGCCACAGCTTCTCTGGGCAACCTGGGCCAGGCTCTCACCACCCTCACAGCAAAGAATTTCTTTCTAGTATCTAATTTAAATCTCCCCTTTTTCAGTTTAAAACCCTTCCCCCTCTTCCTATGGCTCCCCTCCCTGATCCAGAGTCCCTCCCCAGCTTTCCTAGAGCCCCTTGAGGGACTGGAAGGGGCTCCAAGGTCTCCCCAGAGCCTTCTCTTCTCCAGGCTGAGCCCCCCCCAACTCTCTCAGCCTGTCTTATTAGGAGAGGGCCTCCAGCCCTTGGATCGTCTCTGTGTCCTCCTCTGGTCCCCTTCCAATAGGTCCATGTTCTTCCTGTGCTGAGGACTCCAAAGCTGGACGCAGTGCTCCAGGTGGGGTCTCACGAGAGCGGAGCAGAGGGGAAGAATAAGACACAGACCTCCCTAGAAAATTCCACTTTCAGTATCCTGCCTCCATCCCACATTTGGCAATCCATGGTGATGGGATCTGGTGTTTCTGGACTGACCTTTGACGCTACAGCAGGCAAACACATCTGTCTCAGGTGCCATAATGTGTACTCTGGACACCTTCTTACCCTACCACCTCCCAATCTCACCCACAGTCCACAAATTCAGGGCTTTTACCTGACTTCCAAATGCAGAACCAGCAGGCAGCGGTCAGCCATCTCTTGGAAGGACCTGGCCAGCTCGCTCAGGGTTTGCAGGATCTGCTCGGATGCGGGGAGATGTTCCAGACTGGCATGGCTGTCCTGACCAGGAGACATGGCTAGAAAGAGAACACAGGATAAATCTGCGACATCCTTCATCAATACTGCTCAGCTTTAGCAACCACAGCATCTCGTCTGCTTCCGTCCTTAACACGTGTGTTCTCTCCCTCTTTTTGCTGAGCAATAACCTCCATAATTTGGGAGTGCACGAAGCAACAAACGGCTTCTGCAATTGATTAAAGTCCAAAGTGAATCTGAGGGGTTTAATCAACCACCAGAATACATTTGCTTGGGAAGATATTGCTCTGTGATGAGTATTTCTGCAGCTGCAGAATCCAGGAACATTTATCTTGCTCTGCTTGGAGCGAGAAAAGAGCTGCTCAGGAGCCAAAGTGTGGCACTGACAGGAAAAATGGTCCTTTTTGGTCACCATAGACTTCCCCACATAATCTCAGGTGAGTCTTTGCTTGCCCCAATCCCTTCAGAGGCATCTGGGAGGCTTTCTTTGTTCTTGTTAATAAAACACAGCCCTTAGGCAGTAAAGCAATTAAAAAGCAGGCAACAGGTATGAGTTGGTCATGGACCAACTGTTTCCCTCCCACTGAGACCTCTTTAAAAAACCACCTTGAGTTTATCCCGACCACAAGAGCACCATCTCTTGGAGAAGTGTCAATGCAGCTTCATCCCTGGTGTTTTATCACAGTGCCTGAACCCTGAACCATTTCTCCCCTGCAACACAAATCGCTGCCACTCGAGCTACAGGAGTAGCTTCCCTAACAAGAGTAACACGCCGTTATCATGTATTTCCCCCTAATTAGAGGAAGAGCATCCCAAATATCTGAGTTCAATTCTTTGTTCAAGAAGCACTTTAGAAACGACTTCCTGCATAGGGTGATTAGCAATGTTTGAAATCAGGCAGCCCCACTCAGCCCCCTTCCACTTGAATTAAATAATGGGGATTGCAGGGGATCTCCTGGATCATCACGTCCACTCCCCCCTGACACCCACCCTTTAAGTATTTATAGGTGTTGATCAGATCCCCCCCTCAGTCTTCTCCAGAATAAAAAATCCAAGTCCCTCAGCCTTTTCTCATCAGAGAGATGCTCCAGGCCCCTCATCATCTTTGTAGCCCTCTGCTGTACCCTCTCCAGCACTTCCCTGCCCTTCTGGAACTGGGAAGCCCAGAACTGGACCCAGTGCTCCAGATGGGGCCTCACCAGGGCAGAGCAGAAGGGCAGGATGACCTCCCTCGACCTGCTGGTCACACTCTTTCTGATGCACCCCAGGATGCCATTGGCCTTCTTGGCCACAAGGGTACACTGTTGGCTCATGGTCATCCTATTGTCCACCAGGACTCCTACGTCTTTCTCCTCAGAGCTGCTCTCCAGCAGGGTGGCCCCCAACCTGTCCTGGTGCTTGGGGTTATTCCTCCTCAGCTGCAGCACCCTACACTTGCCCTTATTGAATTTCATGAGGTTCCTCTCTGCCCAACTCTCCAGCCTGTCCAGGTCTTGCCGTATGGCAGCAAAGCCCTCTGGTGTGTCAACAACCCTTCCCAATCTCCTCTTTGTTTTCTTGCAGTAACGTTGGTTACACGATAAAACACTTAGCCAGACACCAAGGCAACTCTGCACGGAAAGGATTTGTACATCACCAAGGAACTGTTGACAATACACTTTCATTTTGATGGAGACTGATTAAGTAAATGTCACTTGCTGCTGTTTGTACAGCCAAAGACCTGCTTTGAAAGAGGAACCTACCCTGAGCTTTGCATTAGGTCCTAAAATTAAACATACCTCAGATCTAGTCTGAAAAGTACAAAAAAACCCCAAACAATGAGGAGATAAAAATCCCTGATATATTTTGTATGAAACAAATGCAAACAGAGGTAAACACACAAGACAGAACTGTACAATTAAAGGAGCGTGAGAGAACAAAAGGAAAAGTGAAGTGCCTAATTGTGCATCTAAATGAAACTATCTAAGTGAAACCATGTAAAACACGGCTCCCAAAAGTAGGCTCCTTCAGCAAATCCTGCAATCAGAGCAATATTTATGAAGTTGTTGGTTTTTTTTAACTAAGGAACACGGTAGGGAAATTCGTAGCCTGGCAAATACTGCTGAAAATAATTAACTGGCCTGGAGTGTAAAAGAGAAATAAAGAGGGAAATGAGAGCGACAATCCACCCAGGGTGAATGGGAATAAGAAGGATGCCTCCTCCCAACACTCCTCCAAGCCCCTCTCTGCTCACTGAGGTCTCTCCCACAGAGAAAATGAAATTATCAGTGCGGGGGCGATGGGCTTATTTACACAGCCTCTTAATTTCCAGATAAGGGTGTTCAGTGATGACTCTGGGAAGGGCTTTGGAAGAGCTGTTTGTCCAGCTACGAGACCTCCAAGTGACATTTGTTTCCCTGGAGGGTGGCAGGACTTTTGCATCCTGCAGGATCAGGTCTAGGGGTGCTCACTTGGCCACGGTAGAAAGCTTTATTATGGGGGAAACAAACCCCCATCTATTTTTAGTCCAAAATCCTACATTTTGAGAAGTTTCTATCATTCTCTTTCCTGGAGACGGACTCACTGCAGGAATCAGCTCCCTTTAGCAGCGCCGGAGCTGCAGCTTCGGGTTCGATTGTGCCAGCTCGCTCCAGCGGTGGAGATGGATGGACCCATCATCCGAAACGCAAGAGTCAGCTAATTTCTGCAGGGCAGAGATACACACACAATTTTTTCTACTCTCCAGAATTCATTTACAGCAATTTAAGTGAAGCTGTAATTATATTTGTCAGTGGAGATAAGAGGAGGAGGGAGACGGGGACAATCTGCTCCTTATTTAAAGCGAGAGCACTGAAGTCCTCCTGGGTGTTCAGAGCCCCCACGGCGGGGAGAAGGGTCTGGTGCTGGCTGGGGGGCTGCATACCAATTTCTCCCATGCATGATGAGGACACTGAAGTATACTTTTGCTTTTTGAGATCAAAGGAAGCCTTTCAGGGCCCATCAGTTTTCCTTTCTCCTTCTTTGGAAACCCAGAAAGGACCATTTCACAGTCAACGAGAAAATCCCATTTCTTTAAGTCTCACTCAAGGCACTTTTACTCCATCAACCTTGGCCACGTGAACCCACAGAAGGAGCTGTAGCAGCAAAAAATAATCAGAGCCTAAATTATTAAGGGGCCTTGAAAAAAAGACGTAATTTGGAGCTGGCTTTGTTTGGCCAGTGGTTTGGGCGAAGGGTGACCCTGCATGGCATGGACATTCAACCCACCAGAGCACACTTTGAGCTCTCTGCTGAAAGAGGGAGGAGGTAGCTCCAACAGAAATGCTGGAAAAGCAAAACAGCAGGTCAGCAGCTGTCCACTTTTTCTTCCCCTTCTCCATCTTCATAACACATTTACACCAGCCTGAACGTGAGCCCTCTTGGCCAACACAATACCCAACGGTTGGGTAAGCAGTGGCCAACACCTTGTTCCATTGGCCCTTACCATCTTGCAGCCTAACCAGATGAATTTCCTTTGTCTTAAGTCACCTTCCCGTGCTGCTGGGTAACAGTTAGGGTTTTGTTTGGGATTTCTTCTAGTTTGCTACAAGCACAGCCAAGATTTCTCACTCCAAGGAGAAGGAACGTTTCATTCCAGCAAACCAGAGAACAAACATAAACTTAACACACTCGTTGTCACCAATGATTTCAATCATTTTGCAATTCAACGCGACGCTGGTGCCTCTTGACAGATTGTGCCTTGTAAATCGATGGATGTAAATTACTCGACCCCTGGAATATTAAACAAAACCTGCTGCGTTGCCCATAAACAAACCTCTGTAACCAATCAAGGTCTACAATAGCGCATCCTGCCCGCTCCCTGCTTGAGCAGAGTGACTGCTAACAGATTTAAATGGCTTAATAGCTCAAGGAGAAAAAATCAATCTATGGTTACAGGCTCTGCCTCAGCTCCGCTGCAACCTGAACCTGAGAAATAAACCTCCAACATGCTCAGGCTTTACCTAGCACAACACACGTTTGCTTTACAAGAGAGAGGGGAAAAGCTCACAGAGAAATTTTACAACTCTGTTGGGGAAAAAAAAAAAAGCCTCTTATTTGGGAAAGAGATGCAGTATGAAATGCTCACTGTGCCCCATAAGTAACGTTAGGGACCAGTTTACAGCTTTTTAAATTTTAATTTCTTACCCCTTTCCTTTCCAGAAGAGGAAGCTCCAAAATAATTGCAAATACACACAGAGAAAAGGAAATTTGCTATAGGCTATACGTTGGAACACGCTTTTGAAGACTCAGGGTTCACTGTTCTCTCTGCTGGAGACTTTTCTGGGGACCCCGTGCACCAAATTCTCTTTCCATGCCTTAGTTCTCAGTGTGAAAACTGGATAACGTGTTTTTATCCACCACTGCCACTCAAGCTGACTCGAAGCTCTCCATGTCTCCTGTTCCTACAGCTTTTAGCATCACAAGGTGACGATGACACTGGGAGACAAAATCGCCACTCTAACACCAACAAGAAAGAAGAATATCTGGGTATTTAGAGGAAAAAGCATTGGGTGAAGTTGGGAGGAACTGGATATGTGATTACACGTTTTTTTTTAAGGGAGATAAGAGTAGAGCAGTACAGTGTGCACATCAGATGCAACATCAAGGCCCTATTTTGGCAAGATCTCTGAAGGACGACATATGCCAGGACACCTCTGTCTTCTGAAGCCAACCAACACGGAGTCTTTTAAATATGTCACCATTCAAAAATCACCTCTGTTTCTGTTAAGCTATGGTCTGTCAATCCATGCCTGAGCTGGGTAAAGGAAAGTGGCCACTGTGGTGATGCTGGTGAGCACGGGCTTTGTGGGTTGACAGGAACGTCACTGAGATGCCCACAGCCCCGCTGAAAGGTGACACAAGTGGTCATGGGGCATCACCTCCACGTAGTTGTGTGGAGACGGCTGCCTTTGGCTGTAGGAGCTGGGAGATACATTAGGACTTGCCGGAGATTAAAAAAACCCCTAAATAACCAAAGAGTACCAGACAAAGCAAATAAACTCCAACGATTTTCTCTCTGTGGGAATAAATACCAGGACCCTGCTCTCAAGCTGCTTTTCTTTTAGTGGTTACACATTTTTCCTCCCACTTTGATCTCTTCTCACCCTCAAGATGCCATCTCAATCTAATTTAGAGTGCAAGCTCTCTGAGGAGCAGGGGCCTTCTCCTTTTATCCTCTTGCAAAGCGCTCTGCACACCTGTGGTGCTCCAGAAATAATGAACAACAACAACTATACGCAACCCATATGGCCACTTGGACCAAGTTCTGGCTGCAGGAGTATAATTTGAAGCTCTAAGGCATAGATCACTTGCTGCCTACCTCTAAATTGGTCTGTTTGGGGATCTCTGAGCTGCAGCTTTACAGAAAAGGACTGGAACGAGCCATAAAATCTGGAACTGGATTTTGATTCTACCGAAGTTCACAGGACTCATTTCAGAACTACAGGAAATCAGGAAACAAAGCTGGATTTTGGGTTTGACACCCTCCCACTCCCTTTTCAGAAGTGTGAACCTCTTAGATATGGCTGAATCCTTAAAATATTTATGCAGATATTGTTGCATCACTCCTTTTTACCTGAATTGGTGTCTTCACAGACTTTAGATATGGACAAAAAAAACTCAGTAAGAGCAATGACATCTCTCAAGATTCCCAAGATCACAGAATCATAGAATGGTTTGGGTTGGAAGAGACCTTTAAAAGTCAAATAGTTCAACCTCCGACGTATCTAGCACCTAACACTTTGATTTTTGATGTCAGCTGTCTTCACACGGGCTCCAAACCGAAAGGCAGCTCCATAACCCATGCAGCTGGTGAGAAATGGACATCAGTGCTCTGACCTTCACTTCCACGACGATGGGTAAGGTTAACTCTTGACTTCAAGACGAGCTTGTCTCTACAGACGCTTGTCTCTACAGATGCTTGTCTCTACAGATAAGTGCAGGTGGCGATGAGCAGAGGTGATGACAGTCAGTGCCTACCTAAGCCAAGCACCGAGTCTCCCATGCGATGACCTCAACCCTCCTCCTTGACCCTCACCTCTGCAAAGCTCTGAGATATGGAGAACATTGACCACGCTCGTACGGGCTGAGCACGCAGCTGACCATATCGATCCATAGCAAAACACAGGCGAGCACAGGGATTCTTGTTAAAACAAAACAAATACCAGGAAAGGACATGCTTTAAGAGGTCGGGACTTTTCAAGCAAGAGATGGGAGGATGGAATTATCTAAATACTCAGCACTGGTCCAGCTCACCTCTTACTGGGATCGACCACTCATCTGCACTAAAGGGGCAAAGTTATGCCAACACTTAAAGGACAGGCAAAATTAAAGAGAAAGCAAGCTCAATTAATAATATTAGTAGAAAATTCCTACTAATGAATCTCATTCTCGAGTAAAGGCAACCTGGATCATACAGGAAGATCCTTAAGGAAGGGGTTTTCCCTTGCAAACCTCCTTGAGGTCCTGATGAGGATGGAGAAGGAAGGAAAACTTCCTATGAAAAGCAAGACCAAACTGAAGGCTGGCACTGAGAGCTTCCTTCTATGCCTCTCCGTTAAAATTCCAGTGGGGGAGAGGGGACAAGGCAGCCGTGCTGCAAAAAGCCATCGCGACCTCATTTGCGATGAGTGGTGATAAGCGGGCCGGGCTGCAGTCCCCATCAGTTCAGTAAACACTAATGATGAGGAGAGAGCAGACTGTCACTGGTGATAAAGAACGGGCTAAACAGTCTATTAGTTTTTCATTTTGTGAATTAATGTTTTTTATGGCGTGTGTACACTCGCTAGTTAATGAATTGTCTCGTTAGAGCTGCCTGCGGAGCTCCTCGTCTGCCTCTGCTGGCAGGCATAAATTTCGCAAGGAAATTAGCACTTTTAAAAAGGCAATAACTCCTCTAAAAGTGGTTTGTTTTCCATTACTTTCTGCAAATATGCAGCCTCGGGAAAGGGATTATTGGGGCTGGGGGGGTGATGTGTGGAATGTGTCTCCGGACTAGAGGGGCAGGGGAAATAGTGCGGTGGGAGGTTCTACCTCCAACGTCCAACAACCCACTGGAAGGTCTGGTTGTTCAACACTTTCCTTTAAACACTTTGTATTCAAGTCTGGAAAAGGCTTGAAAAAACCCCAAACCTCTTGGTTCATTTACAAGATTCTGAAGAGCAGGGTTTTTTCACTGAAGGAAGCAAAATTGTGCAGGTGCAGCTAAGAACAGGAGAGCTATCACAGTTGAAGATTTTGGATATTGAAGGATCTCTTTGAAAAGTCCAATGTTTCCCGTTCCAGTGCTCCTCAACTACAAAAACTCCTGTGTGTTAAATTTTTCTTCTTTTCAGTAATTTATAATGTAACTTTCCCCTTCCCTACCCCTCTGAGAAATATTATTTCTTGGGCTGAATTCTATTAGCTCAGAAGGGACTTGATTTAGGAAGCTTACTAAAACCCATTTATCTGCTTTTGAATTATGGAACGTATTTTTTGCCTGCTCGGTGTTTCCCACCCTTCTCTGTGGGAAGCATCAGCCATGCACTTCCCCTAATTTTCATTAAAGACAGGACAAAATCACAGCTCCAGTGAAGTAAGTCAATGGAGACACTTCCTTCAATCTATGCAGAGCCAAAAATTCACGCCCCAACTAATTTCTTTACCCATTTATCACTGGTTTCAGTAGGCGGAGAAGACCTTTTAAAAATTGTCAACATTGGGGAACGACTGAGCAAAAATGAGTGGAAGGAAAACAGAAAGCCTCAAGGCCAGCTGCTCCACACAAGGCAGCGTGTCCTTAGAAAAGATGGAGATGATTTTAGGTCAATTGTTAATAAAGAATGCTTCACAGCATTCGGAATAAACACAATGTACGTATCACCAAATTAATGACATTTGTGTGGTATCTGACTCGGAGAATGCCGGCTCTGCTGTTAACTCACTGGTGAGCATCGGGCGGGAACGCTGGGGATCTGTGAGAATTACAGGAAAATTCACATCGTGTGAATCGAGGCAGAGGGGAAAAGACATTTATGCGCCGACTTCATAGATTCATAGAGTCACAGAATGGTTAGAGTTGGAAGGGACCTTAAAGACCATCCAGTTCCAACCTCCCTGCCATGGGCAGGGACACCTCCCACCAGACCACGATTAGGATGTGTCCCAGGTGAACTGAAATGGTTAATTTTTTCGCAGTTTAAAAGAATAAGGAAGATGGGTGCTGGCCATGCATTTGGGTTAATAGGAAAAAAAAAACCCAAAAACCAAACCTATAAAAAGCTGCCAACATGCACCTAAGGTTTCCTCAGAACCAGAAAATTAAAAAAACCAAAACAGTGATTGGTATGAGGACACCTATAAAGCATCATTGAACTAAAAACTGAGGGATCAAGACATTTTGTTAAGGGACTGGTCAACTGGACCAGGAAAGGGGATGATGCTTCAAAGCATCTGAGATTGCACATAACTTCTCTTGCAAACACAAGCATAAATTTAACTGTTTCTTTTATTTCTTCAGGGTCCTCCATGATGTCCTGTGAGGACAGGCTGAGAGAGTTGGGGGGGTTCAGCCTGGAGAAGAGAAGGTTCCAAGGAGACCTTAGACTCCCTTCCAGTCCCTCAAGGGGCTCCAGGAAAGCTGGGGAGGGACTCCTGATCAGGGAGGGGAGCCATAGGACGAGGGGGAAGGGTTTTAAACTGAAAGAGGGGGGATTCAGACTAGATATAGGGAAGAACTTGTTTGCTGTGAGGCTGGTGAGAGCCTGGCCCAGGTTGCCCAGAGAAGCTGTGGCTGCCCCACCCCTGGAGGGGTTCAAGGCCAGGCTGAATGGGGCTCTGAGCAACCTGATCTAGTTGAAGATGTCCCTCCTCATGGCAGGAGGGTTGGACTAGATGGCCTTTAAAGGTTCCTTCCAACTCAAACCATTCCATGATTCTATGACTGAGCTGCACCTTGCCAATAAATGCCCCAACGACATCATTGCAAAATTCCTCTGGGTAGAAGATGTACTGAGAGGGATGTATTTCTAAAAGGACCTCAAACCTCCCAGTTTATTCTACTCACTGTAAGAACAAGAAACAGAATTGTTGAAGGCAGTCGGTGTCCTCAAGCCCAAGAGCAAAATTCCTCTTCTTTGCAAGAAGTAAGAACAAGGTGAAGAAAGTGTAATGAAAATAAATACAGTTAAGTAGATACCTTAAAGATCCTTTTTTGAGTGGTGACAATTACAGAGAGAAGGGTTGGGGGGGCTGTTTGTTTTTAATAGATTGGTTTGCAAATCAAGAGGAGAAAACAGCAGGGAGGTCTGTGCTGGAAGACAAATGAGAATGAATGAGCCTTATCCAAGAGGATCTAGAAGAAGGTGTGAATCTGAATATCCATGGGAACTACAAAAGTTTTTCAAACATAGGCTGAAGAATGGGAAACATGCAGAATGCACTCAAAGGAAAGGAGATAAGCAAAAAGATGACGTGAACGTCAGCAGAAACATCAGTTACCTTTTGCATCAGACTCATAGACTGTCTTCTCCCCAATTCTTGCTTATTTAAGAGGCATTTCTCCCAGTTCCCACAGGAATATAAATGCTAGTTAGATCAGAACATCCTATAGCCCATGCACCGTGGCAAAGTGACTCACTGGTGACGTCAACGGTTGACCACACTTTTGAGTCCGGTCACCTAGTTTTGGAAATGATTTTGCCCATTTCACAATATAGTAAGTTGTCACCTCTAACAAGCCAAGGAGAAGCAGATGGACTTACTGCTATTAATCTTTGACATCACTGAGTCATTTTCTTCAGAAGCGATAAACAGATCCTAATGCATTGAACCAACTGGAGTGGACAGCAGGGTCTTAGGAGTTATTTCCACAAAAACCTTGATTTGCTGGTATTACTCATGAGGGATCCTCATTGTAAAACGGTTTGAAAGTACTGCTAATTAGGTCACTTATTTACATGACAATCCCCTGCGTTTAAGGCTGGTGGGTGGGAGGAAAGAAAGATGGAACAAGAGTAATTAGTGTAATCATGACGGTAATCTAAGTGCTGACCCCATGGCACCAGATCAATACTGGGACTGCATCACGGTGGTGTGCCCATTCTGTGAGATAAAGAATGACAAATGCTGAGCATCCAGGTCAGAAAAACAACGTCTCATTTTCTAACCATTAAATATTTGATGTAAAGTGTCAAGGCTGGGGAAAGCAGCAACCACTAATCTGTAAGAACAGCTTCATTGCAGACATTCAAGGGGAAAAAAAGGCACTAGGCGATGACTTTGACAAGAAAACAAGAGCTTTTAGTTGGCTGATGACTGTGTGGTTTCATTCCCTAGGATCCACCAAAGCAGACCCATATGTGAGCTATGAAATCTTATCACAAAAGTTATAAAACAAACTAGAAGAATCTCTTAATGCTCAGGCTTTACCGAAACTCTTGGTGCTACTGATAAAAGGCTCATAAATGCTCTAAGTCAGGATACCGATGGATACTTAGCATTTCTTCTCCAAATGTCGTCTGCAAGGCCTCTGCACTCTGACACTTGTTCCCTCATTAGGTTTTTGCCATCCAGTATGGGGTAACTCCAGGTGACATGATGTATCTACTGAACCATGGGTCTATATATTAGCTAGGAGTCTTCAACCTGTTAGCAGCAGCTTTATGTAAGTACATTTGTAGCTTCTATTAAGGTGATGGTTGATGGTTGGACTCAATGATCTGAAAGGTCCCTTCTAACCTAGACAATTACATGATTCTATGATTCTGTGATCACAGATGGTTTGGTTTAGATTTGACAGATCCACGTTTTACTGTGGCTGAGGATGGCAAAGCTCTCCTGTCATAAAATCATAGAATTGTTATGGTTGGAAAAGACCCTTAAGATCATCAAGTCCAACCATCAACACTGACAAAATCACCACTGAACTATGTCCCTCAGCACCACATTTCCCCTACTTTTAAATACCTCCAGGGATGGTGACTCCACCACTGCCCTGGGCAGTCTCTGCCAAATCTGGACAACCATTTTGGTGAAGAAATTTTTCCTAATATCCATCCTAAACCTCCCATGGTGCAATTTGAGGCCGTTTTCTCTTGTGTCACTGCCTGTTCCTTGGAAGAAGAGATGGACCACCCTGGCTACACCTTCTTTTCAGGGAGTTGCAGAGAGCGAGAAGGTCTCCCCTCAGCCTCCTTTTCTCCAGGATGAACACCCCCAGCTCCCTCAGCCGCTCCTCACAAGACTTGTGCTCCAGAACCCTTACCAGCTCCAGCACCTCAATGTCTTTCTTGTAGTGTGGGGCCCAAAACTGGACACAGTATGTCCTTGCTCAATGGTAGTCCCACCTGGGGAAACTCATGAGTTGTGGCAGGTATTTCATTCCTTGATTAAATACCAGCCCCAAGCTTGCTGTGGACAATGGTGGGGTGTGTAGCAGCAAGGAGATGACACTGGTCATCTCTGCAGCATCCCAGAGGTGTCAGCACAGGAACAGGCTGAGCTGTGGGACTGACAAGGGGGAGCTGTGTGGATATGAGCCATGGCAATGCAGATAAGATGCCCAAGATAACCTTTTCCTTTCAGCTTCCTCTGGTTCTTCTCTGAACCAACTAGACTTCAATGAAGATGTCCAACAGCATTTCGAACTCGCCATTCCCAGGTCAATTTAATACACTCTCCCCAGGTGCAGGGCTTGACATCTTGAGCTCATAGCAGGACTAACCACATTCATGTCACTTGTGGTCAGCTCAGGGCATGGACAGGGTGAACTTGTACTTGTCTGTAAAACACTCCGTAGAGAGAAACTGAATTAACATGATCCTGATCAAACTGTCTTCAAGGCAGAGGTGGAAGGGGATCACCCTGGGACACCTCATCTCCATTCAGACCATGACTGCACAGCGATGAGATGGAAAAAGACATTCTGGATGATCGTATTATGAAGGTTCAGAGCGCCTGAGAAGGGGATCTGATCACGTTTTGAGCGTTTGCAGAGGAGCACCAACTGTTCAGTTAGTGGAACAGAAAAAAAAATAAAAATTACTGGAAAACGAGACAGCTTAAGAAGCTACAATGGAAAGCTGTCATTTAGACTAAGTTATATTGAAGCAACAGATATTCATCAAATAATACAAGCACTCCAGACTTATCTTTTTAAGTTAATGGCAGATGGTTTGCATTTGGAAAAAAAATTGCAGCTTTTTCTGTTTCAGAAAGAAATCTACTCTTCTTGCAATAACAAAGCAACAGCATTCACAAAATCCTTCTCCTGCATGAGGTCAGGCACGTGTTGATCGTCTTTAATCTGGCTTTTAAATAAGGTTCTCTATTAATAGATCTCTACCAAAAAAAAAAAAAAAAGTTCCCCGTGAGCAATCAATACAGCAAGATGTGTTACGAGTTCGGTGACAGCAAAGAAAAAATAAGCTCCAACTTGAGAGAAATATAGCCCCATTTAAGAGCTGAATTCAGTTCATTAGAAACACCGGGGTTAAGCACAAAGCCCCGTCTGAGTTCAGCACCGCTGTGTGGCCTGACTGCCAAATGAAAGGCATCGATTTTACCACCTCATCGGGCCTGATTTTCATTTGTACCGAGCCCCCTTTTTACACCACTCTGCCAGCAGAAAAGGGGCCTTAAAGTGACTCTAAATTATCGCCCCTTAGCTCTGGCAGAGTGGCATAAAGGGACTCCGCCATCAGTTTTAAAAGGCAGTGCTTTCTCGAGTGTTGCAGGATGCTTTCCATGAGCCATCAAAGCCTGTTTCAGCACGGGGAGCCAGCGAAAAGGGGAGGCTGACCCTCCGGGAGCCAAGTGGTCCAGGATGGTCTCGATCCTCTAATGGCCTTCACTAACCTTTCCAAAGTATTTTGAGATCCATGGCTGGAAAATGCGATGCAAATGCTCGCTGTTATCATTAATAAGAGCCAGTCAGTGACAGATAGCTGCAGTATTTGGTAAAAAGCTGTAGCACAAACCTTTTTTTTTCCTCCCCTGCCTGCTTCTGAATGAAGTCATAGCTCACCCCAACTGCTGCAAGTCTGGAGGGTGAAGTGCTGCCCATCACCAAAAGTGGGGAAAGCATCTTCCAGATGTTGCCCTTTGATTTTGGGGTGCAAGCACCCCTGAACAGGAGGAAATTACCTGCTCTGGAAGCACCTTGGACAAAGAAATTAAGAGGCTGAATGCCCTTTAAGATACTTCAGAAGGGCTAAACTCTGTCCTTGCGCACTCTGCGATGCCCCTAAACAGATCTCCTCATATTATAGCACCTTCAAAACACACTAAGAGACCAAACTGTCTGGTGTTCCTAACCAGACCCAGCTTCCAGGGAAGAACCATCCTCTTTTCGTTGCATTGCTCTTTTTGTGCTCTCACTGGGCACCACTGAAAAAAGACTGGCCCCATCCTCTTGCCACCTGCCCTTTAGATATTGATCAGCATTGATGAGATCCCTTCACAGTCTTCTCTTCTCCATAGGCCCAGGTCTCTCAGCCTTTCCTCAGCAGAGAGATGCTCCAGTCCCTTGGTCATCTTCATAGCCTGCGCTGGACTCTCTCCAGTAGTTCCCTGTCCTTCTTGAACTGGGGAGCCAGCGAAGGAGTGAGCACTCAGAGGAGGTTCTCCCATGCATCTCCTCTAATACTGGTGTGCTTCCCCCATAGGTAGCAGGTTTGAGCTGCAGAGATTAATTCCAAATATGTACTCATATTTTTCCTCAGTTACTGAGACTTCACCTTCTAGTTTCTGCCCCTGCAGACACAGGGTCAGCCCGATGTCTATTTGAAGACAAGTTTGTGTCGAAGACTTTGCATCTTTACTTTTTATGGAATCTTTGCTCTGGTTCCAACTTCTACTTGGAGACAGGGAGGAGCTGGTATTGAAAGTCAAGAGCTTTCACAACTGTCAAAGAAATGACTGGTTTAGGTCTGGTTTTAAAAAACAGCATGTTTTTGAGTCCTTCACACTTCAGAACCTTCGGATACAGTAAGATGCTCACCCAACTGCATGAATCCAGGACCTGGGGTGCCACAAAACCCCAACAAACAGCCCACAATAAAACACTCAAGGGTTTTTTTTTTCTATTTCCACCTTAATTTCAACACCCTCCTGACCCAACGCTCTTAGGGTGGGCTCCTTGATGCACCTCCCTACTTTGACTGAATAAGGAGCATAGGGATCCTTTTCTGAAGAGATTTTCTTTTTTTGGAGAAAGGAATGATAGGAGGGGGGATCTCTTTCTTAAGACCACTGCTGGAGTCCTGTTTTTCTAGATAAAACTGTTAAGGTATTAAAAATATTCTTCATTAATGATAAGAAAAAAGCACACAGAGAAAGCGAACACAATACACTAAGAAAACCTTTGGGTGGGTGCAAGGGTGTCTACTGCTCTATAAACACACGTGGACACATGGTACACACGCAAAAACTTCACTTCCCATAAAGCAGAAGAGAAAGACAATCCTGTTTTATGTGAGCTCTGTTGAGAAAGTAATTTCAAACTCGACGTTTAAGCCAGCCAGTCGTTAACTGCTGACTACGAGGATGTGAACGAAGAGGGGAGACGCCAACAGCTGAATTTAAAAGGGTGGCTGCAACTCGCTGAGCTAATGGCTCATCTTTCATCTTCCTACCTACACACAGCACGCAACCATCTTAAAAATGTAAAGATTGCCCCAACTTCTTCGTCGTGCGTAATGATTCCTTCTTTGTAAAATATTCAGAGGGCTTCAGAAGGCTGAAGCTCTGGCAGGGGAAAAGGATGAGCGTGTGCTGTATCTGCACACAACAAGGCAGAGGAGCAGGAGAGGAAGAGGAGAGGAAAACCCTACTTTCATTTTCATACATAACCTATTGAAAATTTACTTGACTTCCTCGGTTAATTCATCTTCTTCCTCCAACTTTAATCCTTAAATGGGTATTGTTAAAAAGAAGTTTGTATTCCCTCAAAAGACAAGAGAGAAAGAAAATGACTTTGTCATATCTGACTGGTTCGGAAAATATAAAATCCAATTCTGAAGGAGTGCAGATAAGGGAAGAGCTATGGAAGAGCCATCAGCTTAGCAAACACTAAATAATGAAGAATGTAGAGACTGCCCAGCATGATAAAACACTCTATTAGCGAGACTGTTTTTAAATGAGTGATAATTGTGGCACATCCACAGCAAAAGGTTATTGAATTTTTATCTCTAGGAAGGGGTCTTTTGACAGGCTAACCAAAAAGTCCCCTTTTTAGGATTTCCCAAAACATGTCCATACTTGCCCAGCTCCAGCTTGGGGTTTCTGAACACTTATGCCAATGCCTATAAATTGCCCAACTGCAGCCAAGGAAGCTTTGCTGGAAAAGCTACTGATGTCTTACAGGGAAGGAATATGGGGTCACCACCAGCATATTATGAACTTTTTGGAGGTTATGGTATTTCTCACATTGCACCCAAAGTTCTGGTCCCAATTACTCACCAAGCGCTTGGTGATTCCCTGAATGGGACTGAGATTTCATCTTAAGTCGCTGGGAACAGAAAAAAGAAACAAACCAAGGCCAGGACTTGTGTTCTCATCAGGTATTGGCCCGACATGTGGTAAGCATGGAAGATAAAACCCTACCACTGCTACCAGTTAATGAGATTACGGCTCTTAGACACTTCAATTTAGCATCTAGTCCAAGGAGAAAAATAAAGCAGAAGAGAGAGGTGCTCAAAGGAATGTAACACCTGCCCAAAGTCAGTGACCACAAAAGAGAGCTGGGTGACTAATGGCCCATTGGCTTGTGTATGACGCAACATGGACTCCAGTGGCACTGAACTGGAATGCTTGGGCTTCATGGGGGCACCTCTTTGAAGTTAATGATGTTGAAATGACAAAGCTGGCCATGCTTACGGCAATCTGAGCCTGAATTTTGGTGAGCTTCAGCGCGTGGCAGAAAAACCTCTTTATTTAGCTTTGCTTTCGGTCAGTTCTTTCCCCTCCTCCCTCCCCCTGATGCTCATTAACATGCTGAGGCTTCCAGCAATGAGAGGCTCAGAAATTCAGATGATCAAACCATGACAGAAAAGAACAGAGTAACTCGCGTGACAGTTGAGTGTTACGGCATTAACATTGCATGAATCTCTGAAACAATAAGGAGTTTTAATTTTTCCTCCCCTCAGCTCAGTCCGAGCGCATTTGCATCCCTGTTCTCCTCCTGTCCAGGTGGGATGGAAAGAGACATCTCATCCCGTTTCCCCTCTGTTGTTTACTCTTTGTATTCTTCCCCAAAAGGATTGCACTCCCCCTGTATATCACTGTACCTTTCCTGGATTTGTAAATACATCTGACTTACTCCTCTGCCCCACGGCATCACTTTTTACTTCTCCCATACAGATTGCAGTCAGCGCTATTGATGTTCCATTTATGAGATATACTCCACCAGGTTTCATTTATAACCATGAGGTCAACAGCCTCTATCATTTTCCAACACTGCTCGTTCTTTCCTCTTGTTTCAGATACCCCTGGCATTTGTGTACAGACATTTTAGTGTACTGGTATAAAGTTATTACAAAGGAAGATGAATTTTTATTGTCAGGAGGACGCGGCCAAGTGAAATATTACACTTCGTACTTTTATGTTTATTCACTGCTGCATGTAACGTCCTCTCAGAAGCCTGAAAGTCACGCTCATGCCCTTTTATGTTTGGAAAATATTGATTTATTAAAAAATTTCAGTTTCAACTAGAACCGAAATTATAAATGACGGTTTTATTTTTAACAACTTTGACTGTCAGAGCACAACTCCTCAGCCTCAAGAACTCTTCCAGACACTAAGGTTCTGCGAATAAGCATTTGGCTACTGAACTTTGATAGCATTTTCTATTATGTTTTGTTTTCTTTGATTTTATTTTTTTTTATAATCTTTTAAAGTACACGCTGTGAGAGCCCAGCAATTCTTCCTGTCGCTCAGGTATAGAGAACTCAAAGTACGGGTTGAGTATATTCAAGCCATCTGTAGTAGAATATTCAACCTGTAGTAGAATATTCAAGCTACCTGTAGTATTTTGGGTCACAGAATCACAAAATCAGAAAATGACACGGATTGGAAGGGACCTCTGGAGATCATCTAGTCCAACCCCCTGCCAAAGCAGGTCCACCCAGAGCACGTTGCACAGGAACTTGTCCAGGTAGGTTTTGAACGTCTCCAGAGAAGGAGACTCCACCACCTCTCTGGGCAGCCTGTTCCAGGGCTCTGCCACCCTCACAGGAAAGAAGTTCCTCCTTAGGTTTAGGTGGAACTTCTTCTGTTCCAGTTTGTGCCCGTTACCTCTTGTCCTGTCACTGGGCACCACTGAAAAACCCTTCTTGACACCACTTTTTAAGTATTTATAAGAATTGATCAGATCCCCCTTCAGTCTTCTCTTCTCCAGACTAAAATTTAATGAATAGCTAATTGTATAATCTTAATTATTGTTCTGGATCCCAACAAACTGATCGCAGACAG
This sequence comes from Tringa tobata, assembly GCA_033628505.1. Lineage (NCBI taxonomy): Eukaryota > Metazoa > Chordata > Aves > Charadriiformes > Scolopacidae > Tringa > Tringa tobata. The sequence continues at coordinate 1,743,999 of JAHREE010000302.1, read as the reverse complement.
CTGCAGTAAAGAGTGTAAAGGTCCTGCTCTAGAGTAGAGTTATAAGCCACAGGAAGAGCATTGTCAGTCAACTAGCAATGCTCTGCTGTTGAGGGACAATTATTTTAACAGAGATACAACACTATGACCTTGTTTAGCACCAGCAAAATTTCCCCCAGAAAAAAAGGCTGAGGTGATTTTCAAGGCCAGTTTCCCAGGAGAGCTCAGAAGATCTAGCCACCTGCTCCTCTGTGGGCACCTTCCCCCAGGACTCTGTTCCCTATTTGTGGGACAAACTGCAGAGAAGCTGCGTATCTTCCCTGTCTCCCGACGTGTACTGGGATCCCACCAAGCTGTGCAGGCTTTTTTATGCCATACTGTCATAGAATCATATAATTGTCTAGGTTGGAAGGGACCTTTAAGACCATCGAGTCCAACCATCAACCCAACACTGACAAAACTACCACTAACCCATGTCCCTCAGCACCACGTCTGCCCCGCTTTTAAATACCTCCAGGGATGGAAATTCCACCACTTTGGAGATGCCTCCTTCCACACCCCAGGCAGCTGTATTTAATATAACCCCTAGACAACAGGGGATGTTCAATAACCATAAAACACCCAATATTTTATTACAGGGACCTAGGGCAATATGAAATGCTCTAAGAAATGCATGGCCATCTCTCCAGCGACAACCTGTGATGCCGGACAGCTATTGGGAATGTCTGGGTAGGGAGGTGAGACCCAATCCCCTGGTCTTAGGAAAAGCTTAACCCCATGTCAGCTGAGCTATAGGTGACTCCTGGCGAGTTAACAGCAGTGGGGAGGTGTTGGTGGAAAGCAGCAGAGCTGAGCCCTATTTCTGCCAAGCTCTGCTTCTGAGGCAAAGCCACAACCCTCCTCTGAACGTGACCCTGTGGAAACCAGGCCGATGACAGCGATAAGGAGAGAAGAAACACTAATCACGTCTCTAGCACTTTCCAGACATATAAAAATCCCCACTATTCCCTGGGGGAAGGAGCGAAAGCTGAAGCACAGAGAAGTGAAACGATCTCACAAAGATAGTGGGGGCAATCCTTGACAGCCAGGAGCAGCAGAGGAGTCTCCAGGCTCCCCTGTCTCTGCCCTCCCAACACCCCAGTTCACCAGGAGTTGCTTTGCCTTCTCAGGCTGAGCACCAGTGCCCCAGTGACATGCACGTCAGGGCATTCCTCATTAAGACCTGTTCAATTTCTCTACTGAATTTATAATACACGCATATTTTTAAATATTCAGTGATCCAGTGATGCTTTAAAGAAAATGAAACCTGTCTCAGCACTGATACCTGCTCCTGTGCAATGTCATTAGCAGGGGCTGCCGAAAAGCTCAAGTGTTGAAAGGCCCTTCAGAGCTTATGCTAGAAGTGATGGCACCCTTACCTGGTGCCCACCACAGTCTGAGCAGATGTCACACCAGGAAGAAAGAGATGGAGCTGCTTTGGTTTCTACTTCCCTCTCACATGAACCCACTTTGAAACCAAGAATAAAAATGTCCACTCCTGCTAAAATCCCATATTTATGCTTGTTTTCATTTCTAAGACAAAGGTTCTCCTCTGGGAGCTACTTACTTTGGGTGGCTGAGAGGTTGGAGAGGGCTGCCTTGGTGCGACCTGCTAACCACTCCAGGCTTTCATGCATGTTGGCCAAGGCCTTCAGGTCACTGACATCTCGCAGGATCTCCTGCTGAGGGATGAGTTTATCCCCCAGGTTGCCAATGAGAACTTCTGACTCTTTGCCGAAAGCCGCCCTGAAATGCAAAGCAAAGCCACCCTCAGAAACACAGCACAGGACAGCGAGGAGGAGACACCAGTTACACCATGGAGAAGGCCAAACCAGCCAATGCAGACCTGTTCCGGGTCTCAGGAACATTGTCTGGTGGAGTTTTTGAGGTCTTGTTACAGTGAATGACAACTTTATCTCAGGGAGGTTTTTCTCTATCCTTCTCCCTGCATATACAATCTCTGATTTTCACCTCGTTCCTCACAGTTACAAACGTCATCCCAACCATCTCCCACCTCTCTTTCCCCCCCGCCAGCATCTACACCTTGCTGAGACACGTGGGTGCTTTCCATGTCTCCCTGGGATATGTATAAACAATGCACATGCAGTACTTTTAATCTTTCCTTGTAAATCAGCTCCTCCAATCCCTGATCCACCTTTTTTTCAGACATCTATAAAAAAAATATCTCCTGTGGACCCTCATTGCTTATCATGACAAAGTGAGAAACAAAGGACTTTTAATATCAGGCTGTGCACTCTTTTACTTGCATGGAGACCACACGTGGTGAAAAATGACGACCACGACAAATGTGTTTCCCCCCAAAAAGCTAAAAAAAGTTCTTTCAAGGTGTGCAACTGCTCACTCCCCTGTCATGTTCCATCTTTTACATTGCAGATTTAGCTTTCCCAATACCTGTCTCCGCAAAGAGCTTGTTTGGTTACATCCCAGGCTGACTTGTGTGGCAAATCCTCTCATTGCTTTTGCTTTTAAAGGAGCTCTCCTCTGGCACAACTTTTTGTGTACCAAGAGGATGGAGAAAATCAGGACACGGCTCCTACGTCTAATTACAACAGCTCCTGGCTGAAACCAAGTGCATCTCATTGAAAGACTCTAAGTGTCGGCACATTTACCACGGTCCTCAGTGCACTCTTCCCATCATTAGTTGCTCTTTTTGTTATGAATTTGCATTCCACTTTCATTCAACTTTGCAAATCTCCACTTCCTGTCATTAGCTCTTTTATGAACTTACAATGAGGAATCATGCTGCTGAGCATAATAGCTGCAACGAGCTGCAGCAAAATAATCCCATCAGTGGCATTTTATATACTATCTAAGCAGTTTTATTGCCAGCGTCTCCCTAGATTTGTGGGACTTCACTGTCACTTGAGAAAAAGAAAAAAAAAAAAAAAAAAAAAAAGAACAACCCTGAAATGGTTTTAAATTGCTCAACTGAATTCACTAGGGGCAAAAAATAAAAATAGCCTTCATTAAAAAAATCTCTTCGAGGATTTTCTCCTCCTTGACAATAAAAAATATGCTGCCTTGGGCTGGATCCCACATACTATGGCTTGGGAGGAATCCTTATCTGATGGCTGTGTCTGAGAACTGAGACGGAGGAACATCTCCAACTCCAGGGGACTATGGCAGCGGTAATTCAGCTGTTCTTCCTCTCTGCAAGATGGGGTTTGCTTTGATCTGCTCTGGCTATCAGAAATACAGTAAACCCTTTCTGAACTTCAGGAAAACCCTAAACAACCTTCCCTGGCTAGGCATTTCTTAGATAGTCAGAAGAAGATACAAAGCTCTGGGGAGCGAGGACAGCTGAGCATCTCATCCAAAGTCCACGTGGTGAATACAAGTTTGAACTGGGTGGACAAGCTCAAAGCCAGGCTCGAACACCTTTTTCTTTGGTAAAGCATCATTCATACAATGAAAACATGTTACTGACTTCTACAACAAACACAAAACACCTCACGTAGCTCTACCCACCTACAAACAGATATCACAGAATAACACGGGGTTGGAAGGGACCTCTGGAGATCATCTAGTCCAACCCCCCTCCCAAAGCAGGTCTACCTAGAGTAGGTTATACAGGAACTTGTCCATGTGGGTTTGGAATGTCTCCAGAGAAGGAGACTCCACCACTTCCTTGGGCAGCCTGTTTCAAGGCTCTGCCACCCTCAAAGTGAAGAAGTTCCTCCTCATGGTTAGATGGAACTTCTTATGTTCAAGTTTGTGCCTGTTACCTCTTGTCCTGTCCCTGGGCACCACTGAAAAAAGACCAGCCCCATCCTCTTAACACCCTCCGTATCCTCATCTGTTCCTGTGGAGCAGAAGACATTTCACAGATAACGCTTCTCCTCCTCCAACCAAACCACTCCCGTTGACTTGACTATCAAATCCCACCGGCAACCGCAGCAATCACTCAGAAGAATAAGAAATGAAACATTTGGTGAATTTCTACCTTCATTAAGATGGCTTTCAAATACAAAATGCCACGGAAAAAGCACTTTTTTTTGGAGAACCACAATTTGAGAGCTGTTAATAAGGAGTCACTACCACGCCGCTGCCCACGACCGCGATCACAAATCCGGTTTTATCGCAGGGACAACTCTTCTGCCTTCCCACACGCAGAGAGAAACTGTTCTGGCACTGCTTTGGATGAATAGCCTGTGCATGAATAATACAGTGCTTTCAGTCAGGCTGGGAAAAAAATCTATATAATACAAAGCAGGGCGTAGTTCCTATTTTTGTTCCTGGGAGGAATACAAATAAGGCCTTCTACGGGAAGCTGAGCTCTAAAATGTTGTTGGGATCAATGTGATTCTGCCACTCACTCTGAAACAACAGAAGTTTGTACAAAAAAGGGCAGCAAATACATTTAATTGTTTTCTTTAATAGGTATCCTTGACTGCAGAAACTCCAATTCACTCTTCGGCACAAATGGAACCTTTTAATAGAGACAACCTTCAGCAAGTAACTCCCTTTTAGAAGATGACTGTAAAAAGTTCTGGTGGATTCCTGTAATTTCAATTTAAACCTGCTGTTAGCAAACGTCTCCCTGAAGCAAATTTTCACTCGTGTAATGGGTGCCTGCTTGACAGAATATTCACTACATGCCTTGCTTTGTCTTTATTAAATTTGCAAGGCTAAACACTTAACGGGAAGGATATAAAAAAACCAAATCAACTGAATATCCAGCCTTAACTCTGCTCTTTTGAATACCTGCATTAAAATAGCATTTTCAGACATTTGATTCCCGTACAGTTTCTCAGCCAATACCTGTCACAGTTTTATGGGTACGTGTGTATCTGAGACAGAGCCAGCACATACAAAGGGATCTACAGCCACCTTTGGCATTTAATTTATGAGTTTTTGATGGTTCAGTAGGTACACTTGGTCTGAATTACCATGATTCTGAAAATCCAAATTCCCATCCTATCTTACCCACGAAGTTTGCTTTGGTGCCCAGTGACAGGACAAGAGGTAACAGGCACAAATTTGAACATAAGAAGTTCCATCTAAACATGAGGAAGAACTTCTTTCCTGTGAGGGTGGCAGAGCCCTGGAAGAGGCTGCCCAGGGAGGTGGTGGGGTCTTCTTCTCTGGAGACATTCAAACCCCGCCTGGACACATTCCTGTGCAACCTGCTCTGTGTGGACCTGCTTTGGCACAGGGTTGGGACTAGATGATCTCCAGAGGTCCCTTCCAAACCCATGTGATTCTGTGATTAACCAAGCACCTGGTTTTTTTTTCCTGACGTTAAACCACCTTAATTTCTCTTTTTTTTTTTTTTTAAACTTTCCAAACACAGCGACCACCAATGTGCCCGTTTTCGATCCACTCTCTTCTTGTGGATACTCTGTAGGATGCATAGTGCATTCTTGGCATGGTACCAGCAGGGATGGGGAGAGGACGGTGCCCTGGTACCCCAAAGAAGTCTTCTGCAGGCAGACCGCCTTCCCCCTCCTCTCCTCCAGTACCCAAGAGCGCTGGTGACATTTTGAGGGATGAGCTGGTAATGAAATTAAACAACCTATTGAGCTAAAGTGCCTGGAAACTGAGGGACTGATGACAATAGGCGAGGTCTCCCCTCTTCCATATTTCAGCATATACATGAGAGGATGGGAAACTCATACGTCAGGGAAGAGCACGGGTGATAAATCAGGATGACCTCTGCTACGGTTAAGGCACTCTGCCCGTGCTGGAACAGGGCTGAGCAGCAGCCAAGTGTCCACATCAATACTGCAGAACGAGGAAGGAGGTCTCTGATGTACCCTTGGCAGCAGCTTTATGTTCACTTACTGCTCCTCTCCCTTTTCTCTGCCAAGAAATTAGTGTCAATTATCCCATCGGCAAATAACATCAAGAAAAAAGCTCGCTGGGAGGGAGCGTGGAGCTGGAGGAAGAGGGGGGACACCAAGGTCTCTTCAACTATCTAAAAGGAGGTTGCAGAAAGGGGGAGATTGGCCCCTTCTTCCAAGGAACAGGAGATAGCACAAGGGGAAATGGCCTCAAGTTGCACCAGGGGAGGCTTAGGATCGATATTAGGAAAAATTTCTTCTCCGAAAGGTCCGTCAAGCCTTGGAAGGGGCTGCCCAGGGAAGTGGAGTCACCATCCCTGGAGGTATTTAAAAGATGGGTACACATGGTGCTGAGGGACATGGTTTAGGGGTGGTTTTGTCAGTGTTAGGCTGATGGTAGGACTTGATGACTGGAAAGGTCCCTTCCAACCTAAGTGATTCTATGATCCCCTTGGGAGCCTCCCAGGAACACATCGACCGAATGAAGACCTCCTGTCCTTCCTCACACCCTCTCGACTGCAGACCTCAGAGGGATGCTTTCTCCTGAGCATCGGATGCTTGTGGAGTAGAAGCAGCAAAATGCATTTCAACCGCAGCTTAGAGCAGTGGGCAGAGCTGTGGCTGTGAAGGAAATAACCCTAAAAATATCTATTAAAGTGTGAACAGGACAAAGATGTAAATGCTGTAGGAAGAGCTGGCAAAACAAGGATTACTGCTTTGCCACGGTGTTGTAGAAAAACCACATTAAACTGAACATCCGTGAAAATGTCACTGAAAAAAGTTACTGGGTGAAAAGTTCTCCATGTAATAACTCAATTTGCTACCTAATACAAAGCACTTAAAATATGTATAGTATATTACATATACAGTCTCAAGATAGACACCATAATGGACAGACTATAATGGTCGTGTTTGCATCGGTTTCATTGCACTTTTGCAGCTTCTTTTGGGTCAGTAGATTTTTCTATGCATTTATGTCATACAGAAATTTTTTATAACTCATCTGTTTTCCATTCCTGAGCTTGAGCCATGGAGGCAGCCCGGAGACCGTGCTTAAAAACTACGCAGAAACTACCCAGGCAGGCAGATTTCCTCGTAACATATTCAAAGAAATCCCTATTACGCTCTTATTTATACAGAAAGAGAGAAAAGGTGGTTTGTTGCTTCATCTTGTACCAGAATTTGTTCAACAATCATAAAAAAAATCGTGCAAGCTCCAAAACCCCTAACCCACGTGGGCTCTTTCTGCAAAGGGAAGCCCCCTGAAACGATTTGCTGCCGCGAGAACAATAAAGCCCAGCCCGGCCGTCCTCCTGCACAGAAAGATGCCGTTTCGCTTGTTTCAAAGATTCTGCACCTGAAGGTGTTTTAAAAATTCAGCACACGAAGTCACTTTTGGCAGCGCATCCAAACAGGCACCGGCTTCCTGATGAAAAGCTGCTGCAAAGGATCCTCGGCGGATAGAAATTCACCCCGCCAACCCGAGCTATTCGGCTTTAAAGGACTGAAGAACCAGCCCATCCTAAAAATGACCCAGATTTGAGGGTGTTTTGGGGGGATTTGCAAAGCCTCGACAACAATTTCTGCATCTCTATTAGGGAGGGGGTGCGACCGGTGGCAGCTCCACATCTCTGCTTGAGAGGTCACGACGCCGTCAAAAAGCAGACATCGCTAATTGACAATTTTAGGCTGTAACATCACACGCCGTCTTCTCGCTGAAATTTATTTGAATATTCCGGTCTTGTTAAGTTTATATTATACAATTTATCACAGCGGACAAGGAAGTGTCTCAGAGTATATTGTGTGGTTTTAATGATGTGATTTAGCGATACAGAATCTTGTTAAAGCAGGGGCTGTTATTAAATTTTTGTGGAGAAGATGAATCTCCACCCCTCCATCCCCACTATGCAGTTTGGGGCACACACATTATCCAAAAAGTAAGTCGGAAGAGCTGGGAATTGCTGCACTCATTTCAATAGACAATGCGATTTGTAGGATTAATGAATCTAAAGCTGGGAGATTCTTCCTGGATTTAGGTTCGGAATATATGTAATCCTCAAAAATCCCCAAATCCCAGCCTAAATCCTCCAAAACTTCTTTGCCTTCACAAGATAAGCAAAGGCAGAAGGAAACTTCTGGGATACGGAGGTGCCCTTTGAAGATCCTGGTGCTCACTCAGTTGTACACCTCTCAGATGAGACTCTTGACAGCACGAGGATTTAGTATCAGTTGTGCTCATGATGAAGCACATTTTCCTGAAGGATCCAGAAAAGAGATCTAGAAACCCATTTCCCATAAAGGAGTAGGCTGTCATCAAATGGAAATGCCTCACACCTACAGTACCTTCAGATTCATAGTCTCAGTAGAGGGAAAAAAGGTCTACAAGTCTGCTGCCAATCTTCCAAATCATCCTTTCACCTTTTAAAAGTACTGTGAATATAATAAATAGAGCCTGAGAAATTGGAGAGGGAGATCTTTTATTCTTAAGAGAGAAAGAAACAAGGAAAGAGAGACAGAGAAGCCGCAACTGAGAATGGAAGGGAGAGCTAAGAGGTAAAGAAAGGGAAAAGCCTTCCACAAAACATCAAGGCTTCAGAGAAGGATCATGCAGCAGAAGAAACACTAAGACAGGAAAAGAGCATAAAAATAATGGAAAGCTCCAAACCAAACACTGAAAAAAACACCCCCCAGAGAGTAGATGGAACAACCTGAGATTTAGCTTTTGATGGAAACCTTTGCCCAGTGCTTCTGGCTGCCCAGAGAGGTGGAACGAGGGAAGACCACGCTACCCCATGGTAGGGCTTGGACTCCATGCTGCTGCCATCATGGCTTTCCCTTTGCACCAAGGGAAGGACTCAACAGTCCAATATAAATTGTCCCAGCTCACTCCCAATTCTGCTTTCTGGGCTTGTACAGACTGCTTATTTACACAATAGGAATTTTACACCATGTTGATCCCTTTGGAAACACATGACGTAATTCAAGGTGTGACCAAGAAACTCTGGACCAACTTCCTGAGTTTACTGCCCTCAAGCACCCTCTGGTATCCAAGAAGTTTCCTTCTGCCTGTCTTGTGAAGGCAAAGAAGTTTTGGAAGATTTAGGCTGGGATTTGGGGTTTTTTGAGGATTACATATATTCTGAACCTGAATCCAGGTTAGAGAGTAGGACGGTGAGGAACCTAAGTTCCACAGAGGCAAGTGTAGGCTCCCTCACAGGAGTCTTTCTAATTCATTGCAGTGCAAAATCGTGCCTCAGACCCCCACCTCCTCTACCTCTGCACCTTGATCCCAGGACTAACCAAAGCTCTGTGTTTGGAGTAGAGATGTGATTAATCGCCCACCATCAGCTGTGCATGCTCCACTTCATGAAATGGAGAGGAGATTCCATCGCCTGGAGCATGTCTTCATTGCCATTGGATGGCTGATGTACTCACCCAGGGCACAGGTGAGATGTATTACATGCCCCAGGGGAGCCAAGGCAAGTTGGTGGTTCCCAAGACACAGTCCCAATATATATCCAAAACTGGAGGGTACCTTTCTTGCTACCATCCTGCCTCTGGAGGGACACTCTGTAGCCCATCCCTGCTCTCTTCCTTCAGCCTGACATGTTTGTCTTGTCCAACAGTGACACATTTCCAAAGCAGACCCACAGCTGCATGCAGGCTCCAGTTTTACACTGGAAATACAGTCAGAAGATCAGAATCAACTAAACCAGGAGGAGAGAAGAGATCCTGAGAGACCTGGGTCTGTTCTGTCTGGAGAAGAGAAGACTGAGAGGGGATCTCATCAATGCTGATCAATATCTAAGGGGCAGGTGGCAAGAGGATGGGGCCAACCTGCTCTGGGTCACCCTGCTCTGGCAGGGTGTTGGACTGGATGATCTCCAGAGGTCCCTTCCAACCCCTGCCAGTCTGTGATTCTGTAATTAGCTGGGACAGTGAACTGTTCTGACAAGTGCCATTTTGGATGATTTTGTGAAGGATCTACTGTTGCAGAGGTAACCTTCCACGTTGCTCGAATATACCCCCGTCCTTTTGGTGGAGAGCAAGTGAGGATGAGCATCCTGAAGTTAAGAGGAGATGCAGGGGAGGAGGCAGCTGGAGCACCCTGCCATCAGGGTTACCCTCACTAAAAAACCAAAAGCAGTGAAAGGAAAAGTCACGGGGCACATGGAGATGTGATGAGAAGCGTTTTCTTATTACTCCATTAACTTTAGCCTGAGAATTTGATCCCAAGTTCAGTGTTCAGGAGCTTGCTGGATTCAAAAGGTGAGGAGGAAATCACCATCCCCCTCCTATCACAGGTTTGGTCGATATGTCAGATCTGCGACCAGAATAGCAGGTGTTGTGGTGTGATCTTCAGACCCATGTGAGGTTTCCAGGCCAACGTGTTGCCCTGTGAATTGGCAGCACACCTTCCTCAGTGCCCCGAAGACGTGGTTCCCCTCGGGTGCAAAGTGCCCTTGCTGCCCCTTCTGCTGCACCGAGAATTTCTGCTGCGACTCGAGCGCGACCAGATCTGAAACTCTTTTTACATTGCTTTTCCTCGTCAGAGGCAAACCTGGAAATGATACATCTTTGGGTTTTATCACCAACGTATCTGATTCAGTAATGAACTGAAAGCTAACCTTTATAAAGCGATAAGGGCAGCATATTTCACACTCGCCCCAGTGCCAAATAGCCTTCAGAGCTTTAAAAACTAATTATACGAATAGAGGCACGACTTTCCTTTCCTTTCTCCTCTTGCCAAGTTCTGAGCTACTATAATATGCTCAATCAGGTCCCTTTGTCTGGCCAACCACTCCAGAATATTAATGGGAAGATTCTGCTAGTAGAAAGAGATAGTGGCGGGTTAAGACAACAAAATCAATCACTGTCAACACAGATATGCATGAGGGTTTGGTTTTTTGGTTTTTTTTTTGCAGAGACATTGCACTTGGATTTGTTTTTTTAATTAAACAAATGAGTTACAGGAAACCTGAGGAGGGGGAGGGAAAGAAAACTGTGCACTGCTATCTCTTCTTGCCACAATACAAAAACTGGTGGTAAACTTTCAGGATATATTTAATTTAGCAACATTCATAAAGGGATGTAGGAGTTCAAGAACTGCTGTCAGCCTTATTTATGTCCAAAAAGAACGTGCTCTCATGTTACATCAAGCTTAAACCTTCCTTTCGAGGAATGGATGTTTAGTCCTGTCCCTGCTAGCTGAGAAGAGTCTGTGAACACAGGTTGGTATCTGTATATCAGGGTTTTAAGTATCTTGGATGGTTAAAGTGAGAAAAAAATGAGCCCTCCCATCACAGCCATGACCCTAATAACCAAGGTATCAGCAGGATCCATTTCCCTTTGGCTCCACTGCAGTGTTCAGGCAGCGATGGCCACAGCGGAATTATCCTCAATGTATCAGCAGCGCCAAGAGGAAGAGAAAGAAGCAACAGCAGCGAAGAAATCATGTTCCTTTGTATTAGGAGAAAGTCTGAAAAAAGTCTGCTTAAATGGAAAGAAGATGACAAAATATTGGACAAGCAATTAATTTTATTTTGAGGCTTTCAGGAGAGATCTGTTCAACCATGCACAGATTCTTGAGGAAGTTTCTAAGCCATGTCGCTTACCGTCAAGGGCTAGAACTGGCCCAGCCTAATTATTATCATTTAAATTAATGCTACAGGAGCATTCACATGGCACTCTGAGGAGCTGAGGCTTAATACATGATGCTCTGTGCAAACAGATAGTGAGAAAAGATCTCTGTCCTAATGTCTAGGCTAAAAAACCCAGACAGGATAAAGGAGTTTTTCCCAGTGAATTCAATGTAGATGACCTAATAGGCTTTCCATTCTGACACCGCTGGTAGAATTTCACAAAATACTTCAGTTAATGGATAGTAAAATGACAATATTGGAATAAAATGAATATTAGGATGAAAACGTTGGCACTGCTAGCATCAGAATGAGCTTGGCCATCAGACTTAGCCTGGCCAGGAATTCACACTAGCAGGTTACACTCTTCCAATTGGACTCAGGATTGCATCCACGGGAGCTCTGGTGTCCCACCCTGATGGCTCAGAAATCACAGGAAGAGCCAGGAGGGCATCCCAGCACCTTTCTGTGCCAAAAAACAGAGGATGAATGCGAAGGCAAAGATGGAGGCTGAGACCGAGTCCATGAATCTCAAAAAACCCAGGGGCAGCACAAAGACCTCAAGGGCTCCACATACTCTTCCATGACCACTGAAGACTTTTCAAAACACTGGCACAGCTGATCATCCCCGCTGCAGGATGAGGAAACATTTCTCATTTCTGTGACTAGACATATTTTATACTCTTCGTTGTTCCTCTCTCTAGACTGTATCATCTTTATGTTATTGTGCTTGCATTCAGTGAACAAGTAAAATCACAATCTGGGCAAATTAGACTTTAATTTTCAACAGCTTCACTTACTCCTACAGTTTTATAGCCAAATGCCAATCAAGGAAGTGATGAATAGTGATGGGAATGTGCAGACAAGCTTTTTGACTGGCTGGAATGACAAAGAGGACCTGTTTCTTCAGGATGAGAAAACGATTCAGAGACTAAGCCATTTAGAGTGTGCAGGGAAAGGCAATCTGCCTACTTAGAGGCTTTCACTTGCCTGAAAAGGTAGAAAGAATCTGGTTTGGACACAGTAAGTTGCCTCTGAAAGAATCCCTTCTGGAAGTACCAATATTTTTCACTTGACTCTCCTTACAGAGCCTCTGGGATTGGGATGTAGGAGAAACACTACCAGGTCATGGCTCAAATGGAAGACAGCTTTGGTGACAACACCAGTTTTGGGAATTCCTGCCCAGTAAAACCAGTTGGCCCATCCATTAGGGCACAGACTGCTGCTGTCTTCATTGCATGAGTGACCAGGGTAGCACCATCAACCAGGACAAGGATCCGCCTGAAGTAAAAATAACCCTTCCTTTCCCTCCCTAATCCCAGCCACTTTCCTGACTCGGTTCACAAGCACAATTCTTTAAATAGAATCATAGAACCATAGAATTGTTAGAGTTGGAAGGGACCTTAAAGATCATTGAGTTCCCTTGTGATGCACAGGGACACCTCCCACCAGACCAGGTTGCTCAAAGCCCCATCCAGCCTGGCCTTGAACCCCTTCAGGAATGGGGCAGCCACAGCTTCTCTGGGCAACCTGGGCCAGGGTCTCACCAGCCTCTCAGCAAAGAAGTTCTTCCCCACATCTCAGCTCCATCTCCCCTCTTTCAGTTTAAAACCATCCCCCCTCATCCTATGGCTTCCCTCCCTGATCAAGAGTCCCTCCCCAGCTTTCCTGGAGCCCCTTTAGGGACTGGGAGGGGCTCTAAGGTCTCCCCGGAGCCTTCTCTTCTCCAGGCTGAACACCCCCAACTCTCTCAGCCTGTCCTCACAGCAGAGGGGCTCCAGCCCTCCCAGCATCTCATGGCCTCCTCTGGACCCACTCCAACAGGTCCATGTCCTTCTTATACTCTGGGCCCCAGAGCTGGATGCAGTACTCCAGGTGGGGTATCACCACAGCGGAGTAGAGGGGCTCTCTCTCAGAAAAACTTGTTGTTCAAACAGAACAACAGAGTGAACAAAAATGAGCAGTAAGTTCAGAAAAGCAGGAAGCTGCTGCTCCAGCTGAAGAAGCTCTCCGTTCTCCTGTGTCTTGAAGGATAAGGACCTTCAAGATGGCTTATCTACCAACTCATCATACAGCAGTCACTGCTCAGCAAATCCCAGAAACAGATAATTTCCCTAATGATTTCTCCATCTCAACAGAATGAAGTCCGGGCAACGCACAAGAAGTTCTCAGTTCAGCAAAGCTGGTACCTGGCTTTGGAATCACACAGTGTAACAGCACGTAGACTCAAGTTTCATTACTCCACTTGAGGTAAGACCACATCTCAACCTGTTCTCACACCTGGGGACACAACAGCTGTGCAAACACCACAACTGCTGTGCAGCAGCAGGTTTTACCATTGTCGCTACTCTCCTTGAAACCCTTTTACGACTTCATAAAATATTTTACCTTATAAAGTCCTCCTCCTCCTCTCTCTTGGGTCTCAGTTGCTTGGGCTGAGCCATGTTGCTCCAGTTGGGCAGAGATTTCAGGAGCCTGCTAATATCGTCATCTTTAGCCCAGGAGGCGCTGATCACCAGCTTTTCATCCGACTGCACGATGCTCCTACGGGGAAAAGCAGCAACAACCACATTAGCGTGAAGCAAATTCTACTTTCCATGCAATTTTGCACATATTCATTAAACTCCCCATCACGTACAAATGTGCGTTAAGCAGTAAGGAAGAGGTCCAAAGAGGAGTTCAACACAGCACTCGTGTGGAGAACACGGCAACACAGGTGGACAGGATATAACATTCTCTTAAACTCACAACTCTTGATGGACTTTGGTAGAGTCCTTTAAGGGGAAAAGGGCCATATTCTCCCCACCCTTGAAATCATTCAACTTCCAATCATTTACACAACTGGAGGAGGTCATTCCGTACTAGAAGAGAGAGAAGGTAGTTTCTCCGTGGATCATTTGTTCTCTGCAATCTCAATCGAGCTCGCCAGCCGCTGCTGACTGTGTTGTGACTGCAGCATGGAAACTTGCCCGGGAAGACCTGGGTGGAAGCCACCAGCTCACCACACACCAGCTGGCCCAGCTTGGGGACCAGATCTGAGGCAATGAAAGGACATGAAGGGTCCAGGATCTTCTCTCCAGTCATCCAAAACATTTAATAATAGAGATTTCAGCTAATTCGTATGTCTGTGTGAAATTGAATCAAAGATCATGGCGTGTTCCAATTATGGAGACTTTCATCGTTTAATATTTTTGGCTGTGAAGCTAATCTGAACTCCTCACTGGCAATTAGAATCATAGCATCATACAATGGTTAGAGTTGGAAGGAACCTTAAAGAACATCTAGTTCTACCCCCCTGCTCTGGGCAGGGACACCTCCCACCAGGACAGGTTGCTCAAAGCCCCAACCAGCCTGGTCTTGAACACCTCCAGGATCCAAGCTAGGACATTGCAAGGGCCAAAGAAATGCTCAGAGCTGTCACTAGGCATCCAGGTGGCGATTTTGGGAAGGATCATGCAAGGTTGCAATAAAGACCCTGCGTATTTCGAAGGGGTTTATGTGAATTAACCGGTCTCATTTTAAATTTCCTGCAAGGTATGTTTCGGTCAATAAATAGAAATGAAAGGAACAACACACTGAGGAGTTGTGTTTCGAAAAGGAAAATAGTGAAAACAGCACTGAGATAGGAGGCAACGCTGATCTATGTTGAAACAGAGCAAAATACTTCTCTTCCCACCAGCTCGGAGCAACCTATCACTCCTTTCACCTACCACCAGGAAAACCTCTGCTCAGTAAGTACACAGGATTTGTAAAAATGAATTTGTCACATGCACTTACATATAAATTTTCCTTCTCTTTAAATTTCATGTTCTATCTGCCACAGACAACAGAATGAATTTTGTTTCCAGCCAGAGAAGACCGCAGCATCAAAATATCAATTTGGCCTTCAGCTGCTATTCGGAACTTGGTGTTTTTCCACTTAGGAAAAAAGGTCCCCTGTTTTCACCCTGGTGAAAAACGAGGGGAAAAAAAACACCACCCTCCACCAGAATCTCTGACATCTGAGATGGAAAAACTAAATTTGATGATATCTGGTCATTTCTCTGCCAAGGCAAGACAACTGTTCCATTGAATATATTAGCCAGTGCTTTGTCCTCTCCAGATTTAAATGACTAAAGTAATAGTCTCCTTCCCTTGGGAGTCTATTTCACAGTTGAACAGATCTAACTGTTGGACACACACACAAAAAAATCCTGATATTGTGCTCGTGTTTTATTTTACTCAATTTCATCCCATTACTCCCCGTTATTTCCCCTTACAGCAGCCTCAGCTCTCGCCGCTTTCACTATTTACTCTCTTCAATTACTTACAGCCTTATCATAGCCCTTCAGATGTCTACGAATGCGAGTCATCTTTGGGAGTCTTCTGATGGAGATATAGACAGGACAGAGCTCCTTTCTCTGTTTTATGATCCTTATTATCTGTTGTCCTCCGAATTCCTATTGCTTTTCGGAGTGGGTGTTGGGAAGGAACGAGGGGAGGCTGTTTAGCCCCTACAGTGAGTTGCAAACTGAGCTTGGTGCCCTTGCTTTTTTGGGGGTGAGTGTTTTCCGAGAGCCTAACCCACACAATTCTTGCTTTTCTTACCTCTTGGCGATGTGGTTCTCATGGGTCCACAAGCTGCTGGAGCCCTAAGCCAAATTCTCCATTGACATCAATAGGGAACTTCAAATTAATCGATGCTGGGACGCTGCCACTACTACGTGGGTCCTCAGAATTATGTCCCCATTCTTTCCTGTGGCTGCAACACCTCCTAATTTTTATTGACAGGTTGGTTTTACTCCAACCACCTCCTCATTAAGGGAGATGTTAAATAAGGTGCTACATACCCAATCTCCATTAGACACCCAGCTTTCCCCATCAGTTAAAAACTCTTATTTCCCCACCTTTTCTTTCTGGCATCTCAGCCAGTTTTCAACCTCCATAACTTCTATCAATGTCAATCTAATTCGAGTCCTCGAGTAAATTATCACAAGACAGGATGACATGTTTTAATACGGCTCAAAACGCTTCCTTTCAAACACCACCACCCCCCTTCTCCCCAACTCCTCTGTAATTATTCCTGCTGCTGTAATAGGGTTACTTGCTATCACCAGTGCCATAATCAACTAATTAATTCACGGCTCAACGGGCCAAGAAAAATGCCATCTGTTTGTACCCAGCTCCCAGGAGCGGGTAGGGAATAGGTGTAACACATACACAGGTGATGGCACATGAACGAGGAGGGTTCATGTGATAAAACCCACAGCTCAGTGGGTTTTATCCAGAGAACATCTGCTGGTGGTGATGGTCCCAGATCCGCACCATCGCTGCCCCGAGCCGGGAACAGAGTGATGGGGAACATCCCCGGACACAGCTGGGGGGCCATAGCTTTGCATTAGGAAAACATCTGGGAGCTACAGGGGCTAACTGGACTCTGTTGTCTTGTGCCAAACGTATTTTTGTTTTTTTTCTCTTTCCAGGGCTGAGCTGATGGTTCCATGCTGAGCTCTGCTCGCACTGCTAAGAGTTTCAGAGCCTAAAAGCAGTGTGCTCAGCGTCTGCCAGGTACCTACTGGTCTGAGAAAGACAGATCCCTGCCCAAAAAGAGCCAAAAAGGCAACTTAAAACCCAAAAGGCTAAGGCAAGAAGAGGAAGATCCCAATAAGAAGTAGTAAACTGAGTGGTAAGAACGTTTCCTGGGAACTCAAGAAATCCTGTTTGGACGCAGATCCCATAGCTTGGATGAATTAATCTCCTCATTTCCCTATCAATAATAAGGGGCTTAGTTTTATTTTGTCTGGCTGGAAAGCAGGAGCTGAGATATATATTTTTATTTCATCATTTTGAGAGATATAGGCTTAGTTATACACTAGCTAATCTTAGGAATTTAGCTGAGACAGTTCAGCCAGAAGGCTGGTCACCATAAGGTGCCTTCACAGCTGATGGAGAGAGCTGAGCACCTCCAGAGAGTTTTGGGAACTTTTTAAATAAGGTGAACTACTCTTTGGACTAAAGGGACTCATTTGGGTGAGTGTTGCCCTTACTCAGGCTCTTCAGATGGGCTGAAAGATGCGCAAGAGGATGGTTGTTCGAGGGAGAGAGGATGAAGATGGGTAAGAAGGGGGTGGACACACAAGAAGGAGCTTAAAATTGGACAACAAAATAAGAATGTGCAACTTCAACATGGACATAACTAAACATGGGGCCAATTTATGTAGAAAGACATGGAAAGGGAATAGTTTTAGCACTCAAGATAGCAAAGCTTGTCTGAGGAGGGTGTTGGCAAGAGACTAAAAAGAAAGACTCGTGTTAAGGGTAGATACCCTGAACTGGTCAGATTTGTCCCTGTGCCTGTGATGCCTTCTATAGCCTTTCAGTATTTCCCAAAGCCTCGTAAAAATGGTTTAATTATACAGGTTTAACTCATGAGTAGAGCTGCTTTCACAGAAATCTGCTGAAGAAGCACTTAGACATGGGTTGGACAAGACTTAAGAAGAGCACTGCCAACGCAGCACGAGGTGTTTCAGATAATCATAGAATGGTTTGAGTTGGAAGGGACAGGATCACAGAATCTTCATGGTTGGAAGGGACCTTTCAGATGATCGAGTCCAACCACAAAAAAACAAACAAACAAAAATCCCAACACCTACCCAGAACACAACCCAAACCCACACACACCCATACACCACACCCGCCCACAGAGAGACAAAACCCAACAATCTCAGGGCACTAGAGCATGCCCTGAAGTGCCACGTCTACACTTTTCTTAAATACCTCCAGGGATGGTGACTCCACCACCTCCCTGTGCAGGCTGTTCCAGTGCCTGACCACCTGCTCAGTAAAGTAATTAAAGACCTTAAAGATCATCTAGTTCCAACCCCCTGCCATGGGCAGGGACACTTCCCACTAGAGCAGGTTGCTCAAAGCCCCATCCAGCCTGGTCTTGAACACCTCCAGGGATGGGGCAGCCACAGCTTCTCTGGGCAACCTGGGCCAGGCTCTCACCACCCTCACAGCAAAGAATTTCTTTCTAGTATCTCACCTAAATCTCCCCTCTTTCAGTTTAAAACCCTTACCCCTTATCCTATTGCTCCCCTCCCTGATCAAGAGTCCCTCCCCATCTCTCCTGTAGGCCCCCTTCAGGTACTGGAAGGCTGTTATAAGGTCTCCCTGGAGCTTTCTCTTCTCCAGGCTAAACAACCCCAACTCCCTCAGCCTGTCCTCATAGGAGAGGTGCTCCAGCCCTCTGATTGTCTTCGTGGCCCTCTGCTGGATCCATTCAAACAGGTCCATGTCCTTCCTGTGCTGAGGACTCCAAAGCTGGACACAGAACTCTAGGTGGGGTCTCATGAGAGCAGAACAGAGGGGTAGAATCACCTCCTGGGGTAGAATCACCTCCCTTTTGTGGCTCCATCCCCTGTTTTTGTTTTCATTTTAATCCCCAACCCCTCATAAGTCAGAAAACATAACTCACTCCTGCAAACAGTTTGTGTCAAACTGAAATTGCACTTCTTACAGACCTGTAATTTGCAGGAGACATCTCACCTAGATCAGATTAAACACGCTTCCGAAATTCGCCATCAATTAAAACAAGAAAATCCATAGTTGCTACTTATATAAATGTCCAATCCATACAGATCCAGCCCCACTAGGTTGCTTTTTTTTCCCTTTTGCATTCACTAGAAAATCAGAGCCAAATGGAAATCAAACATGAAAAATCTCAGCTGTGCGTTTCTCCACGCTGACGTCCTGACAGAGCTATCTGTTCTGCAAAGAGATCCGAAGGAAACAGCCTTGCTTTGAGGAGCAAATTCAATGTATTTGAATACATTTCATCCCCGTTTGCCCATATTCTTCTTCAAGAAACGTATGCACCCGGGGAACGGGTGAATGCCATGTGCAAATCTTGCAGAAACCATCTCTCCAGCTTCCCAAATTCTCACTGTCTTGACATCTCAAGAAGAGACACGCGCTCCCTTGCTCCGATAGCTTCGCCTGATGGTATTAATACACAGCTCGAGGGAGTTTATCCTGATTTTGAGCGGCTATAAATGATCCTTCCTCCGCTCACTTTTATCAACAGGAGGATTTATCCACCTCCAAATCCTGAAGGAAAAGCCTGGTGCAGAGGGCAGGGCTGCGCGGGGATGTGAGATCCCTGTAGAGGGCATAACGTCCCCACGGATGGAACCGCTCGCCCCGGGAAAGCAGGGGAGCCGCAATATTCCTCTGCATCATTTGAAATGTATATAGATTTCTATTTCAGTCAGTCATTTGCTAGCAGCAAAACTAGAACATTTCCTGTTTTTCCTCCTGCTGTAATCACGATATTGCCAAATTAGGGCTGTCCTAATTACTCCCCAGCAGGTGCCAAACCCAGGAATGGTATCAGCGAAGGAAGGAAGGAAGGACCTTTAAGTTCAAGCCAAAGAAATCACATCTATTGTCTGGCTACAGTCAGTGAAGTTTCATACAAAATGCGAGCATTTTGGACAACAGCACATGAGCAGCTACCAATTTATACAAGTGTTCAGGCAAAGTTTAGCCCACGTATGTGCTCACTACTATTGTTGGTGTTATTAATAATAATAGCAATAATAATGAGCCCGTACGCAGCCGCTCACCAGATGAAGCTTCTCCTGAATGAAATCAGGCAATAGGAAATATTTTCTTAATGCTCTTGGTCAGAAAACATGAGGGGCTTTTTCAGCTTCCCCTGCTATCGCCGGCCTCAATTAGCCATTTAAGGAAATTATGGATAGCAGCTATTATAGCCCACATGGCTGCAGCATCTTTAGTGTCTTTCAATGCAAGTATTTATCTCCACAGCACAGGGCACGATCCTTGTCCCCCTCTCCAGAGAGGGTCATTTTACAGGTGGGCAACTGGGATGTACAGAGAATAAGTTACTTATTCATGGTTACCCAGGAAACCTCTGATAAAGCAACTACCTGGAGGACTTGAGCCCCATGACCCATCATAGAATCATAGAACCAATGGTTAGAGTTGGAAGGGACCTTAAAGATAACCCAGTTCCAACCCCCCTGCCCTGGGCAGGGACACCTCCCACTAGAGCAGGTTGCTCAAAGCCCCATCCAGCCTGGCTTTACACACTTCCAGGGATGGGGCATCCACAACTTTCCTGGGCAACCTGTTCCAGTGTCTGACCACCCTCACTGTAAAGGGTAATCATGATTACCCCGTGCCCAGGGGAACCACACTGCATTCAGCTTCCACACCGTGGTTGGGGAAGCAGATCACAGATCACCCCAAAACACCAACAAAGCCTAGGATAGAGCTTCTGATGACTCCTAGAAATAATAAGCTTATGGAAAGGTTTTGGGAAAGTTTCACAAACCCCAGTGTGTGTGTATTTATATGGTGTGCTGTGGTTAGCAATTCCCACATTGCTACAAGATCTGAACACCCAAATGTCAATATAAATGATTAAAATATGTCTGAATCTAATGGGAACACTCAAATGGAAGGGTCTCACTTGCTTTACAAGAAAGCAATAGCTATATACAGCTATTTATGTTAAAGATGACACCTTATACTCTCCATCTCCAATGTGAGGTCACATTTTGCCTGATTAAGAGAAAAGCTGCGTGGTTTCTAAGCTTTACCACCACCACTATCCACATTTAAAGAGCCTAAACCACAGTGTGGTTTGCATAAAGTCACTGGGAAGCCAAGACTCTTCATATGACAATGATCATTATTTTGGATTTTTTTCCCCACCTAGAAAGAAACACCCTTGACCATCCCAGCAGAGATG
>JAHREE010000302.1:1690674-1713839 GCA_033628505.1 Tringa tobata | reverse complement strand
CTGGGACTGTTTAGTATGAGGAAGAGGAGGCTGAGGGGAGACCTCATCACTCTCTACAACTACTTGAAAGGACACTGTAGAGAGGTTGGTGCTGGTCTCTTCTCACAGGTAATTAGCGATAGAACAAGAGGGAATGGCTTCAAGCTCCAACAGGGTAGGTTTAGGATGGACATTAGGAAGAAATTCTTCACAGAAAGAGTGGTCAGACACTGGAGTAGGCTGCCAAGGGAGGTGGTTGAGTCACCATCCCTCAATGTGTTTAAGAGTTGTTTAGATGTGGTGTTGGGGGATATGGTGTAGGGGAGAACTTTGTAGAATAGGGCTGATGGTCCGACTCAATGATCCCCAGGGTCTTTTCCAACCTGAATGATTCTGTGATTCTATGATTCTATGAAATAAGTGCACAAACAAGGTCTTGGATAGCTCTTATTTACCTGGCACTGTGTGATCCACAAAACACTTGCTCCAGTGAACTAGAATAGTGATNTGATCCCCAGGGTCTTTTCCAACCTGAATGATTCTGTGATTCTATGATTCTATGAAATAAGTGCACAAACAAGGTCTTGGATAGCTCTTATTTACCTGGCACTGTGTGATCCACAAAACACTTGCTCCAGTGAACTAGAATAGTGATGACAAGCAAAATGTACTTTTCTTTTTTTTTTTTTAAATGGAGAACACGTACCGTAAAATCTGCTTATTACTGCATTACCTTTGACTGTGCAGAAGAACTGTTTTCTTCCTCTAAACACTATATTCATTATTTAGGATTTCGCAGCGTCCGTGATTTGAACGCAGGAGCCTCTGTTATACACAAAGTTGACATTAACAGCGGCCGACCCTGCTGAAGTCCAGTAAGTGGGCAATCAATCACAACTATTTAAAAGCACAGGAGGAGGAGTCTGCCACCAGGATTTTCAAAGTACACTCTGCAACGGTTTTTTTTAAAAAAAAAAGAAAAAAAGAAAAAAAGGTAAGTGATACTCATCGCCTCCGCAATTTGAACAAAAGCCCGCAAGCACACGTGCCTTTTCTGCAATTTTCCCACAGCCAGGGAAGGCTGGAGAGGAGCCACAAGGACCGTGGGTATTGCTGGATGGGCTTTTTCATCACATTATTTGTTCAAATTTGCAGCAGGCTTTTGCTCCAGATCGTGCTTCACAGCAAGGAGAAGTTCTCTTAGAAAGGCTCCCCCCAAATTTCTGATTAAACTAAGTCCCTTCTTACAGCATCACGGGTCAGAATCGGCCACTGTCTACCATCGTGCTTTCTCGTGTCATGTAGGATGTGGACTTAACACCTGGGTTGCAATTCAGCTCTTCCTCACTACCCTTCGTGACCGCCGGAGACTGATGCTCGCTCCTGTACGAGGCTACAGCTCATTTGTCCCACCAGAAACCAATTTTGCCACCATCAAGACAAAACGATGTGACCAGATAACTACATATGAACAGCTTTTCCCAATGAGAAATGCTCCACTCAGCTGCCTGCCCCACGTAGCCCAGATGAACTGGACTTGATGGTTATCATGACACTCTCCTGTTCAGACATTTCCATAGAAGAAGAAAAAAAAACACAACCTTTTTTTTTTTTTGACCTCCCAAATGCCTATAACATTAGGATATTTTTCAATCTCCTTATTTGTTTTATTTAAGCCTCCTAAGCCCGCCACAATGAGATCCAGCAGATGGGACCTGAGGCTGGATCATACCAGAGCAGAAAGGAGCTACGTGTTTTTGAACGGTGAAGGTAATTAACCACCCGAGCAGCTTGCGATTGCGTGTGCTGGATTCTCCTCCTCTGCAAGGCTCTAAATCAGGCACAGGTGCTTTTCTGAAAGATAAGCTGCATTTAAACAGGAGTTACGGATTTGATGCAGAAATTACTGGGTGAACTTCTATGGCTGATTATACTGGAGATCAGACGCGTTTATTCTAATTTTGAGCTCAAATATATTCCATGGCAAAAAGTGCCCCAGGTGTGCTTAAAAACAACTAGCCAAAGAAACCCACTCTGCTATCCCAGAAGCTTTGACACAGAAATACCTAAGAAATTTTCTTCTTCTTTACAAATCCGTCCCCCCAAAAGACACCATAACTAATCAAATCTGTCAAATACCCCAGAAAATGGGAATCCTCAGCACATCAATTCTTAGGCAGAGTCCAGGAGCTTGCCAGCCTGTCAAAAAGGGAATTCACACCAAAAATTGGATTCAATGGGTCCGTCCTGCTAGAGATGGTCCTTAGAATCATACAATGGTTTGGGTTGGAAGGGACCTTAAAGATCATCCGGTTCCACCCCCTGCCATGGGCAGGGACACCTCCCACCAGACCAGGTTGCTCCAAGCCCCGTCCCACCTGGCCTTGAACCCCTCCAGGGATGGGGCAGCCACAGCTTCTCTGGGCAACCTGTTCCAGGGTCTGACCACCCTCACAGCAAAGAATATTTTCTAGTATCTCACCTAATCTCCCCTCTTTCAGTTTAAAACCATTACCCCTCATCCTATCGCTACAGTCCCTGATCAAGAGTCCCTCCCCATCTCTCCCGTGGGCTCCCTTTAGGGTCTGGAAGGTACAGCCACACGTGCAGGGCAGGAGACGAGCAGGGAAGGAAAAATTAGGTGGCACACAAGGGAAAGTTTGTGACAGTCCAATCTTCCAGCCTGTAGATTACTCTCCCATCAGAGGCTCTGGCACTTGAGACATTTAAATCTTCCCTGACTGATACAGTAGTGACTGCATAATAAGGAATACCGCTGCCTTGGCAGGGAGATGGACTGGATAACTTAATAGGTCTTTTGTATCTCTCACTTCTCTGATCCTGCTGAGTTCTGTAGCTATTATTAAAGGCATTTTTTAAGGTATTTTAATTTACTTCTCTAAATGGATTTCCATTCATTCACTCCCACCAAGTGAATGTTGTCAGGGACATTAGCAGCATGATAAAATAGCTGTAGCTTCATGCTGGTTTTAATGTGTTACACACACAAGAAAAGTCATTAGCTCTTACCCTTTAATATACCCTCTTTACTGCTGCATAACTGTTTATCACTCAAAAGTGCCAGGCACAGGCCACGCTCTTCCTTTATTAATCAATATACATTTGCACAAGGCTGCAATGAAAAGGAATAACATCCAGTTATTTCAAGCACGGTTTGTACCGCAGGAGCTGAAAAGCTCGTCCCTGACATTTTCAGCCTCCCCCCCCCCCCCCCCCGAATATTCCCACAAGTGGCTCTTCTTAGGATTTTACACAACTGTCCCAATTACAGGTAAACTCACGGCAAGGCGACGGTTTATTTCCCACGCGCTGAGTGGCAGGTTTCTTTCTCCTTTGTAATATCTGCTCTAGAACATCATTAGCAGCCTGCAACGCGATACAAATTGATGGTGGGCCATTAAATTAATGATGCTCAGAAGCAGGCCATCAATTCTGGAAGGAGAGTGAACCTCATTTTTTAATAAATGTTTTCATATGGCTAGCCCAGTTTGGAGAATAAGACCCATCTTTATTATTTTTATGAATACTGTATGTGTTCCGAGGTCTATTTTCTTCAGTCTTGGAGGCCCAGCACTTAAAGAATCCTTACTTATTAAAAATGTCTTGCTAGGAAGAGGGCATACGCATGCTCCGTGTGGAGGAGAGATGCTCTTGGAAAGACACAGAGACCACAACAAGGGCAGCTGCCTGATGCAGAAACAAAAGCAATTGGAAATAATAGATGGAGAATGGCTTAGCAGGACTGAGGCCCTAAAAAAATTACGATATTGTGCCCCTGGACTTGTGGTCTCCATGTGGACACCAATGCAAAGATTGTAACTATGAGCTAAATTCAACAAGAATCAATGAAAATGCAAAAGAGATAAAAATGGCCAGATAAATACATGAATTGCATGTAAAGGCTGAACACTTAACCCAGGCCGAGCTGTTAAAAGTGAACCCAGGGTGAGTTTCTGGAATCACAAAAGATCATTTCCCGGAAATTACAAGACCATTTGTCAGATTTTGGAATAAGTGTCTAAAAGCCAGGATTAAATTACAACGTAGAGTGATAAGAGCAATGTCACAAGTGGGTTTCCAGAAGGTAACACCCAATATAGGGTGAAATCTGAAGGACATAGGTCACTCAAACCTCACCTACACTGCAATTCACATTTCTGTCTCACCCTTCATTAACTCAACTATAATTAATGTGATTAACAGCTTTTTATTTTCTGAAGCAATCCTTGGGAAACAGGAGGAGAGTGCAAAGTCCCTACAGGAGTGTCCACCTACCAACATCCAATAGATTCAACTCCTACCGAGACATCCAAAGATATACTGAAATTGGCAGTTAAATTTATTGCATTGTTTTCTATAGTTTAACTTTATAAGAGTATGGATGTATAAGAGCTTGACTTTATAAGAGCAGTAGTCAGGCATCGGAATAGGCTGCCCAGGGAGGTGGTTGAGTCACCATCCTTGGATGAATTTAAGAGTTGTTTAGACATGGTGTTGGGGGATATGGTGTAGGGGAGGACTTTGTAGAGTGGGGTTGATGGTTGGACTCGATGATCCCAAGGGTCTTTTACAACTGGAATGATTCTATGATTCTAAGCCAGCACAGGTGAAAATGCAGTTAAATCACAGGGATGGTATATGTTTCCTTTTTCCAGAGGCAGACCTAACTCGGCCTTGTTTAAGCACCCTCAACCAGTTAAAAAAGCCTTTTTTTCCCTAAACAATAGTTTGAGGTTCATCTGTACATGATTATTTTCTAAATGCGGGAACTAGAGAGCACAGAAGAAAAATCTCAAATATTCCAGAATGCTTTTAAAGGTCACCTGCCAGCAACTAACTTGAGATGGATTTCTGCAACTCAGCCTGTTTTTTTCGCAAAAACTCTTACAACATGGGTTTTGTTGAGAACTTGTTGCCACACATAACATAGCCCTGTGCTGGCAGGGCTGGACGTCCCCATTGACAGCTCTGATTGATTGGCAATATCAACAGCCACCAGCTCCCAGAGAGCTGCCTGCCCGTTGTAGCTACTGGATTTTGCAGAGCTGAGGTTGATCTTCATTTTAAAGAAAAAAACCCCATATTTATAAGGGGAAGCTACACCCCAATGCACACAGAGACTGCTAGAGATGGCTGGAGGATGATAATTTGGTTTCACAGCAACTTCTGATGTTTCTAATCTAGGTTTCCACTAATACAATGGATACAATCAAGACATTTTCCACATTTCCACAAGAACAGACCCATGCCGAAATGTGTATTTATAGGCAAAACTGATCTCTGCCTGCCTCAGTGATTAGGAAACCAATAGAAGGAGTGTATTTTTTCTCTTAGACCATTCAATCAGCAGAAGGACTTGAACTCGGATGTCATATTGCACTAGAGTCTCCAGGACGAGAGAGATGTCGGACTCTCCAGCTCCTATTTCCTTTGCTTCCAAAGGATTCAGCCAAATATATTACTGATACGGAGAAATCACAATAAAAGTCAGAAAAAAAAATGCCTTCCAACCACCTCTAGACATAATCTTATTAGAGCTGAGATCTTCTCAGAACAGCTTTCTCTGCTCCTCCTTCCAGGTACAAATTAGTAAGCAAAAAGCAAAGCCAGTAGGAAATGAGAGGCAATGTACTCAAGGTAAAAATTAATACACATCTACATCTACACACACAAAAGGAACCCAAATATCGTTAGTCTTGTGAAATTTTACTTTTATGAAACCCGTGTCATTATGTAGAGCTTCCTAAGTTGGAATCTACAATAGGATCACTTGTCTCTTCTCCTGCAGAAGGGAAGCAGAGGAATTGAAAGCTCTGTAGTTTCATTTATTCTCTTTATTTAATTTCTGCATTTACTCTTGGGGCATGAGTTGATCAATTTAAAGGCGACTGAGGGTACCCTTGTACAGCACTGGAGTCCAGCACCAGCCCAACAGGGATGACGTAGCGATAAGTGCTCTGCACAAAAAGCACGGAGCGGAGAAAACTGCTATGTTGCACGTGATGGTATCACTTGTGATTTATTCAATAAATTAAGCCTTGTGTTCTCCACATCAAAGACAAAAGAGATCACAGTTCTGTCCCTGGATGTCCCCAAAGGATTATTTTGAAGTTCCTCATGCGTGGAGATTGTGAGCAGCTCGCTCCAAGTATCCGACAGCTTGTATTAACATTGCATTAATCAAAACTGAGTGACCACTTAAAACCCCTGGCGATTCAGGTCTGACAAACTCTTCTGCTCAGGAGATGGGAGAAGAGACACCACCAGCCTTTGATTCTTGCAAAGAGAAGTAGCAATTACAACGAGACTCATGGACTGGACGTAAAATTTAAACATTATTAAACCACTACTTTCTCCTGCTTGAAGAAAGCAACTTGCCTCTTCTTGGCTCAGACCCCACCTGATGACAGGTCCCTGAATGTGGGACTGTTTCTGAAGCAGAATGCTTCCTAACGTGAGCCATGGTGTGAAGATGGAAACCAAGAAAGCTGTATTCAGGTACCACACTTTTGGGGAAGCAGCGATGAATTTGGAAAAGGCCATTAGCATGCAGGGCACTTTCCCTTTCAGACTGACCGTCTCCAGTAGGAAAGGGGGAGGACTTTGTAGAGTAGGGTAGATGGTTGGACTCGATGATCCCAAGGGTCTCTTCCAACCTAGATGATTCTATGATTCTATGAAAGGTTGGCCACACCAGCTTAGAATAGCGTGGAAATGGGATCACGTGGATGCTTGCAGAGAATCTGATAGTCTGGGCACTGCTGCCACCAAAGACAACTTTCACCATCCTATTCCCATGGAGAGGGATGGAAAAAGAAAACCTCTCATAGAGTCTCATAACGCCCTTCAACATAAAACAAGGTCTGGATGGGGGCCAAGCTCTGCCATAAATATTTGTGTCAGGAGACAACTGCACTGTTTGCCCGGCCCTGTAAATTCAAACGTCACGTGTTGAGGAACGCTCCGACAGATAAACCCTGAATTACACCTGTCAGGGGAACCCTAACTTCATCCAACTTTGTCCTCTCCCTCTTTCACAACCTCGATACCCAGGCTGATGAGACCTCAGCTATGTTTCTATGGTATTTTATCACGGGCTGTCTATGGACCTCTAAATCAATCCAAAAAATCCAAACCAAACTTGGAGCAAAAAAAAGTATTCTGTTGCACTTCACGGTTTCCCACATTACGTGATGAATATTTCTACTCCTTAGAGCTCCCTGCAAGGAGCGAGAAGAACTAAATGAACTACTCAGCAGTTTAGCAACCATCTGCTCATAACTCGGGAATTCCGTCGTAGCAAAGAAACGCGGAGCCCTGCGCATCCGCAAAACCCCGCTTCCAGAGCACAGCAAAAGGGCAGTGAAAAAGAAGTGGTCTTTTCCCCCAAATCACATTCTAGGAGGAGGGAAAAAAAAAAAAAAAAAAAAAAAAAGGATGAAATTGGGAAATGAAAGAGCCACTGGGTCAGCTCATTAGGAGAGATGTCTAAGAACAGCGGAGATGCCATTGTTCAATTCCCAGCCGGAGCGGGCAGAGCAGTAATGAGCAGTCCCGCTCAGCAAATGGTCTGGATGATACTATAGATCTTCCCTTCCCATCTCTAACTTGTGTATCATTTCCTGACAGTCCCATCTCCCCTTCCGAGCAGATGGCTCCCTACAGTACATCTTTAAGAGACCTCCCAGGCAGTTATGGATGGCAGAGAATGAGCATTTTGTTTTATCGCTTGCTCGTACATTATTTTCCCCATGCTAATGACAGTCAAGTTATCGTCCTGTGAATAAATCCATTTAGGCCTTGCAATGTTGGCTGCAAGTGAGAAGGAGAGGGAGCAGAGGAAGCCAAAACTTGGCACCAGCAGAGCACAGACACAGTCATCCACAAAACATTCATCTATTAACCAAACAGCAGCATTTCCAAGCCCAGCAGGGTCACAGCGGAGCCCTGCTGGGAAACAGAAATTAACTCCGAATGGAGATAATTTGTCTCTTGAATGTTGTCATATTTGCAAGATCTCCCTGGCAATGCCGTGCTGCTTACGAGGAGAGATATTCCTGACAAGCCAACCAGATGAAATGCAGGCGTTTCGGGGAAGCCAGGTGGCACTCAAGATCAGCTCGGTGCCGCCTTTCTGCCTCCGGGAGAAGCGCTGGGAATGCAAAGAGAGCGGAGGAGAAATTTGCCTCCCGCATCAAGACGTGGTTGCAATTAATGGCAGTGGATTTGATTCAGCTCCACGTAGAAAGAGCAAATTAAAGTAGCTCAGTTATTACCGGGCTACTACACAGCTAATGCTTGCTTGGTTTTCTGTTTTGTTCCTACGTAGGAGAAACATTTTTCTTCTTATCCGGCCGGGTCTGATGAAGACATGAATCATAGAATGGTTCAGGTTGGAAGGGACCTTAAAGACCATCCAGTTCCAATACCCTGCCCTGGGCAGGGAGACCTCCCACCAGACCAGGGTGCTCAAAGTCCCGTCCAACCTAGCCTTGAACCCCTCCAGGGATGGGGCAGCCACAAATTCTCTGGGCAGCCTGGGCCAGTGTCTCACCACCCTCACAGCAAAGAATTTCTTCCCAATATCTCATCTAAATCTCCCCTTTAAAATCTCCCTACTTTAAAACTGTTCCCCCTCATCCTATCGCTCCACTCTCCGATCAAGAGTCCCTCCCCATCTCTTCTGTAGGCTCCCTTTAGGGACTGGAAGGGGCTCTAAGGTCTCCCTGGAGTCTTCTCTTCTCCAGGCTGAACTCCCCCAACTCTCCCAGCATGTCCTGATAGGATGCAGGATGCCTTGGAAAATGCATCAGATGTTCTGAGGCAGTGAAAGTTTTGAAGAAATGGGACAGTCACCCCATTTGGAGTTTGTACAGGAGCAGTCAGGTGTGTTGGGACTGCCATCAGGCAAAAAATACGGGAATTTCTGGAGAGCAAAGACTCGTTTTAGATATTAAGTGCTTAAACAGGGAGATGCATCACTGCAGCATCTTCTACTCAAGCAGCACGAAGCAGGCTGATCAAGGTGGCTATATAATGCCTCCAGAAGGAATATCCTTAACTCTCCCCAAGCAAAGAGCAGACTAAATATCTCTGAGAAATGGGTTTTTTTTTGGCCAAACTGTATTCACATGCTTCCTTCTCTCTGCCTGTTGCTGCAGAGCACTTTGTCTGAAAAAGGGAGGAAATTTTCCTGAAATATCCAACCATAACAGCAGCCAGGCCAAGCTTCAAACTACAAGAAACAGAACCTAAACCTACACTGGCAAATTTTGCAAATTCCATGTCAAGAGAAGCCAAAACCTGGAAGATTAGACCTGGCAGAAGGAGAACATACACAGCACGTCCATCACCCCATGTCAGATAAATCTCTTCCTCACTCCCATGTCCCACTCACCCACGAGTCACCTCACTGACACACCTTCAGCTTGAGGAATTCAAAGGCAAAGAGTGTTTTCAGATGGACCCCAGGGAAGGAAAGTAGTTGAGGTTGAGTGCTCAAGGTAATCCTGAATAGTTCAGTTATCACAGAAATAAAACATTTCTTACTACTGAATCTGGACGTCCTTTCAAACTATGGTTGCCAAGACCACACTTTGTGACCCAGAAGTGGGAAATAGCTTATAATGAGCCCAAGTCCTTTGAAAAACAGCTCAACTTTCTGTTAAATAAAGGTAGGCTTCTGGAAAGGTTTCCTTAGTCCGCTCCTTAAGAAAAAAAATTACTAAAATTAAGTCTCAGAGCAAAAGAAATATTTTACGCTGCGTGTGGTGAAACACTGGCCCAGGTTGCCCAGATAGGTGGTCAATGTCCCATTGCAGGCCAGGTTAGATGGGGCTCTGAGCAACCTGATGTAGGTGAAGATGTCCCTGCTTATGGCAGGGGAGGTGGACTAGATGGCCTTTAAAGGTCCCTTCCAACCCAATCTGTTCCATGACTCTATGATTCTATGAGCACTGCCACTGAAAAAGGCCCATTTGCAATTGAAGAAGATTGTCTGAAGTCCCCGTATCAAATCTTGTGTTAATTTTCTCATTACTGAGCTCCAGAAAAGGCTGCATAGCTCTAAGCAGACGCATTTAGAGATGACTTCAAGTTGCCTACACCACTGCAGCCCCAAGGGAGAGACAGCGAAGTTCAAGTGGACCAAGTTCATCAGCCTGCATGAGTGGGCACCGATAAACAGCCTTGAGTATTATTACTGCTTGGAATCAGAGGAATAGCGAAGCACTAAAGCAATATAACTCTACATATCCTTCAACAGGAACCGTGGGGAATGAAAGGCTGGCTGCTTTGAAGATAGACTTAATATGTTTATGAAAAGCAGATTATACGATGCTGCGCATCTGAAGGCAGGGACCGGGACTTCATGACCCAAGAGGTCCCTCAGCACTGTGCTTCTAAATCCATCCTAGAGGGAAAAAAATCAGACCTACTTTCACACCTTGCCGGGCTCTTAAATTAATTACTGGCAAATTCAAAACCGAAACAAGCAAATAGTTTTTTATTTGAGGCGTAATGAGAGCTT
Organism: Tringa tobata; assembly: GCA_033628505.1. Lineage (NCBI taxonomy): Eukaryota > Metazoa > Chordata > Aves > Charadriiformes > Scolopacidae > Tringa > Tringa tobata. Next base: position 1,703,311 of record JAHREE010000302.1, on the reverse strand, counting down.
AGAATTCACTTACACGGGAGAGCGTGATTAGATTCGGCGATGGGAGGTACTGGGGAGACACGGGTTTCGAGGCCTTCACAACGGGGCTGACCGATTACACATCCATCAGGGCAATCCAGAGCTGTCAGACTAAATGTGATTTGGAACGGATATTGCACGCAGCGTTTAGGGATCGAGCTGAACTATCCGAGAGCATGATGAAGCCTAATAGATAGGGAAGGTTTCCCACAGTCTATTTTACTTATTTATTTCTTTACAGCAGGCTCCAACAGTACTTCTTGCTGACCATTAAGACCTTATAACGGCCTTCCAGTACCTGAAGAGGGCCTACAGAAGACATGGGGAGGGACTCTTGATCAGGGAAGGGAGCGATAGGATGAGGGGTAATGGTTTTAAACTGAAAGAGAGGAGATTGAGATCAGATATTAGGAAGAAATTCTTCACTGTGGGGGCGTGAGACAGTGGCCCAGGTTGCCCAGAGAAGCTGTGGCTGCCCCATCCCTAGAGGGGTTCAAGGCCAGGTTGGAGGGGGCTTTGAGCAACCTGGTCTGGTGGGAGGTGTCCCTGCCCAGGGGGGCTGGAACTGGATGATCTTTAAGGTCCCTTCCAACCTGAACAATTCTATGATTCTATGATTGCCAAGATGGAAGGGAAGATTGGGTGAGTCTTCTTATGGTAGCTCTTACCTTCCCCAAATTTCTACTTCTAGAACAGAGCCAAAGCGTAGACAACATCTTTACAGCACCACATTTGCCACGCAAAATAGGCCTGCTGTCCAAGCCATGGGGCCAGACTAAAATATCATCTTTTAAAAAAGCTCAGGGGCTGAAGAAGAGAGAGCAGGAGGACACAAATCTGACAACCTCCAACATGGGATATACAGCAGCTCTGCTTTTCTGAGGAGCCAAGTGTCCTGCTCTCACCAATGGCCCATTGGAGTGAAGATCTCAAAGTCTTCAGGGGCCCAGAGAGATGAAGTGATGGATTAAAATCAGATGGCCAAGCCATCTCCTCCACTCAACAGTGTGATCTGGGGATATCTCACCCACCTGTGAATCTTCTCTCAAACCTTTACAGCACTCCACATCGTATATTAAGGTAAACCGAGATCGGAGTTTCCTTGAAAATATCATGAAAACTGGAGGTTTTCAGCAACCTGTTCACAAGCGGATCAGAAACCCTCACCTTTCCAGCAACAACCATCAAAAGGATGGGGCAGATGGCTGGGGGCAGTAACTTGCTCAGCCATGTAACTTTAATTTGCTGTCACGTGTTTTTTAGAGCTTTCAGAAGATACCGGCCCATTCTGCAGTGTCATAAATTATACAGAATTTTAAAATTCACAGGAGGTAATATAAGAGAATATAAAGCACACTTTTTTCTGAAAAAACATCTGTATGATAGAAAATGTGAGATCGACCACAAGGAAGCTCTGCTGCATTTAGATTATACTGGGTAGACATCATTGCCACAGGAGACACCTCTGACCAAGTAGACTTTCTAAAAGATGAAGAAAGGAGAAAAAAAGCCCATAAGTATCAATACGATAGGATTACAGCTTGCCAGATTCTTTTCTTTAAACCTTTCTCATTACCCCATGCCAGCGGGGGACATGGGGCCGGCAGGCAGGTGGGCCATTTCATTCCTAGGGCACAGTCCTGCCCTGGCCAGGCTCTCAGCCAGCCTCTCAGTGATGCCAAATCTGCTCCAAGAAGCCAGAAGGTGTTTTTGTGCTCCTCAAGGTCCTCCTGAATACGCTCCGAAGGCTCCTTAGGCGATACTGGGTCCCCCTTGGAGATAAGTGGTTATCCTACCCCCAGTGAGAACTCCCAGCTGCTCCTTCTGTCAAATTATTTGAACCCTGGAGCAGAGCAATAAATACTCGGGAGAAATGCAAACAGAACTCACATCAGATGCTTTTTAAAAATTGTTTGTTTCTAACAAAATCAGAAGAACTGAAAACAAAACATTATTCTGCCTCAAACAAACCCAACATCAACAGTTTCATAAAATAACTGTTTTCTAACAGCTGCGCCTAAATGTTATCGACATGTGAATAAACACATTAAATAATAAACACTCCGAACGACACAGTTCTGAAAACCCACCTCCATCATTCTGTGGTTACCCAAAATATAGCCCCACTAACTCCAACGTATTCAATCTTCTTTTGCTGACGTGTTTGACTACAATGTGAAGGATGTATAGGAGACATAGAAATCTCATTAACCCTGCGTTAAATGAACGTGGATGCAAGTGCTCATGAAAATATTACATATAGATGTGCTTTGGGCAAACCTTTGCTTGGAATGCACTATCAGACTCATTCACCTTCATCTGCCAACACACTTTAGACCTGAGCTACTGATCTCCAATTGTTTGAGCCTTAAGCTGTCCCAGTATATATCAATTTAGAGTTGAAGCGCTGCATCTTCCCTGTCCCTGCCTGCCCAGGGTACCAGCACCCCGACCCAAGAACCTCCAGCTCACTCTGCCAAGGGGGGTTTAAAATTGCAATTTAATAACCCCCTAAAAATAGATGTCACCTATGGCACTTGAAGATTTGCTTTTGTGTAAAATCGTTTTTCCTTGGAAAACTTCAACATAAAAGTTTTTGAGCCACCTCTGGAATTTCCTTATCATAAGGAAGACTCAAATGGCAACATCATAGAATTGTCTAGGTTGGAAGGGACCTTGAAGATCATCAAGTCCAACCGTCAACCTAACACCGCCAAGTCCACCACTAAACCACGTCCCTCAGCACCACGTCTGCCCGGCCTTTAAATCACCTCCAGGGATGGTGACTCCGCCTCTGCCCTGGGCAGCCTCTTCCAAGGCTTGATAACCCTTTCCGTGAAGAAATTTTCAGGTGCTTACACAAATATACGGACCCTGCTCAGCTCTCCCCTAAACAGCTCTCCCCTAAACATGGTCTTCAAGCCCCTCCTCTCCGTTCTGGGAACCACATAGCCCTATGGCCATGACCTACACACATGTCCCTTCCCACCTCCCGATGCCGGGGATACGCAAATCTACTTGTGAACGCTGGAAATGGGACAAATCCTGCTGTTTGCCTTTGTGGGACCTCCTTAGCTAAGGAAAATTCAGTGAGCGATCACGGAGTAAACTCTGAATAAAGCAAGCAAGGGTTTCACCCTGTGTTGTGACCCTGCATATCTTGCCCAGAACCAATTTATAAAAGTCATCCAAGAAAAATGGTGCTAATCCATTTACAGCAAAATACACAAAAGGTCCCAAAAGGGTCAGCAGAAACCATGCTTTTATTGACCAATTTCCACCGGCCTTACCTAAATATTCCCACCGTCAGTTTAATAATTTGCTGTGCCAAGGATATCTACGTTAGAAGACAGCAGAAAAGAAATTTGAGCTATTTTTCTGCAAAAGTTGGAAACATAAACATATTTTTAAACGCTCGTGCATTTTGTTCCTATAGCAGCTCGCTAAAATTGATTCAAAAAGCAATTACAGTATTCAAGTTTTCTCTGCTCCTTCTATTTTGATTTTCCTTTCCTAAGAGCGTGATACACAGAAAATAAACTAGGAAAGACGCTGGAGGCTTTATACGATCGTAAACCGATGGGAAAGCTAAGAGAGAGGACATATGGACAGTTATCTGAAAACAACAGATCACAAAAGGGACAAATATTTTAAATTGTGACTTGACTGCTATTTTTACCATGATAAAGGTGCTTTAAAATGGGCCGCTCCTCCTTCATTATGCAATTAAATGGAAAAATAACTGAGGGACATGAACTAACTCTTGTAATAGATGACCTTTAAGTTTAATTCTTGCAAGGATATGGGTCCAGCAAGCAGCTGTGGACCCATACTCTTGTCTGACGTGTTCAGCGAGGTGGGAGACGAGGCAGGGCAGAGCCCTGGGACAACTAACGGCATGTTCTGGAGAGGATGTTCTCATTGAAAGTCCACCTGCAGAAGGCTGTCAGCTCCCAAACACTGCCCATCTCCACTCCTGCCTCTGGAAATTTTCCACTACTCCTCCCCATTGGCTGTGGATGTTAACCTCCAGAAGTGAAGACTGAAGGACAGATCCACAAACTTGTCCCACAACTTTCTTTTTTTTCCGTGTTAGACCTTGTCTACATTGACCTGCTCCAAGAAACCAGTCAGAATATCAACTAAAATTAAATCAGCTCCTTTTTGCTGAGAAAACATATGCAACCTGAAGTCAGCACCTTGAATCAGATGTGAAAAACCCCAACCTCAGACATGTTGATTTTGACCTGAGCTTGTATGACAAACTCAAGCTGTCAAGCTGCTCTGTAAATATCTGCTCCTCGCCCGCACTGCCATGAACTTTCCAACTATTTCCTGAGTTCCTTTCTGCTCCTCTAAGTCCAGTACAAAAAGACAAAAGATAATCTCACAACCTGGATCTGGAGCTGAGTTTTAGTAGCCTCTTACAAAAGTTGGATGCACAAAATAAATCAGTGGTGGGGATGGGAACTGAACAGCTTCCTCGGGCAGACATGCTCTGCTCCCTCACAACCACACCACTGCTGCCTCCTTTTGTGGTGTGTCCTCCTCTGGTACCAACCCTAATCTTGAATATGTCATTTATCTCTCTCCAGTATAATTATTTCAGGATTTTTATGACTTCTTATACCTGGAAAATCCTCCACTGGCCAGCTAGGTCATCTCCACCTTCATCCAAACCTCTCTTGAAGCCTTGTACTACCACCATACCTTCAAGAAATGATGCAACTAAAGAAGGGGAGTAAGGAATAATCTATAAATAACCTTAAATTATGTCATGGCTACAAGTTTTAACCAGTTACTGGGGGGTTTAGGGAAGGAAAAGGGGAAGGGAAGAGGCAATGATATGTACCACCTCCTGCAAAGGCGAGTGGTCAAGTGCAAATCTGGTACTGGTGGCTGAGGCTGGTGTGGATGGTACCAACTAGTGGAAATAGACTGGTCTTAAAGAGTATTTTCTTGAGGCCAATCTACGCCTTCAAGATTGAATGCAAGGGAACAAACCCAGAAGAAAAACGCGAAGCCTGTCAAGGAGCATGTTTTTCACCACGGCAGTAAACTCACGGGGAGATGCTCCCCTGTCATTATTTCATTACATCAATTTCAACACTTGCTAACCTATTAGAAGAAAAACATTTAAAATAATTTTCCTCATCAGAGGGAAAATAACCTCTCTCATTACCTAAATATGGATCAGAGCCAAAAGATACAGGGTGGAAATGCACTTTAAAACAAAAAAGCCAACCTGATACCCATGTGAAAATACCGAAAAGAGGAGCTTGGGGGAACAGCCCGGGGGAACGGCACATGGCACAGAAGTGAAGGTGGCTCAAAGCAGCTCACCATGGAGTATTTGCAGAAGATCTCAAGGGTGTTCAAACCCTCACATTTACTCCAACAATAACTTCCTAGTACCGTTGGCACACGTTTTCCTTCCTCCTTCCTCCAGCGTTCACAGGTCAGTGCCTTGGGGCACAAGCTCAAGCTACCACAAATAAATAAATAAATAGAATCATAGAATGGTCCAGGTTGGAAGGGACCTTAAAGATCATCAAGTTCCAACCCCCTGCCATGGGCAGAGACACCTCTCACTAGACCAGTTTGCTCAAAGCCCCATCCAGCCTGGCTTTTAACACCTCCAGGGATGAGGCAGCCCCAGCTTCCCTGGGAAACCTGGGCCAGGGTCTCACCACCCTCACAAGAAAGAATGTCTTCCAAATATCTCATCCAAATCACCCCTCTTTCAGTTTAAAACCATTCCCCCTCATCCTATGGCTCCGCTCCCTGATCAAGAGTCCCTCCCCATTTCTCCTGTAGGCTCCCTTTAGGGACTGGAAGGGTATAGAGAGATTTATGTCCATATAGAGAGATTTATCTCTTTTAGACCATTTTTGGAAGGATTCATGCCTCTGCAGATCTGGCATCATAGTCTGAGCCCTGTCCACAACTTTTCCTTTCTGACTCATGTACAAAGAAGTTGAAGCACTAACTTAGCTACAGATTATCAAGGGATTTTGCTTTCTTGGCTCCATTAGGGCAATTTCCTTTTTTTTTTTTCTTTAAGGGTTATAAAACACATCAGCCTAAGACCAACGTTCAGCAAAACAAAAATGAAGGTGCTGTTAAACGCCGCCTCCTTTTCAGGGCTGGATTGTTTAATGTTCAAGAGCTCTTATTCCCATTATCTCACAAATGGAGTTTATTTGTGAAGCTCACATCTTCCCAGACACCCAAACGTACCTGCCTGAGCAGATTAACTCCTGGGGTGAAGTCTTTGCATTTAGCTCACGGTCAAAGCAACATTTTGATTTCAAAAGTCTATCTTACTCTCCTTTTCAAAACTTCTCTCCTGGTGAATTATTAGGCCAAAAATTAGCAGGAGGACATTTTTCTCCCTCCCTTGGAGCCTGGCTTGATGGGAAGCAGTTTTTCTGGCCGCTCTTCAGCCCAGTTGTGAAATACAGCACCGAATGCAACTAAGAGATGCTCAGTCTGTATTAACGTTTCGAGGCCACGATACAGGAACTTCACTATGCATTTATGTACACACAGGCAATTCATTTCAATTAAACGGCATTTTGTTGACTTGACAAACCGTGCAAGTGTTGCCAAAATATTTTTAAGAACCTAAAAGACCAAGTAAGCCCTGACGCCCTCCAGCTATTTGTTGGTTTACACACAGCAGCGGGTAGATCCTTCTAGCCCGCATCCATTTGTCATGGATATTCCTCCCTGATCGAACAGCAGGTTCTTATTTTCAGAGCATCAGCTGCTTAATCTTCACATCTTCTCTCTTCTCTCTTTTTTTGGTGTTTTTTTTTGGAGACTTCAGACTGCAGTCTCTGCTTTGCAGCGTGACGATGGCTGTAAGTCCTGTTCCTCATCCTCTCCAGGGGTTATTGGCAGATGGTTCACAGCAAGGCCTAAAAAGCATCATCATGCCCAGAAGTATTTGATGTTGCTCCGAGCAGGGACATCTCTTAAATGTAGCATGGTCCACTGATTTCAAGATTCAACAATAATTAGGAAGCCACGGGCTGTTGGTCACTCTTTGGCTGCCCTTAGGTTCACTCTTTGAGGAGCCTACCCAACACCCACGCCTCTGTTGTGGTAGAGACTTTTCTATCCCCAAAAGCAAGAAAATTCACCTGTCTTTCTAAAGCAGGTGGCTACTCCCCAAGCTCTACTAATCTAAGTATTTTTTATTATTACTATAATTATTATTTGCTTTGCCACTCTTCCTAGAGTTCAGACTGAGCACTAGAGATGAAATCTGGATGATGTTCTGGCTGCTCCTACACACGCTCCTGCAGGTTGTGATGGGCTTTATAAACCATAAAACAAGCATATCCCAAACACAAATTCATGGGGAAAAACCAGGAATCAAATCAAAATCCCCAAATCCCAAGCAATATTAAAAGGAATGAATCTGAATGTCAAAATATTGCTTTTAAGTCAGAGGGATTCTGAGGTGCAAAATAAATGGTGAATGTTGGCTGCCACCTTTAACCTGGGAATAAGAAAAAGGGCTTTAAAAGAAGAGGCAAGCAAGAGTAGAAGAACTACCTTTCAGATGCAGCTTTGTTTCAAGAGGGTCTCTACAATGGGATCGCCTGTGCCAATCTGGGAATGGATTTCTCCAAACATTTCTTCCTACGTCCCTACGAGCCTCCCAGTGCCGCTATCACACCACAGCACCATTTTCCTGCATCACCCACTGGGACACAACCCCCTTGCCTGATGCTCTGCAACCACGCTCTATTGTATCAGCGGCAACGCAAACAGCAAAACCAAAGAGTTTCTACTTAGGGGATGGGAAATGGTTCTTCAAGTAACTCTAGGAAGAACCAAAACACATACAATTTTATTTTCAGATGAATGATTTGAATGATTTTGGATGAGAGCTCTAACACACCAACTCATGCACATTTTGCATTTAATACCTCTAGGCAAATGGGGCATTGTTGTTATTTTCAAGTGTCTAACTAGGAGTACGGTGATTAATAATTCCGTGAATCTGTGAATCCGTAATAATACTTTTAATTTTGTGGATGCCAAAGAGCCATGGAAAACAAGAGAAAAGAATTCAGATGTGAAATACTATGTTAACACAGAATCACGGAATTGTCAGAGTTGGAAGGGACCTCTAGAGATCATCTAGTCCAACTCCCCTGCTAAAGCAGGGTTGCCCAGAGCACATCCCTCAGGACGGCATCCAGGTGGGGCTTGAAGATCTCCAGAGAAGGGGACTCCACACCCTCCCTGGGCAGCCTCTTCCAGGGCTCTGCCACCCTCACCCCAAAGAAGTTCTTCCTCACATTGGAGTGGAACTTCCCATGTTCCAGCTTGTGCCCGTTGCCCCTCGTCCTGTCACTGGGAACCACTGAAAAGAGTCTGGCTCCATCCTCCTTCAACCCACCCTTTAGATACTTATAAGCATTGATAAGGTCTCCCCTCAGCCTTCTCTTCTCCAGGCTCAAGAGCCCCAGCTCTCTCAGCCTTTCCTCATCAGGGAGATGCTCCAATCCCTCCATCATCTTTGTTGCCTACTGTTGCCAGTATTCCAGTTGTGGTCTCACCAGTGCAGAGTAGAGGGGGAGAATGACCTCCCTCGACCTACTGGCCACACTCTTCCCACACAGCCCAGGATTCCAAAGAGGGATGTTCAACTTGTCATCAATCTGCCCTTAATGCAGTTTCTGACACCACTCTGAAATAAGAAAGGCAAAGAAATCTCAGTGTCTTTTGCTAGAAGTGCCTTGGAGCTCCCTTGGAGGCTGGAATGCTTGGTTTGCTTCACTTTCAAGCTTATTTTTCTTTTAATTGTATATGACTCAAGAGGTTACCGAGGCTGATGCTATTCAAGCAAACACCAGCCAGATGCAGCTGAATGATCATATCTTTTTCTGCCCTTCAATGTTTAAAATGAGTGACTACAGACATTATTTAGAGATAATGGGATAGATCTCATCTCGCTTGCATGGCAAGAAATCCGTTGTAACCCCCATTGACTTCAAGGTCAGTTGAGATCGGAATCTAGGATACCTTCGTCACAAATTCAATGCTTTTCAATTCTCTCTTGTCTTTACCTTTTCCAGCAGCTATAATCAGCACCTAATTAATTAAAATAGAACACAGCCTGGGGCAGGGCTCTCCCATAGAGTTGTATCATTTTCCTCTTATTTTCACTCCATGTAGCAGTTTACTTTACAGAGACACAAGGTCCCTGAATATTTTAATTAAAGAGCCCATCCCAATGGTTTAAATCCCTCATTAGTGACCAGAACTGGGTCTGCAGATCCTGGTACCACCCAACAGCTTCACGCACGGAAAGGGAACAGCTTTTACCCTCTGCACGGTGAAGTTCACCTAAGTAAAAATCACAGCACAAAACAGATCATTTGCCAAAAAAATTACTGTTCTCACAGCTTGGTGTGCATGAGCCAAACTATTATTTTATTGTAGTTTTTTTGAAATGGAAAGGCTCTATTTACATATTAGTAGCAAGAGGGGAAACTTTTAATTTACTGCCTTCTCTCAGTTCTTTCAGATGTAATTTAGAGGGCTATTAACCTTTAAGCTGCCAGCACAGTTTATGAGCTCCAGCCAGAACCTTTCTCTCCGTGCAAGAAGGAATATTCTGATCGCAAAATATTCTGCTTTTCCTTTTTTAATTCTCTTGTTGTCAAGACCCTTCCTTCAAAATCACCACCACTTCTCTGCAATCCTCCCTCCCAAAGCTGCTTGTCAGGGAGGGGCAGCTGGTGACAAAAAAAAATAAAAAATAGAGCTTCTTTACCTTTCCTTTTAACAATGGATTAATCTCTCTTTTGTTCTCTCTGAGAACGAGGTGTCACATTTCAATACAGGTATAATTAAACCTCTGCAAAAGGAGGGAGGCAGTGAAATTAGCAGCAAAAGTGGTAATAAAGGCATTTTAGAGCCCGCGTGAGCTGGAAGGTACTTCATCCCTCCCCCTCACTGCACAGCTACAATTACACTCTGCAGTGGGGGAAAAAAAAAAGTAATTATAAAAATGAACTTTTCTTCAAAAAATGAGCACGTTGTAAAAGGATTACTCCTTTGAACATCCCAGCACTTCAAAAGGAGGATGAATTAGTGCTGACAACTCAATAAAGTAGCCATCAATTATTTAAAACGCGATGGCTCTTCTCGCACAGCACTTCTGATTAGGAAAACATTTCAAGAACTGGAAATTAGAGTTATTCTTCTGAAATGAAATGGGCCTGGGCTTCAAATGCAAGGGGTGTGTGTCGGGGGGGGAAATAATGCACGTGATTTTCAATGAGCCTGGCAAGAACACAGGAAAGTTTCTTCTCTCGAAGCACATCTATGAAGTGCGTTGCATGAGGTTGCGTGACAGACTGGATTTGGGGTTTGCAAAGCAAACCAAGCAGAGGGAAAAAAAACAATGGAGAAAAATGATGGAGAGTGAGAAGGTGGGAACTGCAGTTAATGGGGGCAGAGAGAGTCGAAAAAAGCCCAACCAAGACCCCAAGCCCTACCGCTGCTGCGTTTTGGAAAAGCAAGCAATTAAGCCTTCCAAGCCAACAGCGTCGCGAGACAGGAGCAAGCGGTTGCCCGAGAGCATGAGAGAGATGTTTTCCAGCAAGAGATACAGAAGCTGGAACAACTTTAGCTTAAGATTCCACAAAGGATTCAGGCTGTCAGGGAACATCAGACCAGAGAGGTAACACACGGTATTACTTGTGCTCAAGGAACAGAACCGGCACGCTGACCGTTCAGCTGTTCAGATCCCCCAAGGAAGCTATTTGATGGTGTCCCTCACCTGCATCCACTCACCAGCCAGGAAAGTACATCCCCCGAGATGAAGGGGTGCGGTGGTGGGGGCACGTGGGGAAACTGTCCCCTGGGTGTTTTTTGAGTCGGTCGGTCGGGTGGTTTTAGCAGCAGACACGCCAAAACTCCTAACTTTCAAAAAGACTCACTTGTATCACTTAATTTAGAAAATCCACTTTTCAAAAGCCTGTGGAAACCTTCAGGAGTACTTCAGCAATTCCCCCTCTAGTTGTGTCGTTTCGTGACCCCCCGTTGGTAGCGCAGGGATGGAGTTACCAAGGTGTCAGACCCGAGATGTGGCATCCTGGGCTGCATCAAGAGAAGTGTGGCCAGGAGGTCTCGGGAGGTGATTCTACCCCTCTACTCTGCACTCGTGAGACCCCACCTGGAGCACTGTGTCCAGCTTTAGAGTCCTCAACACAGGAAGGACATGGACCTGTTGGAACGGGTCCAGCGGAGGGCCACGAGGATGATCAGAGGGATGGAGCATCTCTCCTATGAAGACAGGCTGGGAGAGGTGGGGGTGTTCAGCCTGGAGAAGAGAAGGCTCCAGGGAGACCTTATAACAGCCTACCAATATCTGCAGGGAGCTACAGGAGAGCCAGAGAGGGACTCTTTGTCAGGAAAAGCAGTGACAGGACAAGGGGCAACGGTTTTAAATTGGAAGAGAAGAGATTTAGATTAGATACCAGAAAGAAATTCTTTCCTGTGAGGGTGGTGAGACACTGGAACAGGTTGCCCAGGGAAGCTGTGGATGCTGGAGGGGTTCAAGGCCAGGCTGGATGGGGCTTTGAGCAACCTGGTCTGGTGGAAGGTGTCCCTGCCCAGGGCAGAGGGGTTGGAACTTGATGATCTTTAAGGTCCCTTCCAACTCTAACCATTCTATGATTCTATGAAAAGAGAGTTATGAAGGAAATCCTGGAGGGCTGTTGGTGACGGAGCGATAGGGACCTCCTTTAAGCGTTGTTCATCAGGCTTTGCCTCTGTAGGTACCGCCAGTGGATGCTAAGAGCCTCCTGGAGGCTGCAGCTACGGTCATCCATCACTGAAACCACCCCAGCCAAGTCAAACGGCCGGTTTAAAATTGAAGAAACACCTCAGAAAAAAAAAAGGCAGCTGGAGGAGAAGAAGTATAGCGGGGTGAAGTGTCGCTTCTGGGGGGTGCTGTACCTGAGATTTCACATTTTTCGGAAGCGCCCCTGGCTTAACGAGAAGGGCCGCTCTCCCTCCGCATCCCAGGGACTGTGCTCTCCTGCCACGGATGCCGTACGCTTAACGAGGTTGCAAATGAGAAATGTGCAGCTTAAGCTTTAAACAAACAGGAGGGTGGCCAAGCTAAATGGCTTCTCCTCTGGACAGAAAGATAAGAGGGGCCGTTTCTGACACCAGCCATGTGGGCTCAGCCATGTGAGGCAAAATGAGGATTTATGAGCGCAATACTACTGCTGAAGGAGCCCGTCTGGGCTGCTTTGCCAATTAAAATAATCAATCAAGGCCTGTGAGCGAGGCTGGGGAAGATCCATGTGGTTTACTCCCAACTTCTGGAAAAAAAAAAAAAGACTGCAAGAAGAAAAAAAAAATATTAAAAATAAAATAACTTACAGGGAAGTTTTAGTAGTTTTAGCGATCCAGCAATTACTCGATGAACGGCCACTGAAAAACAGCCAGGGTGAGGGCAAACACTGTAAATACCACGACAGCAAAGGCCCCTTAAAAGGATTAATCCTGTAGGATACAGATGCTCCTCTGCATCTCACAGGCAGCAGCGGGAGCTGATGGGCTCAGTGCCCCGGAGACA